>CM028134.1:838012500-838567500 GCA_016271365.2 Neoceratodus forsteri
GTCCCGGGAGCACAGGAAGGTTATAAGACATGCTCAGGTTCACACAGTTTGCAAGTGGTGGTTTGACCACCTATGGCCTAGTGGGCCTAGAGTCTAGGGTATGCTGCCTCCAGTTTAATGTCCAAGCTCCAAGATGAGCTAGTGGGAGACTAAGCACACTAACAGCAAGTTATGATGATGGGTCTGAGCTAGTCAGAGAGAGCTATATTTCTTGTATGTATACCCCCCCTTTTTTTCCGTAAGTCCTTGGGTCACGATATGAAACCATGCATTCTGTGTATGTCCCCCCCCCAGATGGTGGGGTAAGTTATGTACTTGGCTGATGACTGTGTGATGTTACGGAAATGAGCTTTTGTGATAGTTGGATAGGTAAAAAAGTGCATTTAAAAGTGTATTTCATGTTATATGTGTATTTAGTGATGAATGTGTAAGGGCTCTGTGGGGTTTTGTAATTGATAATATGTCAGGCTTTCTAATAATTAGTATTTGATTAAATATATTGCAAGATCTTTATTTTGTATTCCCTAGATGTATGTTCCCAAGGTAACAAGCTCCAATTGGTTTGTCACTAAATTGACTGCAATAAAATCTAATCAACAATCTAATCAATATGCAGTGCCTCCAGGCATGACACCAGCACCTCTTTCTGCATGCCTCCCCAGAGGACCAGGATAGTGGGATCACACAGCCAGACCCCTCCCCTCCTAAAGCAGCACCCCATTATGGTTGGGGATGAAGTACACCTGTCATGAAATACAGCATCCAGTGCACAAGTTCACGATGATGGGGGCAGACATCACTAATTCACAAATGTTCCCATCCAAACAGAGAGGTATGTGAATCTCTCCACCTTTCATGGAAGCCAGGCTTCAAATACATTTATGTATTTAAATTTATTTATTTATTTATTTATTTTTTACATCTTTTTTTCTCCCTAGCCACCGGGGCATCTCTCAGGATCCCTCTGGAGGCCTGCAGCTCCTAACCACCCACCTGAACCACGACCCTCTTGACAACTGTATCGGGATCAGGATTCTCATCTCCCTCCTGAGCCCTACAGAGAGAGTCCCCAGAGGGTAGAGTCGTGGGAAGCAGCCGGCATTGGGTGTGTGGGCCTTGGCCTCGAAGTTCACAGTCACCTCACCCAGTGGTAGGGGGTATTTTTTGCCCTTACTCGTTACGTCCTCAATCCCCCTCCCCTCAAGAGCTTGGTCATACAATGGCATCCAGGGCGCCTGCCACAGCTCTTGTCCCTATGCGACATGGTGCTTGGGTGTATGCAGTGCCTCCAGTCACTACCAGGAGCTGCTGCTGTGCCAGGCAAGCCTGGATCCCACCCCAGAGAGGGGAGAGCTGTCCTCAGGATGCTCAATCCTCTCTCTCCCCTGCTGACCCCCAGCAGCCCAGGCTCGTTCCTGAGCCCGGGTCGCCAGTGTGGAGCAAGGTGTGGCGTCCAGTGCCTCAACCCTCAGCACCACTGGGCCAGCAGATTTACATACATCTTAATGCTACCAGGGTCCGGGTTCTCTATAGCTAGGCTATCTTTTCATTGAGTATGGGATGCCCAGCCCGCTCCAGTGGCGCTGAGGGCTGAGGCGCTGGACGCCTTATCTCGCACTACGCCAGCGACCTGTGTTCAGGAACGAGCAGGGGCTGCCGGGGGTCAGCAGGGGAGAAGGATCGAGCATCCGAGGGACTGCTCTCCTTCTCATGGGGGGGCCCACTAGCAGTCAGTGCTCAAGTGGCCCCTAGCGGTAGCTGGAGGACAGCGCACCAACGCTTAAGAAAGAGAAGAGGCAGACACTTGGAGGAGTGCATGCAGATGCATGCGCACTCTCTTAGGGCTTCATTACACACCTCCTCTCCTAAGAGGAGAAAATGGAGGATGAAAAAAGGCTCCTCAGCAGGATGAAAGACGATCCCCGCAGGCCCTGCTCCTGCGAACAGGCAGTAACCTCCACAACAGATCTGTTCCGTCAGGTTGAGGGATCCCCGCTGCCCCACCATGGGGGGGCAAGTCGTGGAGGAAGCGGAAGGTAAGCTGCGAGTGGAGGACAGAGCTAGAGGATTAGGCAAGATGGTGAGCTGTAGGGGAGGAGGATAAAGAAATTAACTGTTTAAAAAAAAAAAAAAAAAAAGGAATATGGGATGCCCAAAGTAAAATATCTGGGCTCCCAGACAAAAACTCAGATGTCATGCTGAGGTCCCTGGCACCTTTTGGAGTGTCCTGCTGCAGTGCCGGTTAGCACCAAGGAATGGCTTGTGAATCCGGAAATTTATCTTACAGTCATGTTCTGGGGACAGAGCGTACTGTAGAAAGCTTTATCTTGATGCACTACTGGTGCATAAAACACAAGGGATGCCTTACCCTGAAAGTTCTGGGTGTGCTACACATTTAAAAATAAAATTACTTGCCCCCAACAGCAATCAAAAACAAAGCGGTCTGCAGGCTGCTGAGATCACAACTATAACCCTCCAAAATATTTGTGGATGGTCACATTAATACCGAAAGTGGGGGTCAGCGTGGATCATCGTGCCATGGGAGTCAGCATGGATGGGTGATCTAGGGGAGGGAAACATGACTCCAGGCAGTAACTGGTGCAGTAGTAGTTTCATGATGTCACCAGAAGCTCTCGATGGAATAACAGCTTCATTATATAGGGCTGCCCATACATTATTCCAAAAATGTATTATACACAGTTGGTTTCTGGCCCAGGCATTTCAATACTATCTTGATGATGCCACCATTTAGTTTATTTTAGTATTCCTTTTTTCCTGGCATCCTGATAGGCCTGTGCCCCCAATCCGGACTGCCCCCCCAGCCTTGTCACCCAACATCTCATTGGCTTACCTGCCTTCCCCAGTCTTCCACCATGGCTTGCCCCCATAGTGGGGTACAGCAGGGTCCCAACTGCAGCTTCAAGGATCCAGTTCTGGAGAAGCTGCCACATCACCACTGCAGGGCCTGCAAGGAATCGGTCCATCACTGTGTCCCAGGCCTACTGCTTTTCCTCCATTTTACCCCTGCCCCCAAGATGCTGACCTTGGAGTGACACAAACACAAGAGTGGTACACATCATGCTCCAGCGTCCTCCTACCCACCAATCTGCTCCAGGGTGCACTGCCACCTGTGGTCACACCTAGGTGGCAATCTAGCACCGGAGCAGGCTGCCTTCCCTCCCTCCCGGGAGGAGGATAACTTCTTCTGGGATGTTTGATCTTCCTCCCCAGCAGGCCTCCGCAACAACTGGGGCTTGCTTCCAAATCTGGTCGCCGTGTCACGAGACGTAGTGCTACCACTGCGCTGATGGGTCAGCTATTATAGCATTGCCACTGCGCTGATGGGCCAGCTATTATAGCATTCCTTATGCACAGTTGTTAAATCTTTTAACTATAAAATGCTAACAAAATAAAACTGTTGCCCTTTTAACTTTGTTTTCATATCATATGCTTCTTGCTACTGTAAAAACAAATCTGAACTTGGTCCAGAACAGGTAGTGTCAGCAGATACATATTCCACCTTCAAGCTCAACCTACTGTAGACAAGTACTGGGAGACAAATAATGAGGGTACATCCACCAAACTAGTGGGGAAGAATGTGGTGAGCCAGTTTCTTTCCTAAATTGGTATTGTATTCATACAGATTCATTACTGCCAAAATAGCAGAGAGGAAATGGTACTGTTTTTCATTTTTTAAGTTTGCCTTTATATATATTTATATATTTATATTTATTTCTCAAGCATTTCCTTTATCAAATTGAAAAAGACCCTTTTCTGATGTTCACCTGGGAAACATTACTTGTCCCAAAGTTAAATGCTGAATTTTGTTGCCTGTAGTTTGGGAGGGAAAGGATCATATTTTGATTCCATGAAGCATAACAATTCTCCACTCTCTTTTAGTTTGTGCTTTGCTCCCTACTGAATGCATACCTACTACGTGGGCAGATGAAGTACAAACTAGAAGAAAGAGTGTGTGTGGGGGAGATCACAAACCACAACCTGTAATATATGATGACAGAACACCCCTGCAACCCCCACAACACTGGCCAACAGTGTTGGGGCTTTTAGTGGGCACTAAATTAAAACATCCGGGTGAGACCAAGGGGTGGAGACACTGATCTGAATCTCGAAGGGGCTACATGGCAGAGTGGGGATTTCATACAAGAAGACACACACAGCTCACTTATTTATTTCAAGCAAATGTTCCAGCTACATCACTAGTAATCAAATAGTTTATTGACTTCCTACATACTTCATCAGGATCTAAAAATGAAATTTATTCAATTTTAAATATGACACCTAAAGCAATGTATACCACCATGTCATGTATACATTCCATAGCTATTTAAAATAAAAACATTTTCTTGCTAAATCATTCATTAATGTTCATTTTTCCTTGGACAGCCCATGCAAAACTTCTGTTCCTTACTAGCATTACAAAAGCACTGTTCCAGTTGGCAAAATATTTTTGCCACTTATGTAATTCCAGGATGCTATACGGCAATCCTACCGTCTTGTGCAAGCATGAGCTCTCAAGGTGCTGTATTATGTCATGCTTTCCATGGCAGTTGAACAAAGCCATTTTTTTTTCTTTTTTGTTACACATCATCTGGATTCATATTACTATTTCAAAAATAATTTTGATAAAGTTCACTTATTCCCCTCATCTCTATAGCTCTCTTAGACCAGTCAGCATCTGTATCAAATTTTTCCTTTTTGTATCCTCCATTTTTGTAAAATTATCTACAAAAAGGCATAAACACTACTATTCATTTCCTTTCATTTTGTTACAATACCCTTTTCTCCCAGCTTACACCACCAAGTCACCACAAGCTTGTTTTTACAGTACAGTGTTTATAAGAAAAAACTGATAATCGGCCAGCGTTCAATTTTCAGAAAAAACTTTCAGCAGTAGCCTGATCACCCAGATATGAGAGATTATATCTGACACTCCAGCCTACTGGAATGAACAAACTTTGATACCCATGCTGCAGAGACCAGTACAAAAAAGAGACTAAAAACTGTAGATTTCTGTTTTTAAATGATACAGATACAGTGTTTGAGATCACTCAGGTTTGACATTTTGAATTCAGACAGATCACCTCAATCACAAAAAAATTCTTCTTTCTTGCTCTCTAGGGCTGTAATGCAGAAACAAAGTCATAGTCTAGAACTGGGGTCCCTTCAACAGTAACTAGTATCAGATCATCTACCTTTGCTAGTGAAAACCTACTTCTGAGAATGATTTTTATCAAATTTTAAGAAACGAATCCCCTTTCGCAATCTGCAGTATGAGTGGGTGCTATCAGCACTAGGCTAGCAAGTTTGATTATATTTGGGAACGTACTACCATGATACTTGCTAATCAATCCCTCTAACAAAGACATTTTTCCCTTGGCTAATCTTCCTGTAACATATGAGCTTTCTATTTATCCCATTCATCAACAGCTCTCAAAGTGTCTACAACTTTTTTGTGACCTTATCCCCATGTTTGTGTTCTTTTCCTTCCCAAAGTGTTGCAGAATCACAAGCCCAACATCACTTTCTGTAACAGGCATGGAAAGGACAGCATAATTTGGCACCAGGAAACTTTACGCTTGTACCAAAAGATAGAACTGCTGTAGAGATAAGTAAAAACATGGAATTATATAATGGTAAAAGAGTTTGTTACGTGGAATGGTGCTTCAGTAATGCGACTAATGAAATACAGAAGTTCTGCAATGGCTATCCGAGGAAAAATGAACAGTGAATTATTTAGTGAGAATTTTTTTTTTTATTATTATAAATAACTATGGAATGTGTACACGAAGGGTGGTAGACACTGGGATAAGTGTTATGATATTAATATTTAAAATTGAAATAATGTTATTCAATTTATAGAATTTAATGAAGTAGCGAGGCAACTACGAAATGCTGATCTGATTTTTAGTAGTGTATGTAGAACCTATGCTTTAAATTACAACTTAATAAGTGAACGGGTGAGTGGGTCTACGTGCCTCCGTTTGGTTGTATCTGATGTTTATATGGAGCAAGATCCCTGTTGGTAGTTTCATTTATATTACAGGAGTAAGAAGGGCCACACTGCTCAGTGTGTGTACTGTATTTGAAGCAAGTACATCCTCAGTGTTTGTGGTGAGGCAGCCCCCGCAGCAGAAGCAAACACTAAAAAGAGACAGAAACTAGGAGTTCCTACAGGTTTTTCCACCAGATTACTGCATGTAGATCTGAACTCATGGACACTACAACTCCCAACTTGTTTTAAAAGGAATTAATAGAGAACCAGAGAGAAATGCTGGCCTGGTGGCACGGAGGGTTGAGGTGCTGGATGCCACACCTCACACCATGATGGCGACCTGGGTTCGGGAACAAGCCAGAGCCACAAGGGGTCAGCAGAGGTGAGCGAAGATTGAGTGCCCGGGGGAGGGAGGGACTGTCATCCTGCATGCTGATCACCCTCTAGCGATGGCTGTCGGGGGAATCCCGGTCAGGCGCCACGTTGCCGATGTTCACCGGACAGGGAGGAGGGATGGAATAAATGAGAAAATGCAGCTGGCAGGCTGCGATGGCCCCCACGTGCCTGTGCCGAGCCCCAGGGTCTAGATGTTGGTTATCGGGGGGGGGAAGAGAGACAGCCGGCGCTCCTCGTCTCCGGCCCCGTCATTGGGAGGGTAAACCCGTGGAGAGTCGGTGTAGGAGGTCAGGGCCAGAGCAGTGAGCTCGCCCAAGAGGGGAGCCCTAACCACCTGCAAGCTCTGCCAGAAAAATCTCTAACAAAAAAAAAAAAAAAGAGAAACCTTTTTTGTACAGAACTCCCTAGTGTGCATGTGAGTCTCCTATTGGCAGAGTTCAATAAACTTAGTCAGAAATAACCCCATTACAGCAGTTATTCCAACCCTCCCCCCTTTTTTTACGTTGTGCTTGTGCAAGAAACGTTTTGCTTCAAATGGCATTTCAGGGGTGTGTCAGGGACTAGCCCAATGCACAGCAATCTACACTGGGCTCATCCCTGACAGACCAATGACCACCCAAGCTGGCTATGACAGTGGTCAGACTGGGCTGGGCATAAACTTTGTGTACTTGAAAGAGATGAAGCGCTCCAATGAGAGCGCTTCAGTCCTTTCATTTGCATAAAGCAGATGGCAAGCAGTTGAGTGGCTTTATGACATCATCTCTTAGAAAATAACATCTCTGGGAGGGACTACATCCTCAGTAGGCACATAGCATAGGCAAAATGACTGTATTATGTCCAGTAGGAATATGAGCAGACTAGATGGGCTGTATGGTCTCCTTCTGTCATCACTTTCTGTGTTTCTATGTAAATGTTTCTATCATGTCTGTCTTAATCATGCCAACATGCTGAATCCCTTCCTGTTACAGCGCTGGCTATGTCTCCATAGTAAAGGAAATGCTTCGAGTGTGCATGCCTTGAGCGCTGCTAAGGCTAATAATTCTATGACTAACTACTGTGCGAGCGTGAAAGGTCTGGAGGATCTCAGTTGAGACACAAAACTAGTAAGAGTCATTTTTCTGTATCTACTCCGGAAGGCATTGTGGCACTGGCATGAATGGGATAATAAGTCTAACTTAGACCACACATCTGAAGACCCACACATTTTAGGGGACTGCAGAAATTTACTGAGACGCGGTCATGGAGTATTAGAAGTTAGGAAGGGTCTGGGTACTTATACTTCAGCACAAAGTGTCAGCAGAGTGCACCTGCCTCGTCTGTGTTCCTTGGGAAGGAAATGTATGGGCAGATGGCGTTTCCTAATCATGACAATTATCACTACTTTATTAATTTGTTAACTCTTGCAACAGCATTATCAGTGCCAAAACAGTGAAACAGCAACTACAAGCAAGCAACATTCGGCATTGACAAATGCTTGTTATTACACGGGAAAATTAATGGCCATCTTTGAAACATTAAGGATGTGACCGATGGGAGGTCAGTATCTAGAATGGTAACAAAAAATAAGGAACAATGAATTAAAAAAAAAAAAAAAATAGGAGGAGATTTAAATACCAAAAAACCTTATAAGTAAGTTTGAGGCACTGAAACAGAGGGACTGGGCCTTGAATGGCACTGCGGGACACTTTCACACTATTACAGGCAAAAAAGTATCCTGACAGGATTACGGATGCCAAAAGAACCACAGTTAGGGTTTCTACAGCAGATCTGGAAAATAAATGGGGTGGGGTGTGGAACAAGTGCCCATGGGACTTTATTTTGCTTTCAATAGTGGCATTAAATACAGAAATTGCAAATATAAAGATAGAGAAATTAAAATAATGCAAGATCAATATAATAAGACACCAGACATAAAAGACTTCACTGAATTTGGGGAAAAAATTCTGAAGGGGTTAGTGGAATACAAAAATGACTTCGACCAAAAGCTAAAGAAGTTCAAAAGGGACTTTAATGATTATAAAGGTGGGACTGTTTATAGCTGGAACAGATTTTCACCATACCAACAGCATTTCAGGTATAACCCAGATTCAAACAGCTCCTTTTACAGTTCGGACAGTACTGTAGATGGAGACAGAAGACAGGGTAATAGAGACATCTATTTTTTAGGGCTAGGGAGATCCAAATGAATGCACCCAAGGAATGACAGAAGACAAGGAAGAGGCAGATGATAAGAGAGGTGGCAGACAAAGAGAATATACAGAGCCGGGGGCCACAGGAGCCAGTCTAGAGTCAGGAAATGTATAAGGACAGGATACATAAAGAGACAGACAACAGACGCAGCAAAGCACCACCACCACAACGACAACAAAATAAAACAATATAGTATTTACTATAGCGAGATGTGAACTAAGCAGAGTAGAAGACAGGATCTTAAACTATGGCCTACCTTTCTGCCCACTTGAAAAAACAAACATGTTTTATTTGAAAAACGGACATACAAAAATTCTATGGAAAGTTAAGATATACATACTATTTTAACACAGTGGAAGCCAAGGCAGACCCTACAGAAAAAGCTAAAAGGCAAACTCATTAATAAAACTTAGATTTTAAATCCCATTTCCTTCCCTAATGCAGGACAATCATCCAACATAACTACCTACATGGGGATGCTAAGATGGAGACCTAACTAGGTTAGAGGAAAAAAGATGGGTTGAACACAAAAAAACAAATCTCATGACAGAAGAGTTTGCAGCCTTTAGAGGTCTGGAAAATGACAGTTCAATTGTGTTGAAAAAAGCAGACAAGGGGGATATGTGATAATCATCGACAAGGAATCATATAGGGAAGAATGCATAAGGTAACTAAACTGTCAGGAAAACTACAAGATATATGAATCTAATCCTATGGAGGAAGTGAGGATGCTGGTGAACAAGTTACTAGATGAAGGTCTAGAAAAGAGAAATCTTGCAGAATGGAAGCACTGAGCAATGCAAAGGGCACATCTGATAATGCCAATATTGTATGTACTACCCAAAATTCATAAGGATCCCCACCATCCACCAGGTAGGCCTACAGAAGCAGGAATAGGTTCCAACTAGACGTTTTATCTGTGTTTATCACTTGTAGTCCCTAATCTTCAACACTAAGTCATATATGAAGGACACTAGGACTATCATCACCCTTTTATAAACATTAAATAAGGAAGCTTACACTTCCATCTGCTATATTTTGTTCCGCCCACCCCGACCCCGGCCTCTATTAAATACATAATAGCCTCACCCCTATCTCCTCCCTACCCTCCTGATTAGGTTCTTTCCTACTGGCCCTCAATCGAGGCTCTGTTTCTCACCACTTTCCTCCACATCTTAAACATTCATAAAGCCTGCTTGCACTTTACTGCCGGTTATGATTCCTCTCACTTAGTTCTCGCTGCAATCAGTTTACTCTAGGATTCACCTCTTTGTTTCATATGTCACTTTCCCTATTCTTCAGGATCTGAACTAGCACTTCCTCCACTCTCTTCGATCTCCTCAGCATTCCTCATTTCTTTCTCCCCCTTTGATCCTTATCGTTAGTTCCTTTTCCATGTCCCCCTGGCTCCCACCTACACTCCTTGCTTACCTTCCTTGACACAGTCATGGTGTTTTGCTTTCCACTCTATAATTGTTGCCACTCTCCCCCTGCACTACATGCCTTTGCAGGCACTCCATGTACCATGTACCTCTCCTTACTCACCCTCTTGCGTCCCCCTCCCCACCCATCCCAAGCGCCACTAAGCTCCTTCAATCAATAATTGTGTTCCAGGATGCTTCAAATACACACTAATTATAGTTGTGTACATTTAACCTGTATATACTGTACTAGAGTCGCTATACTTTTTAGCTGCATACTCTTCATGGTCTTAGCTTAATGGCTCTTTTTAAATCAAAATTTAAATACCTGTAAATTTTCTCTCTCAAATGGCTGGTCTCTGGGCTTCCTTACTCATGGGCTGTACCTCCTGATGCTGATAGGAAGGCAGGAAAATAGAAATTTAAATACCTGTAAATGTTCTTTCTCTGACTGCTGGTCTCCGCAAAGGCTCATCACTTCTGGGCGGTCCTTCCTGGAACTAAATTTGGTGAAGTGTTTCCCTTGGTTCCCTTTTAAAATGAATTAGGGTGTGTGGGGGGGGGAAGGTTGCCACATATGGAAATGAACCAAATTATTAAAAAGAAAAGTGGCCCTCAACCCCCAAAAGCAAGAGAAAGACTTCCATTTCTTAAAAATCTCTTTTGTATTTTAACGTTGCCTCAGTTTTTCTTCTGAATCAAATTTCACAATCTTTTTCTTTTTCCATATAAATACATCTTTTTCACATCCTTGTTGTGCTTAGGAATAGCCTGTTAGTCATCTCTTTTTGGCTGTCTTCCATTTAACAATGTTTTGTTACGTTTCAGGCCCTTCATTAGGCTATAGAGTAGCACAGTATACAGGCTGAAAAATTTAAATTAGGACAATATATTAATATTGCTGTCTAACTAGTTTTATATAAATATGATATATGTTTTATTTCCAAAATAATATTCATTGAGTGGGAACAAACCTCTATGTCTGTTTAATTCTTAGCTTACTCTTTGCTCAATGGGTCCTTAAACATTATATCTAGTTGGACTCCTAAAATCAAAACAGCACATTATCAGTTCTTCAAACCAAACCAAAATGCTTTATCCACCCTGTTTTAAATTTCAAGTAACTCAAAATGTATTTCTACTTTTAGCTCACACGTTTAATGCACACTATTTACGCCCGGAACATGGACTGCTGTCAAGAAAAGGCTGTGCTGAATCGCCCAGTACCATACCCTCATTGCCTCTCTGCAGAGTGGGTACGAGCGAGTTCCTCCCTGTTTGTTGATATACCAGACTGTGGACGTGTTGTCCATCTGGATAAGGAGTGATCCCCATAGAAGAAGGGACTGGAATGCCTGGAGAGCATATAGGATGGCTCTTGTCTCCAGGACGCTGGTATGGAGCAGAAGCTCCTGATCGGACCAAGACCCTTGTGTCTTGTGAACCCCCAGATGGGCTCCCCAGCCCAAGTCTGAGGCACCTGTGGTGAGGAGCTGGGTAAGGTGAGGGAAATGAAAAGGATCTCCTCCCAAAAGATTGGGAGGATCTTGCCACCAGCGAAGATCTTTCTGTAGGCTGCTGGAGACCATGGCCATCTGATTCATGTTGTTCGTCCTCTGATCCCATTGGACTCGAACAGACTACTGGGTGACCCTCATATGAAACCTGGCCAGGGGAACTGTCGAAATGGCCGCTGCCATCAGTCCCAAAAGACGGAGCACAGCATGTGCTGGGATCCCTCGAGCCTGGGCCACGAGAGTGGCTTGAGAAACTAAGGTCATGGCTCGATCTATGGCAGAAAAGCCTTGCTCTGAACTGTGTCTAGTACTGCTCCAATGAATTGGAGTAGTTGGGATGGTACTAGTTGGGACTTCGGCAGACTGACCATGATACCCAGAAAAGCAAACAAGTTCAAAGTGAAAGAGAGAGACTCTTTCAGGCTGTTCAGAGAGGGTGCTGCAAGGAGCCAGTCATCCAAGTACAGGAACACGTAAATGCCCTGGAAGTGGGGAAAAGCCACAACCACCGCCAAACACTTGGTGAACATCCAAGGGGCCGAGGAAAGGCCAAAGGGGAGTGCTCGGAATTGAAAATGGTTCTCCAGAAAGGAGAAACGGAGGAAGCGGCGGTGGGCCGGGAGGATAGGGATATGCAGGTAAGCATCCTGCATGTCCAGGGAGCACAGTCAAGAATTTGTTTGGAGCACGGGGAGAAGCCCCTGAAGAGTCAGCATGCAAAACCTCTTGTACTCGACGGAGAGGTTGATCATGCTGAGATCCAGGATCAGTCTCAGATCTCCAGTCTTCCTTGGAACTAGGGAGAAGTGGGAATAAAATCCCCTTCCTAGCTGGTTTTGAGGGACGGGTTCTTTGGCCGCTTTTAACAGGAGGACCTGGATCTCCTGGAAGACTATGGGAATCTGATCCCTTGTATAAAATGACCATCCCAGAGGATGAGCTGCAGGGATCTCTGTGAAATCTATCGAGTGACCTCGCTGGATGAGTTGCAACACCCATTGATTTGCGGTGTCGGACCTCCATCCGGCCAGGTGGAGACCAAACCTCCCTCCTACTGGTTCTTCCTTGTCAGCTGGAGATAGTGGGAGGAGGGGAAAGGAGTCAGGATGCCGAGGGGAGCTTTGACCCCGGAGGCCGGCTTTGGGAATTTGGCGGGGGGTTTGGGCTCCAGACCAGGGACATGACATTTGCCCGACGTTTACCCTGGTTTTTATTCCAACATCTTTGGCGACGAAAAGGACGCTTCTTCTGCCCCGTCCAGTACATACAGCATACATCCCGAATGGAGCATCCATTCTCCTGCGGCCCAGTAATGATATCCTTGGCATAACCACCAAAGAGGACAGAATCCCTAAAAGGGGCGTCCAACAGGGATGCCTGGATGTCTTGTGCCAACCCTGCAATCCTGAGCCAAGAAAGGCGATGGATGCAGATCCCCGTGACTGCCACCCTAGCCACTGAGTCCACAGAGTCATACGTTGTTCGTAAAGCATGACAACAGGAAGACTTGCCCATTCAGACTTCGTCCAGCAACTTGTTACAGAGAGTCTCACCCTGGACCTCCTGAAGGTCCCTCTCCAGCTCAGAGAGGGAGGCCTTCAGGAAGGCCACCATGTGTGAAACAGTTCAGGGACCAGGTGGCACAGGAGGAAGAGGAATAAACCTTCCGGCCAAACTGATCCAATTGTTTAGAGTCCTTGTCGGGAGGCGAGGAACTCAAATGTTTTGGTTGTGCCGACCTGTCGTGAGCAGCAGTGATGACCACTGAGTCGGCCTTTGGATGAGTAGTCAGGTGTTGGATCCCTTCCGGGGGATAGTAGGTACAATCTGCCTTTCTGGACATAGCAGGGACAGATAGTAGACGGTCTGGCCCCAGAAGACCGCGGAGATTCGACCGGACCTCTTGAGGGAGGTGCCTGAGGGCCACTAGGTGGCATGGGATTCGGGAGGGCCCCTGATGGTCCCAAGGGAGGGGGCTCCATCGAAGGATCCTTGGCCGACGATGGACTCCTGTCCGGAAGTGGCAAGAGACCAGGTGATGAGGGTAATTCCGGGAGGGACCTCAACGAAAGGTCTAAGAACGATCCAGATGGCAAGGAGAAAGCAGGACCGGGTGGCGAATCCCCGGGGTAAAGGGATGAAGAGTCTCTCGGCAGCACACTTGAGCCAGCGTCGGGGGCCTCACAGGAGCCCGATGGATGAGAGGAAGGGTACTGGCGAGCGATGGAAGAACCACCATCCAACTTATCGGACCTGACCGGGCTAGCGGTAGTTGAAAGGCCACTGCTAGGCTTAACAGTCGAGTCCGCGCACCCGTCGACGGGGTTGAGGGGTGACTTATCGGCAGTGCTAGGAAGAGACAACAGAAACCTCGATAGAGGCTACCCCCAGCTGCCCACTCACCTAATTAAAGCTTTAAAGCTTAATAAATGCCCAGGTCCGGATGACTTTATAGCAGAATGGTACCAAACATTTGCCGGATTTCTTCTTCCCCCTCTTCTTTCCACATTTAGGGTGGTGGCAGAAGGCGAACCTCCTCCTCTCTCTTGACAATATGCAATGATCACCCCTATACTCCCAAATAAAGATGCCACGGACCCTGCTTCATATCGCCCAATTTCAATTTTAAATGTTGATTATAAACTCTATATGGGTATTTGGGCCTCAAGATTAGAAACTCCCCTCCCCACAATTATCCACCCAGCTCAGGCTGGATTTATTAAACAACGAAGCACATCTGAGAATATATGACGAACCCTGCTACTAATAGAATATATCCATACCAGGCAAATTCCTCCAGTTTTCTTAAGTTTAGATGCCGAAAAGGCTTTCGACAGAGTGTCATGGGAGTTTCACTGGGACACTCTTACAAGCTTCTCCTTCCCAGATTCCTTCTTACCCTGGCTCAACACAATATACTCACAACCCAAAGCGTATATTCGCCTAAATGGAGCTACAATACCCCCTATATCTTTACAACAGGGCACAAGACAGGGTTGCCCATTTTCTCCTTACTTATTTTCCCTTTACATGGAACCCTTGGCCTTGGCCATAAGACAAGACCCTGGGATAGAAGGAATCCCTGCAGGCCAAGAGATCTACACCATTTCCTCATTTGCAGACGACATCTTATTATCAGTCCTTTCCCCTGAACTGCCAATACCCAGAATCTGGGAAATATTGAAAAATATGAATGAATACCTAATTTTAAACTAAATACATCAAAAATGGAGGCCATGCTGTTGTACTTTATTCCATCATAAACCCTTAAAAGATCTTTACCCTTAAAATGGAGAGCGACTAAGTTTAAGTATCTAGGTATTAAATATGTCTTCCAAAATGGAACATCTAGAACTAGTAAATTACAAACTAAGTTCTCTTCAAATTCAAGATGATCTAATAAGATGGGGCAATCTAAAATTAACCTTCTTCCAAAGAATAGAAACCATGCGGATGAATATTTTACCTCACCTATTATATTTATTTCAAAACATCCAAATCTTTCCAGCTGACTTTTATTTTAAATCCTGAAACAAATTAATTTCAACATTTATCTGGGGAGGTCAAAGGCCAAGAATACATCAAACTTTATTATTTTTATCCCAGAGTCAGGGGGGAGCTAATCTCCCCGATTTAAAAAAATATGCAACTGCAGCCTTCCTTAAAAAATTAATAAATAAATGTTCTATGGCTTTCTCCGGGTTATTCTGCCAGGTGGAAGACATTAAGAGTTTGCAATAAATGACCTCTAGGATATAGAAAAATCTCTTTTTCTTCTCCTGCCTACTCCCAACCCTTGACTGATTTTTCAAAATTCACAGCATAGATCTTACGAATTTGGAAAAATCTTCAAAATAAGAAACCCTTTAAACAATGTTTTTTTCTTTTTCACCCTAATTTATAGAGATCAGGAGTACTACACGTCCCAGCTAGATACTACATTTAAGATCTGGCATAGATTAAGCCTGAGTTAGTACCACCAAATGATTAATACTTCAGGAGTCTCCTCTTTCTCAGAATTACAAAGTAAATATTCTCTTCCTAATGCTGACCAATATCGCTATATACAAGTGAGGAACTATATACTACGACAGAGGGACCTTCCCACTTGCTCTCCCAGTCCCCTGCCTGTCTTGTGGATTTTGCTTAGGGAATACTCTAGCAGATAACCCTTGGGGGAACCTCATAGGTCACATATACAGAATATTGCGAGATAACTTGGGAGACTCAACTGTCTCTATATTAGATGCCTGGAATAAAAATTTACAACTCGAAATCCCTCTTTCACTGTGGCAAGAATCAACCTTAAAAGCGATTAAAATAACATCATCAGGTATATGGAGGGTATTCGCTTGGAAGTTTTGGACCCGATATTTCCGCTCCCCGATAATACTGGCAAAATACCTCCCAGCCTCATATAGTAGATAATGGAGAAACTGTCATTGTCCACTAGCTGACCTGTGCCATATTTTTTTGTATTGCCCAGCCTTAATGCCTTTTTGGATCACACTTCAAGAAGAACTGGAGAACTGTCTTGGGAAAACAACTGAATTGACAACTGAAATAGTAATGCTATTTATTTTCCCTCCCCACAGACCGAATTGGGCTAATACCCTGCTCCCTCTCTTCCTTTTGGCTGCAAAAAAAAACATCACCCATAAATGGATGGCCCCACATATACCCACAATTTTGGATTAGCGTAACCTAGTTAAAGACATCTACAGATTAGAATATATAACAGCCAAAATCCACAATAAACAAAAGACCCTACTTAGGAAATGGCAGAGATGAATATTACATTCTTCTCAAAAGGATCCATCCTTTGTTCCTTAGATCCTGTGGGACAGATTAGGCTCAACTAGAATAGAAACAGAACATAGCCTCCCATTATGATCTCATAGATATTTTGCTCTTCTATCAAGGGCTGCGGAGCTAGGGAGGGTTTCCTTCCCTCTCGAACCCACACATTTTAGATGAGCACTGGATGGAGGGAGGTCCGCCACTTGCCAATAATGAGGTCAGATAAAAAAAGAAGCCTCTGAGGCCTGTTGAATAACAGTGTGTGTATTAATAAGACCGCATCATTATAGTACTGAATAGCTGATAACGTGTCTAGATAGCATCAGAATATTATATACTAAGAATATACAATAACTACTGTCCAAATGTACTTACCAAGTATATAAATGCTGTCTCAACTAATAAAAAAGAAATAAAAAAAAAAGTAAGCTACTATCTGGAACTTTACACAAAGTAAATAACTGCAAAGCTATCAATCCACCCAGCTACCTTAATAGACTATATAAGCCGGCAGACATCTCAGTCAAGGTAAGGTAAGCAGAAGAGAGGAAGGAGCTGTGACAGCATGTCTCTTTCTGCCAGGACCTCACTTGAGATGTCAGGTTATGGATGTATGTGGTAAGAGTTGCTTATATCTCTCACATCAGGAGCACAGAAGGATGATGCCTGAATTTCATTTTTATTTTCTTTATGATTGTATCTAAAAGTAGGAGAGACTTCCTCTCCAGTTGAAAAATATATTGTTTACTTGCACTGCTGATAAAAAAAATGTTAATTTTGTTTACAAGTTTTAAGCAAAGAATTAAAACAATAGGACATTTCCTGGTTTGTCTTTTCAATTAATTATTTTTACTTATAAAGTTGTTGAGTTCATTTCAAAAGAAACACAAAAGAGCATAAGATCTTTAAGGGCGGGACACAAATTGCGGGAAATTCCCCATGCGGGAACTGCCAAAACTGTCACAACACCAAAAAAATAAAAACAGTTTGCAACTTTTACAGAGATGAGAACATTCAGATAAGATGATTCATCATATACCAAACTGAATGGCGCATCAACAGCTTGCAAGAGCGGCCTAAGCCAACCAGGCTCCCTTGTTTCACGCTCCCAGTCAGAGCACCAACAGCCTGCAGGAGCAGCCTAACTAAGCCAAACAGGTACGAACCCTTTGTATAGCCCTACACTTGGAGCTTCATAGCAGAACTAGTGTAAAAGAAAAAAACTGAGTCTACTAGTTCGTCGTTTACTCTGTACCTGTAATTAATTATCAGCAGGGTAGTTCAGATTGTTTCTTTCTGCTGCTTTCTGTACCAGTTTGTGTGCCTTAATCAGCCTACTTCTGTTTGTTGTACTTGCTGAGCCCTAATGTCTGTAGGCATGATTCAGTATCTTTAATCCGAATTTGTGAACAGGACTGGAATTGATTTTTGTGAATCAGCACTGCCTTCTATGTACTATGCCCCGATTCTTGATGCCGCATGCACAGTGCTCATCCCCACCCTCACTGTTACCTCCCTTCCCTGCTTCAGTGGCCTTCTGTCTTAGCTCACTCCCCAATTTTTTAACTGCCTGTCTTTGTCCGTTTTATTTACAGGCTCCCTGGCTTCATGTTCCCAGTCAGAGCACCAACAACCTGCAGGAGCGGCCTGACTAAGCCAAACAGGTACAAACCCTTTGTATAGCCCTACACTTGGAGCTTCATTGCAGAACTAGTGTAGCCTATCGACATTGTGCATTGACTGCCTGCCCCACCTACCCACCCTGGTCCGACCCTAAATTTGTAGGTCCCATGGGATCACATGATCTACTACCTTGCAGTTTTTAAGTCCCCAATTTACCACTTGTTGTTTATACTTTGTGACCACTAGGAGTCACTACTGAGCCCTTCTTTGCTACATCCTCATTGTATACCTCAAACTCTGAATCTCCCTTCACCTACTGTTTCCCTCTGTACCTTCCTTAATCCCATTACATTTTCTCACCTGCCCCGCTAGTGTTGCGAACCCTCGACCTTCTGGAGCAGAACCGACCACCCTACTCTGCTCTACCTGCAGGGCACAATGTTAAGCTAGCTATTTATCAATTTTAATTCACTTTACCCACTCAGCCAACAAACTACCAAATCTCCTGCCCCTTTTTTATATACTGCCCCTACCCTGCTCTCATACCCATTTGCTGTGGCTGAATTTCCTTCTCCCTACCCCCTCCTACTCACTTTCGCCCTTGCACACTGCCAACACACTACAGAATCTGTCCCTGGGACTGCAAGGACTATATTTTACCAGTACCCACTTATCATACTCTTGTTATTCCTGGACCTCACTGTCCCTAAATGTCCTACACCTACATCCACCACCCACCACCCTCACCTGACGGACATAACACCAACATCAAGCACACTAAGCATACCCAACTATCCAACAACCTGTGCCCACCCTACCAGGTCATGGAACACCGCGCACACAGCCTGCTCTAACCCCCCTCCTGCTACTGCACCTTACCTCACTTCCCATGCCTGTGACACCTGAATACTCCTCTGTGCACCCAGTTATCCGTAAACCCTAACTTCTCAACCATATGCTTATCCGCAATGCCCTACTGCTCCGGTCTTCTCTCGAAACGCTCACCCAACCTCAACTCCCCCAGCAACCTCAGATCAACCAACAACCCCAATGGTCTTAAGACTGCATTCCTAATATCTGGAGTTTTCACCAAACTTGACCAGAAGCTGTAAGTCTGGGCACAACAACAGCACAAGCCAAACGCCCTTGTCACTGCTGAAACCTGGCCTCTCCTAACACTCCTGACTCCACTGCTGCTCTAGATGGCTACATCCTTGGGGGTGCTACTTACCTATCCAACACACTTCAGAATAATAATAATAATAATAATAATAACAACAACAACAACAACAACAACAACAACAACAACAACAACAACATCTTTATTTTTTAAGCACCTTTCTATAACCAAGGCACTGTACAGGTTTAAAAACAAAATAAAAACCAATAAAAAATATAAAGTTCACATTTAACAAGTCTGATTAATAAATAGTTGTCAAAATATAATTAGTCCTGGTCTTCCGTCACTGCCCAGGCTCTTGTTGTCAAAACAGCCCTGGGTAACAAAGGGAAGTCACTCACTGTCCTATCAGTATATATCCCACCCAGGTACACAGCTACAGGTTTTGATTCAGTCCATGACTACATTACCAAGCTGCTTAAACACTCTGAGATTGTTGCACTAGGCAACTTCAATGTCAACTGGCTTGCGCCTGAGGCTGGCCCTTACAAAGATGCCACTGCCGCTTTGACCTTACACAAATTATTCCAACTCCAACTAGGATGAACTATAGAACTGGGAACCACACACTGATTGACCTCATTCTCACAAATCACCCCAACAGGATCTTGGACACAGTAGTATTACCTGGTCCCCTTAGTGGCCACTCTCCAATCACATGCCACTGGTTAAGTCAGCCTCCCAAACCCACCCAACAGGACGACCAACCTGCATGCCCTAAGACATAAGCAGCTCACACAATTTCAAAATTACCTCCGCCAGTGCGACTGGTCACCCACTGACACTGCCACTAGTGTGGCCCTAGCTCTGGAGCACGTCATCTCTCTTTTCAACAAGGCATGTAATATATTTGCCCCGTTCAAAAAGCAGAAAAGCAAAGGGGCTAGCAATCCCTGGATCACCACATCTCTCCTAGAACTTATGGCCACTCATGACCACCTCTGGTACGCTGCACATGCCACTAAAAGTGCTAGGGACTGGCAATGCTACAAGAAAGCCAGGAATGCCTGCACCTGTGCACTACGAAATGCTAAAATCATCTACTTCCAAGATCAGTTCTCCAACTCCTGGGGCAATAGCAAACAATTTTGGGAGAACACTAAGAACCTCGCTGGCAAACCCTGCAAATCCCCTCCCTCGATGCTTAATTTTAATAGAACCAACACTCAGGATCCTAAAGAAATTGTGGATATATTCAATACCACGTTCACTGACCTGAGTGGAATACTCCCTCCCAGCTTCTTCACCGATCCTCCCCATCAGGACAGTGACTAGAACATGGCTCCGCCCTCCAATACTCCCCCTTCTACTTCAAGGCAGTTACTACTGGGACCTCAAAAAAATATCTTCTGCGGGCAGTCACCAACTCTAGATTTAGTAGAGACACCCTTGATCTTAAATTGCTCCGCCTCACCCTAGATGCAGTCATGTCACCTCTCACTAAGATCCTCAACCTATCCCTCTGTCTAGGTCAATTCCCCTTCGTATGGAAAGCAGCAGTGGTAATGCCTGTTCATTTAAGAGTGGTGACAGGGTCTCACACTCTAATTACCATCCCATCTCGCCCCCATTTTCAAAAGCACTAGAACGCATAGTTACTGATCAGGTGACTGAGCATCTAGACACCCATAATATCCAATGTGCCCAACAGCATGGTTTTAGACAGGGGCACAGCACCATCATTGCCCTTTTAGAATACACCAACTTCATCCATAAGGCACTAGATTGCGGACACCTTGTGAGGTCTATTTACACTGACCTCACAAAAGGCATTCAATACTGTTAATCACTCTATTACTCAAGTCCCTACCCCCCCTTGGACTCTCTCAAGAAGTCACAAGTTGGTTTAATAGCTACCTTGAAGGCAAAACCCAAAGGGTAAAAATACATGATACACTTTCTCTCTCTCTCTGTCACTCTGTATGCTCAGGAGTTCCCCAAGGCTCAATCCTGGGCCCTCTCGTTTTTAGCCTTTTCCTTAACTCCCTGCCACAAGTACTGTAAGCCCTATCAACCTGCTCCTTTATGTGGATGATGCTGTGCTCTTCACCAGCCAGACTAATCTTCTATCCCTCGACAGCAGTCTGCAACAGAGTTTTTCCGCTGTTGAGGTCTGGTTCTCTAAACAAAAATTATTTCTGAACCACAAGAAAACCAGAATGATGCTCTTTGCTAGCCCACACAACTAATATAAAAAATACCCAGCTACACAACCTAAACAACCTCAGCACACCCCTTGAACAAGCCTCCAACTTTAAGTAGCCAGGCATTACCCTCGATAGTCACCTATCCTTTCAGAACACATAAATACAATATCCAGAACTGCCTGCACCAGGCTAGGGCTTTTATATCGGACAGACATAGCATGACCCAAGATGCTCTCCGCTTAGCCATCACTAGTTCCATTTCCATCCTCTCCATTATTGACTTTTGGCTCATTGTCTATGGCTCTGCCACCAACACCTCACTCAGGTGACTGAGTGTAGCTCTTAATAAGGCTTGCCACCTTGTCACTGGTGGCCCCGCTACACCCACACCTATGACCTGTACACCACGGCGAATTGGTTAAACCTTCATGGCAGAATCTTCTACCAAACGTGCCTGTACGCAAAAAAAAGGTGAGTCTTGGGCTAGCCCCCCACTTCTGCCGCTACTCCATAGGACCAATAACCACCACCGCACCAGAAGCACTTCCAAACCCACCTTTCTGGTCCCCTTCTGCCATACTGCCCAAGCTCAACAAACTTTTATGTGTAGAATACCCAGTTGGCTAAACAGCCGTCCACCTAACCTCCTAGCCGACTCCAAGCTAGGCCCCTTCAAAGCCAAACTTCAGCTGCATTCCTTAAAACTCAACAGCTGTGATTGCCCCACCTAAGAACTTATGTCTCTCTCCTTTCTAAACCAGCTCCAACCTCCTTCTTCCCACCTTTCCTCCATTACTCCTAACCTTACCCCCCCCCCAAAACCATTTCAACCCCTGGCCACATCCTAGCTTCTGTGTTCTTCTCCTCCCCCCCCCAAACTCATCATGCCACCTCAGTTTTGTATTACCTCACCTCTATCCCTTAACCCCTCCTGTTCTACCCCCCTCCGTAGCCCATCCTCCCAGTCCCCCTCCCCTGCACTTTAACACCGGCCTCCTTTATCCCTCTTTACCACCTCTAGTTCATCCCCCTATTCTTCTCTGTTCCCTCACTCTTAGTTAACTCCCCTCATGCACTCCGTCTCCTACCCTTGGTCTCCTCTCTTTATCTCAACACCTACGATAGGACTAAGTACACCCAGTACAATGCCTGTCTCGGGCTGCCTGACTGTTTTACCCTCCATCTGGTTTCTTCATACTCCCTTTCCTGCCTACTCTTGAATTTCTATCACAGAGGTTTTTGACAAGGCCACTCCTTTTGTCCGCTCTTATAAAGTTTATCATAGTTGGAAATCCATGTAACTCTTGATACCTATGTAACATGTACCATGGAATCTTAGCCTTGAAACTACTGTAACCTTACAGCAATTACTATGTATTTTTGACTCATTTTATGGACCCTGAACCTTTCACTCTGTCTGTTGTACCATGTTATTTGCTCTTGTTTTCCTTCATTCTGTGACATGCAGCCTTTGTAAATGAGCCTCTGGCTCAAAGCTTGTAATTCTGGGAATTCAATAAATAAATAAAATACATAAAACAGGTGGTATATTTTAAAATGCCCCTGCAACCTGGCATAAATAAGGAAAACACTGCATCTTTTGAGGGTACGTCTGAATGAGCACAGAAGGGTGGATGAGAATTTAGTAATAGTACAACATTTTAGAAGGACATAATCTTACCATGCTGAGATTTGTAGGACTAGGGGAAAAACCAAAAACCCCATCAGAAGAGGAGATGTAGACAAAAAGCTTCTACAGAAAGAAGCATACTAGACTGACAGATTCAGTACGTTAGACCATAAATATGGTTTAAATAAAGAGACAGCATGGACAGTCTTTTTGAGCTTTGAAATATCTACTACAGTCTGTTAAAATAACCTCCACCCACCCGCTCGAGGGAGGGAGGAATAATCTTATTTTATAGACAATAGGTATTACAATATTAAACGTCATTTCCCTGAGGCAGTACCTTTAAGTACTACTTCTTAACAGGATGGGCAAGTGTAAACCAGAGTGAAGCTACTGTAGCAGAAGTGATACAGCTGACTGCCAGATACCCCACTATTGATGCTGGGCTAGCGATTTTTCCAGTGGCCACTTTTCTAGCCTTTAAAGGTAAGGCTGGGTGGGCTGGCACCAAGGGCATGCCATTTAGTGGCAGGCAATAGTTCCCAGTCAGCTATTTGATCTGAAGTACCATTGGTGTATGTGACAAGTTTAGGTTGAAAAAATAAGAAAGATATGACTTAAAATTAAGATGTAATACTGTAAAAACAGAGGATCACATGTAAAACAATATTTTTCTTGAAAGCATTTATGTATTGGATGAAAAGGGCTCATCTAAAAACAGAGATGGTTAATGAAATAAATATCAGCCCCAATAAAATAGCGTTCCAAAAAAGCACAGAGTGAGGCAGATTACATAAAACCCAGCAAGGCAGCCAACAAAGCACAGAAATGACTAAAAAAATCTAAGTATGACAGAAAGAGTTACTGCACAGACGTTTGGCACAAGTTTCAGGGTTGCTAGAGACTACATCCCTATTTATGGGATGCCGCCCCGGCAGCCAGCATCCACTGTAAATGGACAGATGCCAGAAGGCAGGTAAGAGCCAAAATACAATGGCTGTGTTTAGCAAACAACACATGCACAAAATACATCAGGAGACAACTGAAGTGAATGGGAGAGGGAATTACAAAAGTTTGAGTGAAATGTTAAGTGAAGGAAAACATACAGAAAAAATATAAACAACACAACACAGCTATATGTTTGTTTTGAGGAGGACGTCAGAATTTTGAATGTGAATGCATTAATGAATTCTAAAATTAATTTGTACATCAGAAAGTTAACTGGATAAAACAGAAAATGAAAGCATATAAAAAAAAAATCAGAAGGGAAAGAGTTACTAGATGTTACTAGAGTCACTAGAACGTTAGAGCAGAAAAAAGCTGTGGGCCCAAGTGAACTGCCCCCCCACTATATCAGTAGTTGTATGCGATATTTGGTTTTGAGGTTAAAAATATGTTCAATCTACTTTTAAATGTTTCTTTGGTGTCACTTATTACAACCTCAGTGGAAAGGCTGTTCCAGACTCCCACCACCCTCTGTCAAATATAAAACTTCCTTTTTCTGTACAGACTATTAAGCGAAGTGGGTGTCCCCGGTTTTCATTATGAACTAATTTAAAATCCATATTACGAGAGATCAACAGTTCAGGATCCTGCAACACATCATATACAAACATTAAATATCCTCTTAGCCATCTTGTTTGCAAAGACGTAATATTAAACTGTCAAGATGATGTTTGTATTCTAAATGCCTAATTCTTTTAAATACTTGTTATGTGTCTCTGCACTTGCTCTATTTTCCTAATTTGAGTACGTTTACAAGACCAAAGTTGTGACTCATAATCTATAATTGGGTGAACGTAAGCTCTATGAGTGGCATTAAAACTTTGCTGTTCCTAGATGTGCTGGATCATTTAATGTTCCACCAACAGCGACTCACTTTTGCTACAACACTGCCACATTGTGCAACAAGTAAGGATTAACCCACGACAGAGTGCGGATCTACTACAGAATTAATCCACGCCGGGGGAGGGGTCAACCACCCAGGCGTGGATTAATTCTGTACTAGACCCACGATCTCTCTGGAGTGGGTTAATTCACTTGTAACATGAGGAAGAAAAAGGGTTCAACTCCCTTGTTCGCATGTGCGCTTCTCCATGTCATAGGTCTGAAACAGTAAATGTTGCTGCAGCATATCATTTCTTACTTGTAGCATTTGGACACCTGTGCTTCTATGCTGGCTCTGAGGGAAATGCGTAGGGTTATGAGTCGATTCCCGACGAGCAGATGAATGAAATAAATATACTGACTCTTACCTCGCTGCTATTTATTTGCTGCACTAATCCTCTTTTTTACACTTCCAAAAGATTACATGACACCTCCATTTTTCACAGTTGTTACTTTTCAACGTACGCTAGTCAATCAAGACACAGCCGCAGACTCTACTGCTTTGGTCTGCGACAGCAGTGTCCGACATGCTAGGACTTCAGAGTTCCGCCAGGCGGGTGAGTGGGAAACAGTTCACAGTGACACAGATTCTACAAGAAGATGAATCAGCGCGTATCTTACAAAGAAAATAAATAAATCTTTACTTCTCTGGGGCAACACTGTTACCAATCGCAGACACCGCAAGTACAATACCCATTAACATTATTCAGCATGTATTCAGGGTTCTACAATATGTCAATACTTAAAGCAGCAGTGCTACAAAAAAAAAGACCCTTTTTTGAAAGTTTATTCCCTGTACCCTGCTAATCATATACCTGGTACTCTTTCTCGCCTGCATTGTACTATCCCAGAGTAATTTGCTCAGTTATTCTGCTTTTGTTTACATTTCTGCCACTAAGCATGCTGCACTGGAACCCCTTCTGCTGCCAACTGCACATGTGTATGATTTGCAGGGACATCTGGAATGGTCAGCAGGGGGTCCCTCTGCTGTTGTCAAAAGACATGATGTGACTAGTAGAAAAAGCGCACGGAAAATTAGTCTGCCGCCATATTTCTTGTAGCGCTACAACACTTCAAATAAATTGCAAATATCTAAAAAACTAAAGACTGGAAAAAAAAATTTACATGTATGGAAACAGGAACTTTGGCCGCATGCTTACAGCCAAAAAACAGAATTTTGATAGGTCACTTCCTCATTTCCTAGTACTGCTGCTTTAAAAAATAAATAAATAAATAAATAAATAATATATATATCTGGAACATGCAGTGGCTACTGTGAGTACTACAGCATGGATTAAGTCAAGCGTGACCAAGGATTGAGAATTAATCCATGGTCACCTGAAATGCTTTTTCCAACCAGGCGCAACCCTTTTTCTTCTCCATGTTACAAAACTGAAATTGTGGTCTATTAAAATCCCAAGGTCTTTTTGTATTGCTGTCGACTCGTCTACATTTAATGGTACACCTCTTCAATGTCCAGGATTTTTTCCAAAATGTACTACTACACACTTATCCTTGTTAAATGACATTCCCCAGGAAGAAGCCCAGTCATTTATTTTATTGAGATCTTGTTGGATTGTTGCCATGTTTTAATTGTTGCAACATATGAACTAGTTGGTAATTTCTGTGTCCAAGCCAGCAAAAGCCTGAAATTACTGAGAGAATAAGCAGTACTGATTATGCACTGTGAACTTAAAGGTGACTGTTCTCTTTTCAGTGTGTGTGGGTGGGCTGATAGAAGCCAGATGCTTCATCGAGTAAGTGTACACCTTTTACTAAATTATGAATAAGGATGAGCACAGTGGTGGTGGTGCGAATGAATTCGAGTTTGACAATAATGACATTTTAATTACAAAAACAAGCACATGGTGACTTACTGGTGTAAAGTGAGAAAAAGGTGTACTGAAAACGAATAGCAGCGTGTTATGCCTTTTTATAGATAATTTATAAAAAAACAGGATACAAAAAGGGAAAATTTGATATAGGTGCTAGCTGGTGCACTGGCTGGGACAGGAGGGCTATAGGGAAATAAGCTTATATTATATCGAAATTATTCATGAAATAGTAATATAATTACAGATTTAAAAAAAAAAAACCAAGAAACATTGCTTTGTATAAGAGACATGGAGAGGACAGCATAATCTGGCACCAGCAGAATTTGTGCTTGCACCAAAAGATGCAGCTGCTGTACGTATAAGTACTGTACCATCACATAATTATATAAATGGTAAAGGTGTTTTGCTAAGTGAAACTGTGCTTTAGTAATGCTAGTAAGGAAATACAGAAGTTTTGCAGAGGCTGCCTCAGGAAAAATGAACATTAATGATTTGGAGAGAAAAGGTTTTTATTATAAATAGACTACGGAATGTGTACTTGATGGGGTGGTATACACTGGTTTAGGTGTTACGACAATGATTTAAAATGTATTAAATCTATAAATCCTGTTGAAGTGGTGAGGAAACTAGTAAACGTTGATCTGATTTTTAGTGGTGTATTACTTGCTTGAAATAAAAACTTAAAAGTGAACTGGTGAGTGGGTCTATGTGTCTCCATTTCGTTGTATGTGAGGTTTATATGGATTATTCGATTCCTGAATGCTCCGTTTTCTTTGCTTATACCTGTATAGCTAAAATATTAATGTTGTGCATGTATGTGACAGTTTATTTTTAATGTCACTCTTGTTGGGGGGAAGTTACTGTATCCTTACATCAAATATGGTGTATTTAGTATTGCACCTTCCATAAACAAGTTCCCCATGCACTATTTGAAGTATGCATCTTTTTAATCACCCTTTTGAGCACTATGCATTTCGTAATATATTGCACTTTACTTGGTACTTCACTCATGAGCACTGCAATAACTCAATGCAAAGAAGATTTGGCACTCCGATTTAATTTTTAAAGTAGCAAGTTGCCAGTTTAATAGCCAGGTGCCTGACAACAAACCAAGACTTGTGACTCTGTACTTTTGATGCTCTATCTGGGAATAAAATACAACCGCAAGTAGCTATTTAAGTTTAATGTATCTTTACTGATCTACAGTCTTTTGGGATGAGTGAGTGCACGTAATTTTCCAGTTTGCAAGGCCTAATACAAGGTCTTGTAGTAGTACATCTTATACAGCTCACCTTTTCTCTACAAAGTGTCAAGTTTTCTATGTATGGTACAATTTGGTGTTATCTTACTATGATTTATATAGTTATTATTATCGAATTTAGTATGTTTTGTAAATAGAATAATAGGTTCCTGTGAATTACAAAGTAGTAATTCCATCGAGAGGTTCCATGTCCCCAGAACCTCGAGATGGAATTACTACCTTGTGATGCACAGAAACCTATTTTTAATTTTTTTTTTTTAATATACGGATGCGATTTTCTGATTTTTGTTCTTTCCTCTCAGGCGGTTGGCCGCTGCAGCGAACAAGTCTCTCTGTCCTGGCCACGCGCCACACTCTCACTGATCTGGGTTTTTTTTTTTTCCATTTGTTTTACTATGGACAGCATACCTTTTCCATGTCTGGGGAACGCAAGATCAACTGGACATCTTTATTTTTTTGCCTTTTTAAAATAAAAAAGCTCCAAAATGTTAGAGTTCAGAAACACTCTTAGTAAGCGAGACAGTGGCCGCCATGTTTTTTGAACTGTTCTGCCCATCCTAACAGGAAAAGCAGCCAATTGGAATGCACATTTTGAAAGTCATTGGGAGCAAGACTAGCGCATGTGCTGTTGTGTTTTAGTGATGATACTATCGTTCAGGTCCCGAATTATAGTATTACGGCACCTGAACAATGGTATTATCACTCCTGAAGTGTAGTATTATCACTTTGGGAGTGATACTATTATGGAAAATTTTTTGTATGCATTTCTACTATATTATTTTCATGATCCATATATTAAAATATTTTTATTTGTAGCTTTTGGTATTTGTGATGTTGGTACTTTTAAAAAATTCAATAAAAATACTACTAAAAAAATACGCACATGTTTGCATACAGCATACATATTCATAGTAACTTATGAAGCAGGGGAAGACACGATGAACACGGAGTCCTTTCCAACCTTAACCCTTGCAATGTTGCAGGAGTATATATACATCCAGAATCTACATGTGTTCAAACATATGCAGTACTCAAAGAGTTACATTACTATAAACAAAACAACAAAAAAAAGAGTAGAAAAAGAAGGAGAGATCAAATGTCTTGCAACTCTTCTAGGACAGTTCTGATGTCATAATGCTCACAAGGTAGGAGGGGGAAAAGAACTGGATACTCCCACCTCCGGGTAGAATACTGTTCTATATGTCATAAACCTTGTTATAACATGGAATCTGTGATGTTTCTGACTGGAGAAGCATCACAAAGGCATACATTAATCCCTGTTATGCCATACAGCTAGAGTGAGTAGGTTGTAGCTGAAATCCCTACTCATGTCTAGCTGTCGGAACTTGTTCAGGTGCGGAAAGTCTCTCCCATGGGTAGCATAACTGTTAAACACCATAGCATGTGTATGCTAACTGAGGAAGTTGAGCAGGCAGTCTGCAAGTAGCAGGAGGAAGGTCTATATTGCCGGAGCTGACAGGACGTGTGCCCGACAGAGCGGGAGCAGTAGAGAGTCCCTGCAGTGTTTCTGGAGTGCCCAGCCACCTGCCCCTGTGGAACTCGGAGAACCATGCCAGTCTCTGAGAACTGACATGTGTCCAGAGTCTGTCAAATGTTGTTTCCCCACCCTCCCTCCCCAGTGGACACTGTACTTAATGTGTTTTCGTGTCCTGGCCAGTTGGGGGGAACGGGAGAATAGGTCTGTGAGGTGCCGCACAACGGGCCGCAGGGTCAGGCCAGTGGAAGGACAAAGCAAGGAAGACAGAGCGACTTGAATGTACCCAGTTCAGGGGAGCGGAAGCAGAGAACTGGAGGCCAGTTTGGGGGAGCAGAGAGCTGGACCCAAGCAGGTGGCGAGCTGGCTAGGCCGCAAGTGCAGGACTACCGGCAAGTTGACGGAGAAGGCGACAGGAAAAGCTGCGTGAGTATCGGGGTGTTGGAAAAGCGGCGGTACTGAGGAGAGCGGCAGAGGGCCCGAGCAATGGCAAGAGCACTAGGAGTACCGTGGAGTTCAGCAGCAGCAACGCAGACTGTTAATCAAGACACAAAAACTATAAAATGACTAAATAATTGGTGACGTTTACAGTTTGGTGATTTATAGCAACAAAATCAGTAAATCAAAGTCAGGAGAAGTGAAGAAAAACAGAACACTTAATCGACGGATTACTTTAGTCTGTGTCAATCTAAGTGGAAGGATACCACATTGACACAACAGACTTTTGTGTATTTTCAAAAAAAAACATAACATTTTGGAAACCTGTTGGAGCCCATGTTATAAGCGCAATGACCCACTCCAAGGTGTGGGGTTACTGGGGATTAATCAACACCTTGGGTGCTGTGAGGACACTCTGGCTTTGCCCTCATGCCTCCTAACGCACCCAGGGTATTAATCCCCAGTAACCCCACACCCTGGAGTGGGTTACTGCTTACTAATGTCAGGCAGAAAAATCATCTAACTAGCAAAAGATAAAATAAAATGTGTACATATCAACAGCAGCAGATGGCTACTTTAAAAATATATTATTTCTGGGAGATGCAAAAGCTGTTTAAAATTACTCTGTGTGTTCTGTATAGCCCCAACAACTTAACCTGGGGTACTGGCTACATGGCACTATTTCACAAACTCTGAATCTTTGATAAAGTATTTTAAATTACAGTTTACAGAGGTAGTGGGAAAGATCATGGAAGCACTACTGAAGGAGAGATTGGTGGAACATCTGGTTGTCAATGGACTACAGGACCCAAGGCAGCATGGTTTCACCAGGGGGGAGGTCATGTCAGACCAACCTCATTGAATTTTTTGACTGGGTGACTAGGGAGGTGGATCAGGGGAGGGCAGTGGACATGGCCTATCTGGACTTCAGCAAGGCCTTTGACACTGTGCCACATAGAAGACTATTACATAAACTGGGGAATATGGGTGTGGGCAGGACAGTAGTGTGGTGGGTAGGTAACTGGCTGGGTGGCAGGACCCAAAGGGTGGTGGTAAATGGCTGTCACTCCACAGAGGGAAGAGTGACCAGTGGGGTACCACAGGGATCAGTGCTGGGACCGGTCCTATTCAACATCTTCATCAGTGACATTGCACAGGATCTAGAAGGCAGAATTTCACTGTTCGCTGATGACACAAAGCTCTGTAACAGAGTAGACACACCAGAGGGTGTAGACAGAATGAGAAGGGACCTGCAGAAACTTGAAGAATGGTCAAGGGTTTGGCAGTTGAAATTCAATGCAAAGAAGGGCAAGATAATGCATATGGGGCACAAAAACCCTGGCACAATATATCAGTTGGGGGGTGAGGATATAGCATGCACCAAGCAGGAAAGAGATCTTGGGGTTGTCATCTCTGATGACCTCAAGGTAGGGAAACAGTGTGACAAGGCATCAGGTAAAGCAAATAGATGCTGGGATGTATAGGCAGTGGCATCACCAGCAGGAAAGGGAGGTCATAATTCCGCTATACAAGACACTAGTGAGGCCCCACCTGAGTACAGTGTACAGTTCTGGAGACCATACCTAGGTAAGGACATGGACAGGGTAGAGAAGGTCTCGAGGAGGGCAACAAAGATGGTGCATGGATTGCATCACAAGTCCTATGAAGACAGGTTGAAGGAACTGAACATGTACTCCTGGAGGAGAGGAGGGAGAGAGGATATGATAGAGACATACAAGTATCTTACAGGGAGAAACAGGGTGCAGGAAAACACTATTTTGCGAAAAAGGTGTTCCAGGACTAGAGGGCATGGGATGAAGTTGGAGGAGGACGATTCAGAGGAAACATGAGAAAGAATTTCTTCACAGAACGGTGGTGGACAAGTGGAACACCCTGCCAGAGGAAGTGGTGGGGGCTGAAACAATCACAGGATTTAAGAATGCATGGATAGACATAAAGGAATTCTAGAGGTCAGGGGAAACGGACTTCTAGGAAAACAAACTGAACTTACAAGCTCAAATGGGCAGACTGGGTGGGCCATAGGCCCTTATCTGCCGACACTGTCTATGTATCTATGTATGTTTATTGCACAGACAGTAGGTGTAACACACTTTGTTGCAAAACTGTTGCTTTAGCTTGCATATTAAGTTCAACAGTTAAATAAGGAAGCACGCAGGGCAGTTATAGATGCTCAGTTAGGATGGTGACAAAAAAAGTAAAGGGTTTGGGGTCTGACTGTCTCCCCAAAAATGTGACCATGGGAATCAGGAACTGCTGTTTAAACTGCTGAGAAAGTAGTCAACATTCAGTACCTAATCATGTATGAAAAGCATATTCAGTTTTTTTTGTTCGGTTTTTTTTTTCTGGTAGATTTAAAAAAAAAAAAAACACTGCTCCACTGAGGCAGAAGCATAATGACAGGACAATTATTCTTCTACTCCTACCTGTTAAAATATGCTGATTGCTATTCAAGGCAGTATTGTAAACATTATTTGACAGGTATTATGCAAACATATGGATTGGATAGTCAGTGTACAACCAGCATCCCATTGCCGCCTTTCAAATCACTTTTGAATACTTTGGATTTTAAATGTGCTGCAATAGCAATCATTCTCCGGAACAAGTACAGGGAATGTATATGTAATACCAATAGGGTTTCCAAATTGTTACAGATCAAAACCGTTAAGCTTTTATCGTCTTTCTCAATCTCTCCGATCTCACCCCGAACCTTCTCTTGGTTTTCTCAGACTAACACAACCTCTCAGAGATTTCGGAAATAAACACGATTTTATTTAGTACAGTTACCAACAACTTCTAGAAAACAGCCATATTGAAAAATCGAATTCTACCACCACACAGCACAGCATGTAATTAAACAACGCAACGGGCAATCTAGCTGTCAAGCGCCTAGCTGATGCTGTAACTAGGAGCTAAGTCGAGGAGCTGCGACAGGGGGTGGCTCGTAACTCGTGCCTTACCTGACAGAAACACCTTTCTGCGGCAGAGCCTGCAGAATCCGTCTCCAACACCTGGTACGTCCTACACGTGAATGTTGCACTCACAACAATCAATATACATAAATACTTCATTGTAATAACTTTCTCTTTTTCAGTTAAACTAGAAAAGTAGCGTCTTCTGCGCTTCTACACGGCAGCCTCGAGCTTGCAACTAGGAAACAGGGCAGCAGCCACTGATGCTCACCCGGCTGTCACACCTCCTAGCCAATGCGCCGTTTCGTTTACCAGCCCCGAGCTCCGCCCATCCTAATCAGCAATATTTATCTCTTACAGTAATGTTCCGAGAAAGTCACATGGATTCGCAACGAAACTTTCCCAGCGGCTAGGACGGCTAGTGGACTTCCTGTCACAGAAGCAGCGGAAGTTCTCTAGACCTATGATTCAAATCAACTACGCTCCCTACGTGCTTTACGTGCTTTCTCCCCGGCCCTCACAGTAGCGTCGGCACTGTCCGTGTTCCGGATTGGTCGAGGGTATTACACGTGGACTTATATCAATGGACCTAAGAGATGGTTGGTTTGTATGGTCTTTCGTCACTCTGATGTTTTTTTTGGGTGGGCTGTTAATTAAGACAATTCTTTTGTGCAGGTTGTAGTTTATGAGCTTTTCCATTCAATACGAATTTGCGCAGTCAATCCAGATCTGTTGCAGGGCCCGGGTCATGACACTGCGATGTAAATGTGTTTATATAACAAATGAGTTTGGGCGTGTTGTGTGATCATGTCACATAGCACACCTCTCAACTGTACCACTTTAGGAGGAATGTTCCTCATTTTACTTCACAAAAGCTCCCTGTTCCACATTGCGAGGACTTGTCCCACATTCAGTGTCAACATTTTAAAGCAAAAATCTTTAGTAAATGATGCAAAAAATATATTGTTCAATTAATAACAGACTTTCTGAACATAAATGCAAACATTTTAACAGTGTTTTGAGCTTCTTCGGTAAAGATTTGCTTAAGTGTTCCACATTTTGCTCATTTGTTCCACATTTTGAGAGGCAATGTTCCACATCTGGGGGACAAAAGGTTGAGAGGTATGTCACATAGGCCCAGTGCACAGTATGTCTTAAACGGTTTTACAGAGTTAAGTATGTAGTTCTTAATTTTTCTTACGCATGTTATAAAACTTTGAAAGGTTTACCTCTGTTTAATCAGTGTGCACAGGGCATGAGAATTTGGTACAGGGTCTGTGCCCATGCTGAAACCCTCCCCCGCGCCAAGGGACACGCCTAACGCCAAGGAGGGGTGGGGGTTTAGGGAGTCACTCCACAGTTTGTCACTGAAGTCTTGCCAGTCGTGATTTCTGTTGGTCACGTGGCACCTTTGTTTGCTACAATGTCCTCTTCCATCAGCAGCAGGTTATATCCCCCCTTCTGCTTCCCACACTGTTGTGTCTTGTGGGCCTCATCTTGCACACACCAGTCTTCATTACACTTCCTCACTGCTGTCCTCCTCTCCTCACCATTACCCACTCTTTCTTTTTCTTCCATCATCCCTGCATGTCGGGCTTGGACAAACTTCTGCAGTGTGCCCACATGATGGCCAAAACCAGAGGTGGCAGAGTGGCTGTGGCTGACTATTCTGACAGATGGCCTGGGCCATTGGATGTCTGGATGAAGATGGGATTTAATCGCAGGTGGCATGGCTATGGCACCTCTGACTTTGAGGGAGGGGTGGCCCCAAATCTAAACAGGCCCACCCCCTTCTTTGTCAACGTCCACCTGAATCACAGCTATGCTGATATTGATCTGGTGACCTGTGCATTTTCTGTTACCCCTATTAACATCCCCCCCAGCATTGGATTGAAGGACTGTAGGGGCCACACACAGGCTGTGAAGACTTGCCTGCCCCCCACCTGGCTGTGTCTGGAACTAGTTGGCGGTCACTGCAGGCTGCTGCTCCCAGTCCTGTGTGGGACCCTCCTGTTGTTCCCAGAGTGGCAGCTCTCTGCCATCTGCCTTAGTTCCTTCTGGTCCCTTTACCCATCAGACCTCTCCCCACTCTGCTTGCTCGTCTGGAGGAAGGGTCCATGAAGAGGAGTGCAGGACCCACAGTTTGATGGAGAGGCCAAACAGTGCCTTTAGGGCTGGTTGGGAACACTTACTTGTTATTTATCATGAGTATTTTTTGTCAGAAGACTTACAGGTGGGCGAGTAATCAAGGGTGAGCATCTGGGAGAAGTCTTTAGTGGAAAAGATGATGGGGAGCAAGCCTAGAGATTTTAGTTACACAAGAGGGGTCTAAGTGGGTTGGAGGATGTTCCACGGTGGGACAGGGAGATGAAGTATGTAAATAATGTGTAGAATATAAACATATCTGAATTTCTTATTGAGTATTATACAATGGGGTCTGAAAAGCAGTAATGTGATTGGCTGGCTGGCACCTTTTATCCATGCTATATCCTAGCATTACCCATGGGGAAAAAAGTGCTTGTCAGCCGCATCTAGGACCCCCCATCTTTAAAATCAATCCGACTCCCGAACATCCAAAGTGAAAACCCACCATATTAACTCACCACTTACCCCCCAGTAAACTCTGCCAATGAGCAAACACTATTGACTCTCAGAATGAAGTACATTTCTTTCAGTTTTTCTTTTAAAATACTCACTCTGTACCTTATCCCTTGCACCACTCCCTTCACTGTCCGGAATGAGAAACACAGGACTGGCAAAGACGGCGACGGATGGCGAGATGGTCGGTCACAGGACTTCACAGTTCAGAGGGCCAGCCGTTCCCGCTCGGAGCTCTTGTACCTCAGACTCGCTACAGTATTCCATGAACGGGGAAGCAGACGAGGACAAAATTAAAAAGGGGAGTATTTTGTTTCATCAAGGGTGAACGTGGCTAGCAAAAGATTCACTTTGATCACGGCACCGCAGGCGCAGAACAGCCAAAAGGAAAAAAGGAACACTGCTCTAGCTGAAAATGAACCAAGCAGCAGGTATGGAAGGCTGTCCCAGCTCACAGAACAAAAATGGAGCTGTGACAGAGCCAAAAAAACAACACAGGGACAGTTTTAAACTCCCCCCCCCCAAAAAAAATGCATTGCAGCTGGGAATGACAAAGCTATACTGCGCATGCACAGTACCACTGTAGCCCCAGCAACCAAGGACTATTATTTGTGGCAAAGCAATAAATACAGTAAAAATAAGTTAAAATGGAAAAAAAACGTTTTTATTTACTATTTTTTTATCTGCAAAAAAAGGGGCATTACATAATGGCAATATACCACTCCAGGGTGTGGGTTATTCTGGGATTTACCCACTTCTGGTGTGGTTTACTCACTCTGTGGGCAGCCTCGTGACTGAACCACACCAGGCTTGGGTAAATCCCAGCATAACCCACACCCTGTAATAGTATATTGCTTAAATATTGTTCTGTGGAGGCCAGCCCAGTGGCATGGAGGGCTGAGGCATCCATGCCTTGCCTCCTGCCACCCCAGCGTCCCGTGCTCGCGGGCCGCCAGAGGTTGGCTGGGGAGGGAGAGGATTGAACGTCTGAAGGACTGCTCTCCTGTCTCAGGGAGGGAGGGTTGGCGCTCCTGCTGAACGACTGCCCCCGAGTGGGAGGCCCGAGGGTAGTCTTGAGGACTGTTGGGTGCCAAGAAAGAGAGGTGCTGAGGACTTATGGATGTGCACGCCCCACACGCACATCTTGTATGTGCATTACAGCAACGGGGATGGGAGGGAGAAAACAGGAAAAAATACCCCCTGGCCACAAATGACGACTGACCCTCCGCAGGACACGCACCTGGTGACCGGGCAGCACTCTGGAAGTAAGTCCCGGGGTGACGGGGCTGGGGAGTCGTTCAGAAGGGGGCAGCCAAGGGGAGATAGGCAGGATTTGTCTAGTGCACTTACCCGGTCAGCAAAAACAAAAAACACCACTTCCTGAGGTAGGCCGTGCCATGCACCCTCCACCCTTTCTCTGAATAGGAACTTCCTCACATTACCCCTTAAGCGGCCTTCCTCTAATCTCATGCTGTGTTCTCTTGTCCTGCTGTTTTTCTTGTATTGGAACATGTTAGACTCTCACCTTGTTAATGCCCTTAAGGTGTTTGAATGTTTCGATCATATCACCTCTCTCCCTCCTTTGCTCTAGGGTATACATATTGAGCTCCGTTAATCTGTCCTCATGTTTTCTGATGCAGTCCCTGCACCATTTGGTTGCCCTTCTCTGGACTGCCTCCATTTTGTTAATGTCCTTGTGAAGGTGCGGCCTCTAATACTGCACGCAGTACTCCAGATGGGGCCTAACCAGTGCCTTGTAAAGAAGGATTATTACCTTCCTCTTACAACTTGTGATAACCCTACTAATGCACCCCAACATCCCCCTAGCTTTACCTACTGCTTTAGTGGTCTGCTTGGATGATTTCAGGTCATCTGTGATGATGATGCCCAAGTTTCTTTCTTCCCTTTGATTGCCAGCAACTCCCCTCCCAACCTATAGGTGGCTTCAGGGTTTCTCTTCCCTATGTGCATGATCTTGCACTTCTTTGCGTTAAACCCCATTTGCCACTTTTCCGACCGTTTTGCCAGTTTATCCAGATCTCTTCTCATTATGCCCACCCCATCTGGATCATCTGCTCTGTTGCAGATCTTGGTGTCATCTGCAAACAGAAAATCTTACCCTCCAGTTCATCTACAATGTCAGTGATGAAGATATTGAAGAGTACTGGCCCCAGGACTGATCCCTGAGGTACCCCACTTGTGATTTGCATCTCTTCTGACTGTATACCGTTTACCACCACTCTCTGTTTCTGCCCGTCAACCAGTTTGCCACACAGTGGACCAACTTCTGACCCACCCTGAGCCTACCCAGCTTATTAATCAATGTTCTGTGTGGAACAGTATCGAAAGCTTTGCTGAAGTCAAGGTAGGTAACATCAGCTGCTCCCCCTTGGTCCACCACTCTGGTTACCCAGTCAAAGAAATCTATGAGATAAGTTTGACAGGATCTTCCTGTTGTAAACCCATGCTGTCTTGGATTCTGTGCTCCTATGGGTTCCAGGTGTTGCACTATCCTTTTCTTAAGGAGTGTCTCCATAATCTTGCCCACTACTGAGGTAAGACTGACTGGTCTGTAGTTCCCTGCCTCTTCCCTGCTACCACTCTTGTGGAGCGGGATCACATGAGCCCTTCTCCAGTCTTCTGGGACCTCTCCTGTGCTCAGAGACTCACTAAACAGTTCTGCTAATGGCTCTGCTAGTTCCACCCTTAGCTCCTTTAGTACCCTGGGATGTATGCCATCAGGTCCCATTGCCTTGTCCACCCTGAGCGTATCGAGCTCTTGTAGGACCCTTTCTTTTGTGATGGGACTAGTGCACACCTCCCTCCCCCCCGTGTCCATGATGCTGAGCTGTGGGCCCTGCCCTACCTTCTCCTCAGTAAATATTGAGCAGAAGTATGTATTTGGGATAGATGCTTTTTCTTGGTCCTCCTCCTCACACTCCCCCTTATCCCCTTTGATCTTAGCAATACCCCCTCCAGTCTTTCACCTTTCACTAAGGTATCTATAGAAAGTCTTGTCATTTTCTTTTACTGTTCGTGCTAGTGTTTCCTTGGTTTGGGCCTTTGCCTGCTTTACTGCCTTCCCTGTTTCACTTAGGGAAGTTTGGTATGCCTCCCTATCTTTGTCTGCTGCATTCCCTTATATTTCATGAAGGCCAGCCTTTTGGCTCTGACCTTTTCTGCTACTGTTTTTGAGAACCAAAGTGGTTTCCTTCTTCTTTTGCTCTTGCTTTTCTCTCTAACGCAATGGGATGTTGCTTCAAGTATTGCATCCTTAATGCTTGCCCACTTTGCTTGTACCCACTCACCTGTATTTCTTCTTGCCAGGGCTAGCTCAACTCTGTTGGCGTCTTATCAAAGTCAGCTCCTCTGAAGTCCCATATTTTTGCCTTGGAATGGGATGATTTAGTTTTAGTGGCCAAACTGAAACCTAGAAACATAGACTTTGATGGCAGATAAGGACCACTTGGCCCACCCAGTCTGCCCATTTCCCTTCCTATTGGATAAGCTGCAGATTCTAGTTAACCAACAGCCTACTTCCTGCAACCCCCCACTGCAATTGCCTTATGTCTGTCCCATGCATGTTTGAATTCCCCCACTGTTTTAGACCCAACAACCTCCCCAGGAAGACAGTTCCATGCATCCAAAACTCTCTATGTGAAAAAAAATAATCCTCACATTACCCCTGATCCGTCCCCCCTCTGTCTTTAATTTGTGCCCCCTTGTTCTTACACATCTCTTTTTCTGAAAGATGCTACCCTCCTGGACTTTGTTGATTCTGTTGAGATACTTGAAAGTTTTTATCATGTTCCCCTGTCCCTCCTTTCATCAAGGGTATACATATTAAGCTCCCTCAGTCTCTCTTCATATGGTTTCTGATGCAGACCCTGCACCATTTTAGTTGCCCTCCTCTGGACTGCTTCCATCCTGTCTATGTCCTTACGTAGATGGGGTCTCCAAAACTGCCCAAAGTGTTCCAGATGGGGTCTCAGCAACTGTCTGTACAGAGGGATAACCACTTCCCTGTTTCTACTTGTGATGCCCCTTCCTGTGCATCCCAGTATCCCCCCGGCTCTCCTTACTGACTTCTCACATTGCTTACCCACCTTTAAGTCATTTGATATGACTACCCCCAAGACCCCTTCCATTTCTGTTGTTGTTAGTACCTCCCCTGCTATTGTGTACTCTTCTCCTGGGTTTTTGTTTCCCAGGTGCATTACTTTGCACTTCTTTGCATTGAATCTAAGTTGCCATATGTCTGACCATTCCTCCAACCTTGACAAGTCCCTTCTCATCCTTTCTACCCCACCTTGTGTATCAACTCTGTTACAGATCTTTGTGTCATCTGCAAAGAGGCATACCTTTCCCTTCAAACCCTCTGCAGTGTCACCTATAAAGACGTTAAAGAGGACTGGACCCAGTACTGAGCCCTGAGGTACTCCACTAGTAACCCCCCTTTCTTCGGAATGTGTTCCATTCACTATTACCTTCTGTGTCCTGTTGTGCAGCCAGTTTGCTACCCAGGCTACCACCCTGGAACCCACTCCCAGACTGGCTAACTTGATTATTAGTCTTTTGTGCGGGACTGTGTCAAATGCCTTGCTAAAGTGTAGGTAGACCATATCCACAGCCCTTCCCTGATCTATTACTTTGGTCACCCAGTCAAAGAAATCAATTAGATTCATCTGACATGACCTTCCCGCTGTAAATCCATGCTGCTTTGGGTCCTGTGCCCCGCTGGCCTCTAGGTACTCAACAATTCTTTCTTTCAGAAGTGATTCCATCATTTTCCCTACCACTGAGGTCAAACTTACAGGTCTGTAGTTTCCTGCTTCTTCCTTGCTCCCACTTTTGTGAAGGGGAATCACATCTGCCCTCCTCCAGTCCTCAGGTACCACCACATCCTCCCATGATTAGTTAAAAAGTGTGGTCAGTGGTGTCACTAGGTCCTCCCTTAGTTCTTGTAGGATTCTGGGGTGAATCCCGTCAGGCCTCATTGCTTTGTCCACCTTGAGTTTTAGGAGTTCTTTCAGGACTCTTTTCTTCTGTAAATGGACTGGTGTCAACCCCCCTACCCAGAGTGCTTCTGTTATCTGGCTTAGGTAACTCCTCCTCATCTTCTTTTGTGAATACTGAGCAAAAGTATTCATTCAGTATCTCTGCCTTTTCACTGTCTCCCTCTGCCTACCTCCCCTCTCCTTTATTAATCTTCACTATTCCTCCCTTAACCTTTCTATGCTCCCTAATGTACCTATAACAGGTTTTATCCCCCTTCTTAACTGAGTTGGCTATTTTTTCCTCGGTTTGGGCCTTTGCTACTCTGACTGCCTTCCCCCACTTCTTTCTGCTTTAATTGATACAGTTCCCTGTCGTGCTCCTTCTGTGATTCCTTATACTTTTTGAATGCAGCCTTTTTCTCCTTAACCTTCCTTGCCACCTCTTTTGAGAACCATAGTGGTTTTTTACTCCACTTTGTTTTCTTTATTTGTTTCACACAAAGGCTTGTTGCCTCTATGATAGCAGTTTTGATTTTTCTCCATTGTTCTTCCACCCCTCCTTTTTGGCCATTTGCTAGTGCATTCCTCAGGTATTCACCCATTTTGCCAAAGTCAGCCCTTCTAAAGTCCAGTATCCTTGTTTTTGTATGGCTTGTCTCCATGGTTGTGCTTATTGTGAAGCACACTGTGCAGTGGTCACTTTTTCCCAGATGTCTACTGACTTCTAAATTTGTGATCCTCTCTCCATTTGAGAGTACCAGGTCTAGTATTGCTCCTTCCCAAGTGGGTTCCAACACTAGCTGTCTAAGGCCTGCCCCCTGCCAGGCATCGAGAATGACCCTGCTCTTGGATGTGGCCGCAGTACATGTTATCCAGTTAACATCTGGCATATTCAGGTCCTCCATCAACAGTATCTCCCCTTTTTCAGCCATTTTGAGAATGTCCTCTATCATTTTCTTGTCTGTTTCCTCCGCTTGAGACGGGGGTCTGTATACAACCCCTGTGCAGATTGTGATGCCATTCCCTGTCTCCAAGGTGACCCAGAGTGCCTCTTGTCCTCCCCCTTTACTTTTTAGTTCTGTAGCTTTGATCCCTTTCTTTATTTATAGAGCTACTCCATCTCCTCTTTTACCCTCCCTGTCCCTTCTGAAGACTGTGTACCACGGTATGTTAACATCCCAGTCATGGTTCTCTGTGTACCATGTTTCCATGACTGCCACAATATCCAGTTTTTTATTTAATGTTGACTTTATCCTTTTTTCCCCATCCCTGCTCTTATTGCCCTTGTGTGTTTTTTCATTTACCCCTGTCCTGCCCTCTGTTGAGCTCTGTACCTCAGTGTTTACCTTACTACCTGCCATGTTTTGGGGGAGGCTTGAAATTTCCTGCTTCTTATCAGCACCTCCCCCTTGGCTAGTTTAAAAGCTTGCTAAGGAAACATTTAAACTTGTCACTTAGGAGCTTGGTTCCCTTCGTGGACAGATGCAGACCATCGTGCCAGTACAGACCTTCATCTCGCCAGGTGTATCCCCAGTCCCCAATGAAGCCAAAGCCCTGTGCTCTGCACCAGTTTTGCAACTATTCATTAAACTGCATGGTGTGCAGTATCCTAGCCTCACCCCTGCCATGGACTGGCAGCACCTCTGAGAAGATAACCGTGCTTGCTACCTGTCTGAGGCCCCCTCCCCAACTCCACAGATTCATCCTGCACTGCACTGATTCCATGCCTAGCTAGGTCATTTGTCCCAAGGTGGACAATGATATCTAGTTCCCTCTCCTGTGATGCTGCTTCTGCAATCGTGAGGATTCGCTTCTTGTCCCTCCAAGCCATGGCACCAGGAAGGCACCTTACTTCCCTCTCCTCTCCCTTCACCAGTTCTACCCCCCCCTAACAATTGAGTCCCATATCATGTGATGGTCACTGGCCTCCAGGTGACCTTCTGTCTGGAGATCTGTGATCCTTTCACCATTAGTCAGTACTAGATCTAGGATAGCCCTGTCTCTTGTGGGTTGTTCTACCAGTTGTTTGAAGCCCCCCCCCCCCCTTACAGGGAATCCACTATGTGTCTAGTTCTGGCAGATGTTCCTGCTGGTATTGACCAATCTATATCTGGCATGCTGAAGTCTCCCATTATCAGAACCTCCCCTTTAGCTGTCATGTTTTGTATATTTTCTAACAGTAATGTGTCTGTGTCCTCCCCCTGGTCTGGAGGCTTGTAGTCAACTCCAGTTCGTATGGCTGTCCCATTTCCTGTTTCCAGGGTGACCCACAGTTCTTCTGGCTCCTTATGTGTATTCTAATTTCTGTAGCTTTGATATTTTCATTGACATAAAGGGCCACTCCACTCCCCCTTTTTGCATCTCGGTCTTTTCTGAACAGTACATAGCCGGGTACTGAAGTCTCCCAAGTGTGGTTACTGGTGAACCATGTCTCACTAATGGCTGCTATGTCCAGTTTAGTCTCTGTCATTGTTGCCTGCAGGTCTGGGATCTTGTTTCCCAGACTGTGAGCATTTGTGTACATGATTTTCAATTGGCCAAATTTCGGTCTGTTAGTTGTTATGCAAGGTCTGGCGTTTCCCCTGTGTGTCGTATGGGGAGCCAGACCTTTTTCCTTATCTGGTGATACAAATGAACTGCAAACATGCTGAACTCCTGTTTGATCACTAGCTGAGGGGGGAGGGGTGTTCTTCCCATTCGACGTATTGGGTGCTGCACCCTTCTCCCCATTTGCTAGTTTAAATATTCTGCAAAGATATCAAACTTCTGCCCCAATGCACTGACTCCCTCTTTATTCAGATGCAGTCCATCGAATTTAAAGAACGTTCACTCCCAAAACTGTTGCCAGTTACCTACAAACTTGTGTCCTTTTTATTTATTTATTTATTTATTGAATTGTTTCACCAGGAAAGATACACTGAGCAACTCAATGCTCGTCTCACGGTACGTCCTGGGGGAATGGGGAGGGGGGTGTACAGAGTGAGAATTCATAGCTACATATATCACAGAGGGTGAATACATACATACAATTTCAAAACAGGTTCAAGGCATTGGTTACATAGTGGCCAATTTCAACAGTTACAATACATTACTGGCAGTTCATAGGAGATGCATACATACGTACAGAAGCAGTACAGGGTCAAAAGCATAGGATTCAAGGTAGACAAAAGCATGCAGTTACATTACAGGCATTACACAGGCGTTGCAGACGCTGTAAGGGTGCAAACATAAGAACAAAGAGCTTTTTAGGAGCTAGGCTATACAGGGCAGTATAAGTGCAGGAGGGTGGGGGGATAGAGAAGAAGAGAGTGAAGGAGAGAGAAAGAGAGAGAGAGGGAGGCAGGTGGGTAAGGAGAGGGTCAGGAGCAGGTGCAGCTAGGTGTAAAAGGTGTTTTTCCTGGCACCAGCCCTTGAGCCACATGTTTAGCTCCCCTATATCCCCTTCTCTGACCTTCTATCCATCTGCCCCCCTCTCCCAGACTGGCAGGATCTCAGAGAAGGAGATGCCTGACGAAATGGATGACAGTTTGTCACTCAGTCTGGTAAGATGTTCCTTGGTCTCCACAACTGACCGGCTGGCGAGATCGTTAGTCCCTATGTATACCAGGACGTTGATGTTTTCTTCTGCTTCCTGCACGATTTTAGCAATGTGGTCAGTGTCTCTCCACGCTGATGTTCCTGGAAGACATCTAACCATTACCCCTAGCTGGAGGTAGGTATCAACTCCCCAAATCATGGAGTCTCCTATGATCAGAAGTGTTTTGGATTTCCTTTTTGCTTTTTTGTTTTGGTTCCTGTTTTGAGCGAGTTTTGTTGTGCTAGCTCCTGTGCTGCAGTGTTCTGCTCTGCAATGTCCTCTGGCCCTTTGTTTGATTTCAGAGACAGAGGCAGATACCTGTTTGTTTGTAGTTTTTATATGGTTTGTGGAGGTGATACGTTGGAGAGCACTGAGTGATGGGGCACCCGATTTGCCCCTCCTAACCACCTGCCAACCTCCCGGACCAACTACCTTCTGCGGTTGAGGTGCTTCTGTTGGATGTTGGGGAAATGGCGGGTGGTTCTTATAATATATTTCCTCCTGAATATGCGATTTGAGGCGCGCAATCTCTGCCCATGCTGCCTGGAGCTGAGCCCTTAGATCTCCAATGGTCCAGCATGTAGGACAGTGTCCACAATCCTGTATACCTGCCCTTTTGAAAAGTGTCCCGCAGTACCTGCAGTTAATAATATCCATTCCAGATGAGTTGCTGGGTTTATAACCTGGCCAGAGTAATTAGAAGGAGAAAAATGAAAGCAAAAGTTAGATTTTGCATTTTGTTTGTTTGTTTTTGTGTAACTTATTATATCAAGGTAAATTACTTGTGCCCATGTAAATGAGGTCACTGTGTGGATACCCTTCTGATCCTCCCTTTCCTGCTTTGCTACAGGAAATGTCACGACTGTGCTACCTTATAAAAGGAGTGTAACGTGGGGTGGTTAGGGATGGGGTGGGTGGTTGGGCCTTTCCCCTGCCGCAAAAGAGGAACCACGGACAAAAGAAATGAAGTAAGAGCAGAAACAATCCAACAACAAATGCAGTAGCCCTGAAAGCTTAGCCTAATGATAGATAAAAGTATAAAATTTGTAAAGCACCACCTGTAATAATTTCACAGAAGATATACCCTGTAAAAAACACTTTGCTACAAGGAAAAATAAAGCAGTAACAGAAGATGTATAGTTTGAATCAGAAGATTACAGCAGTAATCTATAAGCACAGACCTGTAGGCACACCCTGTAATAATGCAGCAGAAAGTATACCAAGCAACAACAATTTGAATCAGAAAAAAATAAAGCAGTAAAATGTTAGCAACAAACAGTAACAACCCTGTGAGTACAAAAGAAAATAATGACACACAGTTAATCTGCCTAACCAAAAGAAGCCTTAGTCTTTTTCCTTGTTCTGAATAGGTTACTTGCTCTGTCCTTACAAGCAACATAGAAGGAAAGAGCTTAGGTGAAGCTAGGTGCCTTAGCCAGCAAACCTAGTCCTCCACCACGTTTCTACACAATCACATGGACAAGAGTGGAGACTGACAGGAGGGCAGCTGGGAAGGGATATGAGGAAGAAGTATTTTACAGAAAGGGTGGCGGACCCGTGGAACAGTCTGCATGCCGAAGTGGTGGGTGCTAAAACTGTTAATGGTGGTGGGTGCTAAAACTGTTAGTGGGTTCAAGCACGGTTGGGTTGGAATGAAGGATATAATAGTTGCTTGGGACAGCAGAAGCTGGGAGGGGGAAGGATGGGGAGGCGTGAGAACCTGGAGGAACAGTAAGTCCCAGGGCTAAATAGGGAACTCGGGCAGACTAGATGAACCGTTAGTCTTTTTCTGCCATCAATGCCTATGTTTCTATCCATGGAGCTTGGTTCATCGGGCAAGACCTAATGGATGCATACCTTATAGTACCAATCCATCTGCCAAACCAGAGCAACTTTTATTTCGAATGGCAGGGGGACCCTGCCTCCATTTTGGCCTCTCCTTAGCACCTTGGCAGTTCATCAAACTGCTTCATCTGGTGATGGTTTGCCACAAAGTGGTGAAAGTCAGGCTTATCATCTACCCAGATGACTTCCTCATGAACCAGGAGAGGATGTGCCTGCAGGAGAAGGTGACCCTGATGGTGAACCTCCTAGAATGGATGAGGAGGGGTGAGACCCTAGAGGGATAGTAGGTACGAGGGCTAAATAGGGAACTTAGGCAGACTAGATGGACCATTGGTCTTTTTCTGCCATCATTGCTTATGTTTCTATCCAGGAAGCTTGGTTCATCGGGCAGGACCTAATGGTTGCATACCTAACAGTACCGATCCATCTGCCAAATTAAAGCTGCCTTTACTGTGAATGGCAGGGGAACCCTGCCTCCATTTTGCCTCTCCTCAGCACCTTGGCAGTTCATCAGGCTACTCTGTCTGGTGATGGCTTGTCACAAAGTGGTGAAAGTCGGGCTCATCATCTACCCTGACGGCCTCCTCGTGAACCAGGAGAGGGTGTGCTGCAGGAGAAGGTGACCCTGATGGTGAACCTTCTAGAAGGGTTAGGGTTCATCATAAACAAATGGAAGCCAGTGCTGACTTCAACCCAGCTGGTGATTTTTCCTGGGGTTTGAGATCATATCCCTGGATGGAATTCAAATGCTCCACAAACAGAAAGTATCTGATGTCATAAAAGATCAGTAATACCCTCAAGAAAAAGAAGGTATTTCTAAGAGACATAACTGAACGTAGAGACCTATTATCATCCTCGATCCAGGCAATTTTCAAAGGACCTCTATATTAGAGATGCTTACAGCAGCTCAGAAGCACTGAGCTGCATCAAACAGGCTAGTGTGATGCCAAGGTGACACTGTCCAGGGAGGTCAGTCCAGAGCTACTATGGTGGCACTGTCAGATGAATGCAAAGACCATATTCAGATCCAGACCAGAAATGATGATCATATCTTATGTGTGCCAGTTGTTCTGTGGGGCTTGGTGTTGTGGGGGGGGGGGTTCACGGTGGTGGATATGTGCCCTTCAGGAGCAACTGCTTAACATCAACCGTCTAGACCTGCTGGCAGCTACCTTTGCACTCTAGAGTTTCCTGAAGGAAAGGATGGACTTGATAATCCTTCTGAAGGTAGACAATGTGGTGAGGTACGTCAGCCAAATAAGGGGCAAGAAATCTCCTGTGCAGAGGACAGCAGTCAAGTACTACTGGTCCTTTTGCCTCAAGAGCCAACTTCAGGCTGAGATGAAGTACATTCTGGGGTTCTCCAATATGAAGCAGGACTGGAGTTTGTGATATCTCTCGGATACATGTTATTGAATTCATGTTATACCATACACAGGGATCTCATTCTGGAAATGTGCAGAAGGAAGGGTCTCTTGAGAGTGGCCTTGTATGTCACACACTTCAACAGTAAATTTAAGCAGTTCTTTAGTTGGAGACTATTTTATTTATTTGTGAGAATCAGTTTACAACCTTTGAGCCAGAGGCTCGTCTCCAAAGGTACCTCGTCACATTGAGGACATACATAACATTTTTGGTTACATAGTACAGGTTTTCTCAAATAGGCGTTCATCAGAGGCACCACGTCACACTGTGATCAAACAAAATACATTTGAGTTACAGGGTACAGGTAATTGAGATAGTTCTTACACAAGCTGGTTCCATATGTTGAGCAATTTACTGGCACTACCATAAGACAGCAGGCACTAGCCAGGATATACTTAGGGAAGGGGTGGAGGGGGTGGGCTAGGAGGAGAGCCGCCCGGCAGGCGTTGTCACGGGTGGAGAGGTTCGAGGTCCAGCCTCACTCAGAGACAGGAGCAGCTACGAGTGTTGAGAAGTTGGCTTCAAAGGCTGGTTTTGAATTTGGAGATAGTTGTGGCATTAGTGACGGGGCAGGGAGAGAGTTAAACCAGAATGGGGCTCTGTAGCAGAAGGACCTCTGACCATGAGTAGTTCTTGACCTGGGGACCAGTAGAGCGGACTTGTTGGAGGACTGTGTAGCAATTGTAGGTGGGATCCGGTGGATGGATGCAGTCACCTCAGGAGGGGAAAGCCCGAGTAGAGTTTTTTTAGTGAGGAGGCAGGTGTGATAGCGAAGCCGTTCATCAAGGGTCAGGAGTTTAGCATCATCATACAGTTGACAGGTGTGAGTGAGCCTGGGGGCACCAATAATCAGTCTGCAAGCCTTATTTAGGGTTATGTGAATTTTTTTGAGGGCAGTTGTGTCGGCAGCACCATAGACTGGTAAGCCATAGTCTATAAGGGACAGTACTGAGGACGTAACAGTGAGCCGGAGTGCATTTGGGGGGAGGCAGTTTCTATGGCGGAAGAGGATGCCAAGCCGTATGTTGGTGGTGGATGCAAGGGCATCAATGTGGTCGTGGAATGTGAGGGCAGAGTCAAAGGTAATCCCTAGGTATTTGTAGAAGCAGACTTGCTCCAGAGGTTGTTTGGTACTAGGAAGGATGTGGAGTGGGTGGTTGCTAGCTTTGTTTTGGGGGTGGGCAAAAAGCATAGCTTTGTTTTTTTTAAGATTAATGATGAGTCTGCGCTCCTTAAACCAGGCATCTGCCTCATTGAAGGACTGTTGTAGGGATTCCTGAAGGGAGATGGGATTGCGGTGGGTGGCAAAAATGACAGCATCGTCAGCATACAGAAGCATTTTGCCAGAGCAGGCACTGGGCAGGGTGTTCAGATAGAGTGAGAAGAAAAGGGGGCCCAGGATGGAGCTCTGGGGAACCCCTGAGTGTATGGGACGGGTATCGGAGAGTGTCCCATTGATTTTAACACACTGTGATCGAGCGTCTAGGTAGCACGAGCACCATGCTAGAGGGCCAGCTGAGAGGCCAGTGTGGCAGAGGCGTTCAGCAGAAGTGGGTGGGAGACAGTGTCGAAAGCCTTTGATAGGTCAATGAACACTGCACCAGCTAGGGAGCTGGTGTCCAGGGAGGAGTGAAGGAAATTAGAGAATTCAATTAGCGCAGTGTTGGTACTGTGGCCAGCACGGAAGTCATGCTGCTCTGGGAATAAGATGTTATGCTTGGACAGATATTCAGTGATTTGAATGGCCACCACTTTTTCCAGAGCTTTTGGTGGGGGGGGGAATGGAGATTGCTCGGTAGTTGTTGGTCGATGACCTGTTACCTCCTTTATGAATGGGTGTGATTATGGCTGTTTTCCAAGCAGTGGGAAATTGTCCTAGGCAGAGCGAACGGTTTAGGAGGCTGCTGAGCGGGGTAAGCACTTCATCCAGCACCAGCCTGAGGATACTGGGGTCCAGTGAGTCACTGCCGGGATTGTTGCCATTTAGAGCTTTGATTAGGATGGGTCTGGCCTCCCGGGCAGATACCTTGCGCAGGTGGAAGCTGGGGTGGTGGCGGGCAGGGGGAGGTTGGTATGAGGGAGGATCAAAGAAATTACTGGGGAGGACTGAGCTAAGGTCGGTGAATGCGGTGTTTAGGCAGTTAGCTATGAAGGCAGGATCAGTGGAGGTAGTACCATTACTAGTGAGCTGAGATGGGGGAGGGGAGCGTGACTTACCATTTAATTGTTTAATGTTATCCCAGAAATTCCGGGCTGAGCCCCAGGAGGAGATGAGGGTGGCATGGTAATGGTCGGCCTTGGCTTTTCGGACCGCCCAAGTGCACTTATTCCAGGCTGCATTGTATGCTTGTCTATCTGACAGCCAGCCCGTTTCAGTGGCAAGGTGCCAGAGGTTATCTCGGGTTCTGAGCAATTGTAGGAGGGCAGGGCTGACCCAGGGTGCATTCTGTTTTTTGGATCGGATTTTTGTGAAGGGTGCAAAGAGATCACAGGCCTTGTTGAAGGTTTGGGAAAAGAAAGCGAGGGCAGTGTCAATGTCGGGTGCATGCTGAATGGGGGACCAGTTTATCTGGGTGAGAAACTGTCTAAGTTTTTTCAGCCCACCAGGGCGGAAGCGCCTGCCGAGGGTGGTCTGTGCCTTGGGTTTGGGATTGGGAACTGCCCAAAGAAATAGGATAGGGGAGTGGTCACTTAGGGAATCCGGTAGGACCTGGATGTTTTGGATTTTTTGGGGTCGGTTGGTGATGACTACATCCAGCAGGGTGCAGGTTCCTCTTTTTGGGTTTATTCTAGTGGGCTGGGTGACGAGTTGCGTCAGGTCTTGGACGGCAAATGTGTCACGGATTGCGGAAGAGGAGGAGCTGAGCCAGTTTATGTTAAGGTCACCAACTAGGATTTGCTCCGCCGCATGGTGAAGGGTGGCCAGATAATCAGTTAGTGATACCAGAGCTGGGTTCTGGTTTTTTGGGGGAATGTAGGCAGTGGTGAGATAGAGAGGGCCCCTAGAGGGGTCAGGGGTGAGTTTGAGGGTAAGGGCCTGGGCCTCATTTACAAGGGCAGGGGTAGGGAGTGCTTGTCCAGTAATTGTGTCCTTAGTGTAGATTGCACAGCCTCCCCCTCGTTTGCCTACTCGGTCCTCCCGGTATAAGGTATAGCCAGGGAGAGAGACACATGAGTCAGGGGTGGATTTGGGCAGCCAGGTTTCTACCAGGGCTATGATGTCAAGTTGATGTGCCGTGGCCCAGCGCGTCGACGGGCTAACACCCCCTCACAAGGGTGCACTGCAGGAGGTTGTTTAATTACCTCCGCGCCCGTCGGAGCTTCTGTAGCTCAGCTGGAGGTGGTGGTGCTGCTCCGTGTGTGGGCCAGGGGCAGGATCGGGCCTAAATAGGGAGAGAGGACAAAGGGATTAAATTAGAATGCAGCGGGAGGACAGTGTTGTTACTGCGCCTGCGCGAGAGAAATGTCCCGGCAACTAGCCCCAGGAAGATGGCTATATCACACCAAACAATATTTCCTCAGACACGCCTATCCAGACTTCAGGGCCCCAGAAAAAAATGCAGTCGCTAGAGATACCCCCAATAATAGCACTGTAACATCACTGAAAATCCCCAGAGAAGCATTCGCTAGAGATACCCCCAATAATAGCTCTGTAATATCACTGAAAAATCCCCAGAGAAGCAGTCGCATGCAATCTCCCCCCCCTCCCGACTCGCAGACCTTCCAGGTCAGTTGAGAAGGCAGGCTGATGCAATATCCACATAGCTATGAGGACATTTCAGAGAGTTTGTAGCTGTAAAAGTCTCTGGAGGTAACACCCCTCACAAGGGTGCACTGCAGGAGGTTGTTTAATTACCTCTGCGCCCGTCGGAGCTTCTGTAGCTCAGCTGGAGGTGGTGGTGCTGCTCCGTGTGTGGGGCAGGATCGGGCCTCCGCGCCAATTAGACCATGTACTTTTGACAGTGGATGCCTTTATTCGAGTCTGGGGGCACCTCCAGTAGTACTCATCCCCCTTCTTGATGATCTACAGGTCTGTAGTGCAGATCAGGAGATAGATAATGGGGGGTCCTGGTCACTCTGGTATGGCCAGCTTAGCTATTTTATCCTGCTCTGCCTGAGATGTTGGTGACATCCTGTCTTAATTCCACAATCAGAGGACAGCCTTCAAGACCCTGACAGAGACTTTCACCTTCTGGTCCTCCAGGAAACCTACAGCTGGCAGTCTCAGTGATTTCTGGGTGCCTGGACAGCCCCAGGACTTGTGGAGGAAACTGCTAACCTACTCAGATAACCATGGGCAGCAGGAACCAAGAAGTCCTACAGGGTAGAATAGGGCCTCTGGTTTTAATACAGGGGTTATTCAGTGTCACATAAAGAATTTGCAGTTTCTGTGTTTGTTCAAAAGTTATAAAAGTTATTGCAGTAAACTAGTAAGCCTTATCCCTACATTACTCTTACCTACTCTAATGTATATCGCTGAGGACAGGATTTACATTAAGGTTATTGTATTATTAAGTTTATACATAAATCCAGATTTAGCAGGTTCACCTCTAATAGTTTTCTATTTCACAGTTAAATGGGGCTGGTCAAGCAGAAGGTTCGAAACTAAATAAAATATCAAACGTACCAGTCAAATCTCAAGATAAATTTTCAAATTCTGTTTTAGTTCATACATTTCACAAATGATCCCCTGATCACGCCCAACATTTCTCCCTGCCTGGGCTTCTGGAGGGGCTAGTGTCTACACATAAATGCATTTAAATCATAATTAACAATTGTAAAAATAATTTATATTATACCAATATTTTCTGAAAAAAAAATTGTCCTCTCTGCCTGTAAGGTGAGAGAGACATCATGGCAACCTAAAGGTGTAGCACTGAAAAATGTGTGATTTTGCGTTTTACCCGAGACTCACTAAAGAAAGTATGATGGTATAAAAAAAACCTTCTTGACATATGAAACAAGGTTTCTATTATATTTTAATTCACAGGCATTCTGAAAATAAGAACATTAACTTTCTATGAAGTAAAATGAAATGCACTAAAATGATGGTAGATTTTAACAGATTTACCAAACAAAATAGTGTAGGTAAAAGGGCGCCTGCTTTTTATAACATGGAGGGATACAATGACTCAGACATTATATGGGGACTAGTATTTAAGAACCAGCACACACAAGTAAGATATGCTGTAAAGCATGGATACAGTTGTACTTCTGCAGTGTTAAAGTGATTAGGCAAAAAAAATTAAACCTCCTATCTAAAAACTTTTTTTTGTGTAGGAACAGAGAATAATTATGAAACAGAATGGTACCAGTCATGGTAATTGTTAGAGTATGCGATTCCCAGATATGGGTTTGGTTTATGCATTTTTATATCTACTAATACTGTTGTCCAGAAATATTTGAAAATTATCTGGTAACATAAAAACAGTCTAAAACAGCAGATTATCAGGAGGAATATGACTTTATGTTCTGTTTTGATCTTTTAATGTAGAAAGTGTTCCTGTAAAGAGCGAAATCACAAGAATTCACTAAACACATCACGTGATAACCCAGGTATGGGTGTTACTACTATGATTTTTCTATAAAATGCAAATAACATTTGAGTGATATCACGACAGCTACTGTTTGAAAAAGAAAGTAATTCAAATTTCTGCTGATTAAATCACTTTATGGTGTGGAATTAAATATGGAGATGAGGAATAGATTGTATATGAGTGTTCTGGGTAGAGAGAACAATTTTTTTTAAATATTGGTATAATATAAATTATTATTAGAAGTGTTAATTATAATTTGTATACATTTATGTGTAGATTCTAGCCCCTGAAGAAGCCCACGCAGGGGAGCGGCCTGATGGGATGGACCGAAGGCAGTCCACCCAGGCCACATAATCAGCTATGCCTCACGGAGGAAGGAGGGGCTGCAGAAACAGCTGGAACTAGAGGCGGAGCTATTTGATCACTCTGCATTCGGGAGTCAAAAAAAGACTGGATGGCTACAGGGAGAAACTGAACCACCTTCTCAAGATGCAGATTGAAGGTAATCTGAGGTACTCGAGACAGAGGTTTTACGAGGCGGGGCAACAAGCAGTGCGTCTCCTAGCTTAGCAGCTCCACTGGAAAACCGCAAGCTGGACCTTTCTGGGTATCCGCAAACCGAGCTCTAGGTGCTGCGAGACTGCCCCAGATAAGATCTCACAGCACTTCATGGGCTTCTATAAAGAGCTCTATAAGCAGGAGCCAATTCAAGACTTAGACAGTAGGCTAGATGACTTTTTCTGTAGGGTTCGGGTTCCAAAGCTTACGGAGGTACATCAAGAAAACACCTGCACCCCTGATGTTAGCGGAGATTCAGGGAGCAATATCCCAGCTAAAGGTGGGCAAAGCTCTGGGCCCGGAAGGGATTGGAGCTGAATTTTACAAAAAAATTTAAATTGGTCACAGCACTTTCGGGAATATATTAAGGAATTCAGGAGGGGGAAGTAGCACCCCCTTCGTGGCAATATTCCCAGATTACAGTGCTGCCCAAACCAAGTAAGGACTTAACTATGTGTGGATCCTATTGCCCCATCTGACTCCTAAACATGGATTTTAAGATCTTTACATCAATATTGACTCTTCAGTTGCAAAACTGTGTGATGTCCCTGGTTCATCTGGACCAAACTGGATTTATCAATGGTAGAATAATATATGACAATATCAGACGCCTTTTGAATGTCATGATTAAGGCTCAGCAAGGTAACCATCTGGCATTGGCTGTCTTTATAGATGCCAAGAAGGCATTTGACTAGGTGAACTGGGGATTTCTCTACAGAACCCAGGAGGAGATGGGGCTGGGGGGCACATTCCAGACCTGTGTGAAGGAACTGTATGTGGCCCCACAGGCCACCATGCGGGTAAATGGGGTACCCTTGGACATATTTCATCTCACAAGGTGCACCAGGCTGGGCTGCCCACTATCCCCACTGCTTTTCGCCCTGTGTATGAAGCCATTGGCGCAGGCAGTTCAAGCCAACCGGCATATTGTGGGAGTAAAAAGTCAGAACAGGGAGCATAACATTTTGCTATATGTGGATGACACCTTATTCTTTCTAACCCAGCCTCAGTGCCAGAACTCCTACGGGAGTTGGAGGCGTATGGCTCCAAGATCAGGATATAAGATTAATCTTGCTGAATCAGAGGCCCTGAGGCCGAATGGCAGCATCACACCAGTGTTCAGGGCAGAAGTCCCGTTTCAATGGGCAGTGAATGGAGTGGTGCGATATTTGGGCATCAGGATATCATCAAGTCTCAGCTCTCTCTTTCGCCTCAACTATGGGAAGTTGGAGGCAGAGGTAAGGGCAGATATAGGGCGGTGGAATCTCCTCCCGCTAGGGGTTTGCCAGAAGGGTGGCCGCAGTAAAGATGAATATCTTCCCTAGATTCCTGTTTCAGGCACTACCTGTCAAAATCCCAGAGAATGTTTGGAGGGAGCTGCAGAAGACCATCCTGTCGTTCGTCTGGGCTGGCCACCGCCACTGAATAGGGAAGCTCTTGCCGACTCTCCCTAGAGAGAGAGGGGGGCTGGCACTCCCAGATATGCATCTTTACTGTGTGGCTACGCAGTTCACTCCGGTGGTGACGTGGGTCAAGCAGAACGCTGACTCGGGGTGGCTGGACCTAGAGACAGGCTCTGGGACCCCAGTCCTCCTGTTCGTGCTGCCCCATGCACGCATTACTCAGCAGTTGCTAGCTTCTGTCAGAAACCCCCTCACCAGACATACCCTCCATATGCTTCTACAAGCCAGGCGGATCTCGGGGACGGGGGGGGACCCCAAATACAATTGGTGCACAGATCACCATCATAGGGGATCCAGAGTTCACGCCCCCCATTTGAGGATGTGGGTATTAGGCATTGGAATCGAAAAACCTTGATAAGATTTGGGCAGTTTTTGTACAACGGGGTATGCCTTTCATTCACAGACCTGCAGCAGAAGTTCAGCCTGCCAAGGCAGGACTTTTTTTTCAGTTCTTGCAGGTCCACCACTACATATAAACCAAGGGGAGAAGTGTCCTGCTCAATAGGGATCTTACCAGGCTCAAGCAATTCCTCTACTGGGCGGTAAAACTGGTAGGCAGGAGTGGCAGCATAGCCAGGGCCTACAAGCTGCTGCAGGGCACAGACCACTCAGAGTTCCAAGCGGTGAGGGAGGCCTGGGAACAAGACGCTCAAATCACTATAAATGAGGAAGAGTGGGACTACATGCGGAGGATTGGTTGGTGCACTACATCCTCCCCCACGTAGCGAGAATTCCACTGGAAATGTCTCAGTAGGTATTTTCATACACCCACAGTTGCTAAACATTTTCAGTCTGGGGGTTCGGAGCTGTGCTGGCATGGCTGTGTGCTCGTAGGCTCCCACTACCATATCTTCTGGAGGTGCTCAAATTTGTAGGCTTACTAGTCCCAGATACACGGGGCACTAGAAACCATTTGGAGACTGACAGTCCTTTACACTTTCAAGCCCCTAATTCTGGGCGAAAAGATCCCGGGTCTGTGCCAGATGCCCCAGCAACGGCTTTTCAGGACGTTTTGCTTGGTGGCAACAAAGAGTATCACAACACATTGGCTGAAGAAAGAGATACCAACACTCGCAGAGTGGCACGCTGAGATGGGGGAACTCCATACAATGGAGTGCATCACTGCAGCCCTACGCCTCACCCTGGAGAAATTGAGGGAACAGTGGCGTATCTGGGAGGAATATGAGGCAGGGTGCAGGAAGCTTCTGATGGAATGCATCAGCAAAGCCTGGACCTAGCCCTGGTGGAAGTACACTCCCCCCCACTCAGAGAGATGTCTGCCTGGTTGGGGGCAAGAGGCCCACAAAGGGCACAATGTCTAACAGAATGGGGGGGGGGGGAGGTGCAGGATGACTCCCTCGGATTTCAATCATAAGTCGTCCGGGGCCCTGGCCTGTGGGAGCCAGGCCATTTGTTCACCTCCCTTTTCTTTCATAAGTTTTCTTACTGGATTACCTTTGGATGATGGTTACCTAATGGAGTCCACAGGGGATGCGCAGTCATTCAGTTATGTTCTTTGGTTCAACAGTTTTTTGTTTCACAGTTAAAGCTGTTTCATAAATAATGACTCAACAATTACAACAAATTTAAAATGAGGTTGTTTTATTTTCTCCTTAGTGTGGAGCAAGTCTTGAGGTTGTCATATACAGTACATCTAAAATGGTTTATTACAGTAATGGAAATGTGCCATATGTATTAATGCTATTAAAAGGCAGTGTAATGCTCTAGCCATATCCATTTTTTTGAACATAGGTCACGCACTGTAATATGACTTTTGTGCAGTGTATGACTGTACTGAAGATTAATCTTCAATAAAATTGAGTTAAAAAAAAAAAAGAAGCCCACACAGTGCAAAACATTGGGCGTGATCAGGGGATCATTTGTGAAATATATGCAGCTTAAAACAGAATTTGAACATTTATTTTGAGGTGCGGCTGGTACTTTTGACATTTTAGTTTATTAAGTTTATACCCTACAATATGCTGCCAGTTTGACTAATTACATACTATAGTTATAAACTGAATGCAATGCAATAAATTGTCATTTCTTTGATAAGAGGGTTGTAATTGTTCTCCTCACTTCCAGAAAAGGGACTACATTCCATGTCTCCTTTGTTTGAGCTGTAAGTTTCTGTGTATCCCAAAATATTATTGATGGGGGACAATTACAGTCACTCCATCTTGGAAGTGACTTTCGATACATATAGTGGTACCCAGTTGCCCAGATGGGGAGCAGCTTGAACCAAGACTTTTACAGACTAGGGGTCCTGTTCACAAACACACAAATAATGCGCGTTGAGAAAACAGGTGGCATTCACAAATGTGCGCAGTGGGAGCTGAGGCAGAGGTGTGGCCAATGGATATGAACAGTGCCACGCGCAGGGACAGCAGGGTGACCTAAACACACCCGTCCCCCCCGTGACCCCACTATATATGGGCATGCCTCCGCACAGACACAAGGAAGTGAATACTGTGATGGAAGAGTGACAGCAGAAGGAAGCAGAGATGGAGGTGTTGCACTGGTGACACACAGACCCCCACAAGTGGCTGCACACCCAACTTGTGGATGGGCTGAGGGCCGTGGAGGGCGCATGTCATGTAGAACCACCAGGTCTTGGTCAAGCAACTTGACCGGCAGCCTGGTGGAAGCCATGGTGGTGGACATCCCTGACGAATATGGGGTGCTATACAATGTGGAGTCCTTGAAAACCCCGACCGAGGTCAAGACTCAAATATGGATGGATATCCAGGCAGCTGTCAACATGACCAGTCTGGAGGCACGGAAACTTGTGGCTGTAAACCACAAGTGGTGTGATCTCTGGTTGTCATGAATGAAAGCTGGCCGCCACTGAATGGGCACTATACAGCAAAGGCGGTGGCCCACCCACACAAGTGCCCTCACTCTCGCCCATCGATAGGATAAGGCCAACACCCTCTCTGTGGTCAGCCTACATGGGGAGATGGAGGGCAATGACACCTTGCCAGGTGTGTGGCACAGTGCAGGGACGCAGAATGGGAGGTATATGACTGAACAACACAAACAACATCCTTGTCATGCACCCTGCAGATCAGGAGACTGTGGCCATCACCCATGCACCACCGGCAACCTGTGTGAAGGAGGAATTGCAGGGGTAAACAGACACAGATTTTGCAGGTATGAGGACCATATCGTGGCCAGCTGAACACATGCCAATACCTGCCGAGACACCAGCAAACAACTAAAGTGTACTGTCACCCACATGTTCAGCACAGGGGACACAAGACACGGTGGTGGACACAAGACACGGTGGTGGACACAAGACACAGTGGTGGAGATGGGCACCCTTGAGGACATGGACGCGGAGACCGTGCTGGAGACACCAGAGGCTGTGCAGGACCTGGACCAGACAGCCACCAGGAGCCAACAACCCCCCACCCTCCCAGGCCTGAACCAACCCCACAGCCACCACACAGTTGGCCACTAAGTGCTGTGGAACTGCACACTGAGGAGCTGCCAACACAGCCCTACATGGACAGCCATGCAGGACGACCAGTGATCCCACACACACGGCCTGGGGATGCAGGGAGCCACCATGTCACGCTTCAGGGGCAAGCCAACAGTGGGGATGAGGGGCCCTCAGCATGCTCGACCCACCAGGCATGCAGGATGACACCATGGTCTGTCATCTTGACCTACTATCCTGAACTGCACCAGCTGGAATATGACTGTCTGCAGGCACAGCAGGAAAACACTGAGGCCCTGAGGGACCTGACCGTGGAGGTGTGGGCTGTAGCATGCCAATGAAAGAATAGGGGACATCCTGGAGTGGATAATGGCCCATCTGCTATGTGGGGCCAGCACAGCCAGCCAGGCAGTCTCCACAGCAGGCCGGGACGTGACATCCCAGATGCCACCAGGCGGAGACGCAGGGCCCAAGTCACAAGCACATGCCTCCACCTTGCTGACACCTGGAGGCATCCCAGATGCCATGACATAGGGTACCATCATGCACCGGCAGCCGCCTGCCTGCCCCACAGGCCCAGAGACACCTGTGCAGGGCACAGACACAGAGGCATCTACCAGCCCACCAGGGACACAGGAGGTGAAGGCTGGCACAGCATCCCAGGGGTACAGCGTCACCTGCACACCAGTGGACCTGAGGGACACGCAGGGTCAGCAAGGCCCAGGGCTATCCGGAATCCATAGGCAACACGGGGGGGGATGGCAAGGTGAAAGCAACACCATGCCACCTAGGCACATGCTCTTTCGCTCTTCTTGGGGGGGCTCTACAGCAACCCACACACACTGCACACTGGCACGTAACTGCCCCTGACAGCCCCACCACATAGCTCTGCACACATACCCATCCCGGCCCCCCTCACAGGATCGCACTGTACACTTATGACCCATGTCCCCCGGGGTGCAGACCACACCTATGAATCCCACCCCCCTGGATGGGGGTCATATCTGTGCGACCTTTTCCCAGGGAGGGCTAACTGTTGCCACCGTCATAACTGGGCCACTGCCACCAGCCACCCCCCCCCACACACACACACACACATATCACAACACAGTGCAAACCGCTCCTTCCCAAACACCCACCCACTGACACAGACAGTACTGTGCAGCACACAAGGGATAGGACACTCAGGCCTCCCCCATGGGCACTCAGGATGTATAGGCCTCATCAATGTGCCACTATGGTGTACACCCTGTCTCCTGAATGACCCACGCACGTGTATATGGCATGCCACTTGGTCAGACAGTGTTTCAGGACAACAGTGCTGTGGGTCATCCCCCTCCTCCTCCTCTTCCTGTGAGACTGCATCCTGGAGTTCAGGCATGGATGACCGTTTGTGCACAGCCATGTTATGTAACATGTCTCGTGTGGTGAGCACTCTGTAGGCCTTCCCAGGGGCAGGCATCATCGTGCCACCGGTGTGATCCAGGCAACAGAACCACATCTTCTGCACCCTGCTGGTCCTGTCGACAGTGGCATGTGTCCTCCTATGCACCATGTTATATGCCTCATCAGGTATGGTCAGAGTGGGTATCCACTGTCACCTAGGCAATGGGTATAGAACGGACATGTTAGTGTCCTGTAGCAGTGCGCACAGCCGTGTAGCATATGTAGCATACTCACCCATTGACACCCCCTACTTGCGACAAGGGGGCTACAGCCTGAAACCGTTGAATATGTAGGCATCATGGGTCAACCCAAGATACTCGGCACACATATTCATGATGATACCATCAGTATAACAAACTATCTGGCAGTCGATGCTGTGGAATCCCTTTCTTTTTAATTTTTACTGTGCTTTTCCTCCCAGTCCGACCAGCCTACCTCAGCCCGACCTACACCCCCAGCCCTGTCCCCGTCCCGGGACTTACCTCCAGTGTTCCTCCCTGGCTTACCTCCCAAGGCAGGACCTCAGAGGGGACCCTTCCTCCGTCGGTCCACTGATGGCCAGCTGAACACATGCCAATATGTTATATGCCTCATCAGGCATGGTCAGAGTGGGTATCTGCTGTCACCTAGGCACTGGGTACAGAACGGACATGTTAGTATCCTGTAGCAGTGTGCACAGCAGTGTAGCTTATGTTACAAGTCCATACTCCCCCAGCAGCCACCCATTGACACCCCCTACTTGCCATGAGGGGGCCACAGCCTGAAACCGTTGAATATGTAGGAATCATGAGTCAACCCAGGATACTTGGTACACATATTCGTGATAATACCATCAGTATAACAAACTGTCTGATAGTTGATGCTGTGGAATCCCTTTCTTTTTTTTATTTTTACTATGCTTTTCCTCCCAGCCGGACCAGCACACCTCAGCTCGACCTACGCCCCCAGCCCTGCCCCCGTCCCCGGGAACTTACTTCCCTGGTGTTCCTCCCTGGCTTACCCCCCCCCCAAGGCAGGGCCTCAGAGGGGAGACCCCTTCCTCCATCGGTCCTCTAACTTGATGTCTGGGGAGTGTAATGGGGCAACAGTGCGAGACCAGCAGAGCAAGGCAGGTGACATACTACATGGTCAGTATGTTTCCATGTTCTGTCCCCAGGAGGCATGGCGTGTAATGACGTCAGTGTCAATTCCACCAAAGTCTGCCTTGCCTCCCCAGTCTAGTGAGTTCCAGCTGTCAGATCCCTGGCTGCTGCCAAGAGTCTGTCAAGCATCGGCAGCTGACCTGCTGTCTCCTCCCCCCCAGCTGGCCCTCTGACTTCGGGGCTCTTTCCCAAACCCAGGTCATCAGCATTGTGCATGGTAGCTCTACCGCTCTGCCAGCGGCCAGTTGTAGAGCCCCCTTTCTGTTTCTGTACACCTCATCCATGGTAGGTGCTATGATAGCCACATAGGTACAGTTTGTAGCATCCAGTACATTGAGCATGCCATGTATGGCATGTAATGCCTCCTTCATGGCACAGATTTCTGCTTTGGATATGGGGAACCCTATGTGGTCATGTACATGATGGAATAAGGCGTCCATGACCTGGTGCAGTGCCTTTGACACAGAGGGCTGTCTGACACCTGTGACATCTGTTGCTAACAGTCACAAGTTATAAATCTTCATCAAGGAGACTTCCACATTAATATTTTGTGTAAAATATTATATTGCAAGATACAGTATTGTAAATAAAGTTTTTCAGTATACCTGATATTTTTTTTGTATGGCTTATTTCAATTATGTCTGTAACAAGCATTTGACAATGCCGAACATTGGTTGCTTGTTAAACTTTTTTTTTGCAATTCTAACCCCAAATTTTGAAGAGTTCAACTCCTGCCCAGAAGGTGATTTTGGGCAGTGACTGTGAAATCACCTTTCAGGATTCAAAAAAAACCATTTTGGCCAGGATTTGAAAAATAACAATTGTCAAATTCATGAGGTGCTGTGAAGAAATTGCTATGTTGAAAATTTGGGGACAAAATGTTGAAAATTGCCAAAGTTACGAGTCTGCATTCACAAATTTCAATTCAGGTTCATAACTTTGTTGTTTGTGAATATGTTTGCCCCAGATTTTCAACGTACCCTTCTTATGGCCCCACCTCATGAACAAGTGCAGAGAAAAATTTCAGTTCTGCCCAAAACGTGATTTCACACAGCAACTGCGAAATCACCTTTTGGGATGCAAAAAGACAGGCGAGAGAGATGGGATATGATTGGGACCTTCAGGTACTTGGAAGGGATAAATAAGGTTGATAAGGAGAGTCTATTTAAGCTGAGTGACAACCATAACATGAGGGCACAGTCTTGAGCTGAAGGGTAGGTGGGAGGTCTGGAAGCACTTCTTCACAAAAAGGGTGGTGGACACTTGAAATGCGCTACCAGATGAGATAATCTCATTAAAGACACTAGGCAACTTTAAGAGAGGCTGGGGCAGGTTCAGGGGGAGGGTAAGGGTCCTGGGTAGGGAGGATGGGAGGAGTGGGGAGAGGGGGCAGGGACAGCTCACGCTGTGGACCCTGCAACATGAGCAGACTTGATAGACCAAGTGGCCTTCTTCTGCTGGCTTCTTCATATGTTTGTATAAAAAAACATTTTGGCAGGATCTGAAAAAGGACAGCTGTCACATGAGGTGCCATGAAGAAATGGCTATGTTGAAAATCTGGGGTCAAAATATTGAAAATTGCCAAAGTTATGAGCCTGCATTCATAAATTTCAATGAAGGCTCATAACTTTGTTGTTTCTTTTAATATTTTTACACCAGATTTTCAACATAACCTCCTTATGACACCACCTCATGAACAAAGGTGGAGAACGTTTTCAACTCCTACCCGAAAGGTGATTTCGCACAGCGATCGCAAAGTCACCTTTTGGGATAGAATTGGCTACTGTCACTTAGTTATTCATGAGGTGGGGTCCCAAAAAAGAAATGTTGAAAATTTGGGGCAAAAATATTAAAAAATAGCCAAGTTATGCCACTACGTTGAAAACCCCATTGAAATACATTGAGACTGAAAACCCGAATGAAATACATTGAAGCACTTACCTCAGTTCGCGGTTGGGCTTTGAAGAGTGAAGACATGTCTGCGGTCCAGGGAGGATTACAGTGATGGACTTCTGGTGGGTAAGTATGGGGTAGGGAGTGTGGGGTGGTGGGTCCTGAGTGGGAGGGTTGGGTGCAGAGGTGGGTAACGGCATAGCAGACAATGATGGACATTTTTTCTTTTTTTTTTTCAGGTTTAAAAAAACAAACTAAGAGGGACAGTTTTCTTTATTTCATATACAGGACACTGAAGGGTTTTGGGGCACTAGGGGAGGAGGGAGGGACAGTAGACTACCAGGGACTTTTTTTTTTTTTTGTCACTCTGGTGACAGCGATCAATCGATCGGGGTGGGCACCACTACACTATGGCAACATTATATTTCATATGGTGTGGGCGATTGGGGACGGGGAGGGGCCACTACACTACAGAACATGTTTTCCATTATCGGATGGGAGATCGGGGAAGGGGGGGCCACTACGTTACAGAATAGTGTTTTAGGTTGAACACCAATCTGCTGGGTGGGCTGAACAGTCATGCAAATCAAAGAGCCAAAGCCCTCTCGGATTAGAGCGGCTTCGGTCCTTTGAAATGCATGACCATTCAGCCCACCCAGTAGAGAGTTGCTTCAGGACCACACATAGTGGTCATTGGGGTAGACTGCCAAACCCCTGGTTCTGTGAATTGCAATGGGCTTGGCAATGACAACCGCTGAAATCCCTTATTGCAACGATACAATGGTTTGTACAAGCTCAACCAACGTAAAAAGTGATCCAGCCCTAAAGATGATATTATAATCAGTAGAGCACATCATGTAGTCTAGAAATTGTTGAGATTTTAAATGTTTGGTACTTTATATAGCTTTTAATTATTTATGTTTGCTTTCATGATACTATTTACATATAAAACATGAATCAGATCTTTAATATTCCCTGAGTTACATTGACAGAGTCAGTAATTTTTTACCTTTGGAATTTTCCCATATCATAGTATCATAGTAACGTGTCAGCAGAAAAGGACTATCCTGGCCCTTCCAGTCTGCCCGTCTCCCCCTTCCCCTACTTGTCACCGGTGCACAAGGAGCCTATCCTCTGTCCTCTAACCAACCCCATATGTCTATTCCACGCTCTCTTTAATTCCTTCACCGTTTCAACACCTACCACCTCCTCAGGTAATCTGTTCCAGGGTTCATCCACCCTCTCAGTAAAATAATACCCCCTTATATTACCTTTAATTCTTCCTCCTTCCAATCTTAAAGTATGACCTCTTGTTTTAATTCTGACTTTCCTTTTAAATAGACTTCCTTCCCTCACCTTATTTATCCTCTTCATGTACTTGAATGTCTCTGTCATGTCTCCTTTCTCTCTCTTCTAAACTCCAGCAGATACAGATTTAATTCTGTCAGTCTTGTCTCATATGGTTTCCCCTTGCATACCTTGCACCATCTTTCTTGCCCTTCTCTGAACCTTTTCTATTACATCTATGTCTTTTCTTAAATGAGGCCTCCAGAACTGTACCCCGTACTCCAGGTGTGGTATAACCATGGTCTTATATAATGGCATTAGCACCTCCCTCTTCCTACTAGGTATGCCCCTTCCTATGCACACCATCATTCTGTTAGCTTTGCTAACCACCTTACTACGTTGGTCACTTAACCCTAAGGTTGTTTGATATTATAATCCCCAGATCCCTTTCCTGTTCTGTTTGCTTTATGTGTTCTCCCCCTAGTGCGTACTTGGCCAGTCGATTTTTATGCCCTGTATGTATCACCGCACACTTCTTTGTATTGAACTTCAGCTGCCATGTTTCTGATCATTTGTATAGTATACTCAAATCCCTCCTCATGGCTTCAACCCTTCCTTCAGTGTCATAGATACACAGATACATAGATACATAGACAGTGTCGGCAGATAAGGGCCTATGGCCTACCCAGTCTGCCCATTTGAGCTTGTAAGTTCAGTTTGTTTTCCTAGAAGTCTGTTGCCCCTTACCCCTGACCTCCAGAATTCCTTTATGTCTATCCCATGCATTCTTAAATCCCGTGATTGTTTCAGCCCCCACCACTTCCTCTAGCAGGGTGTTCCACTTGTCCACCACCCGTTCTGTGTAGAAATTCTTTCTCATGTTTCCTCTGAATCGTCCCTCCCTCCAACTTCATCCCATGCCCTCTAGTCCTGGAACATCTTTTTGCTTAAAATAGTGTTTTCCTGCACCCTGTTCCTCCCTGTAAGATACTTGTATGTTTCTATCATATCCCCTCTCCCTCCTCTCCTCCAGGAGTACATGTTCAGTTCCTTCAACCTATCTTCATAGGACTTGTGATGCAATCCATGCACCATCTTTGTTGCCCTCCTCTGAACCTTCTCTACCCTGTCTATGTCCTTACGTAGGTATGGTCTCCAGAACTGTACACTGTACTCCAGGTGGGGCCTCACTAGTGTCTTGTATAGCGGAATTATGACCTCCCTTTTCCTGCTGGTGATGCCCCTGCCTATACATCCCAGCATCCTATTTGCTTTACCTGCTGCCTTGTCACACTGTTTCCCTACCTTGAGGTCATCAGAGATGACAACCCCAAGATCCCTTTCCTGCTTGGTGCATGCTATATCCTCACCCCCCAACTGATATATTGTGCCAGGGTTTTTGTGCCCCATATGCATTATCTTGCACTTCTTTGCATTGAATTTCAACTGCCAAACCCCTGACCATTCTTCAGGTTTCTGCAGGTCCCTTCTCATTCTGTCTACACCCTCTGGTGTGTCTACTCTGTTACAGAGCTTTGTGTCATCAGCGAACAGTGAAATTCTGCCTTCTAGGTCCTCATGAATGTCACTGATGAAGATGTTGAATAGGACCGGTCCCAGCACACTGATCCCTGTGGTACCCCACTGGTCACTCTTCCCTCTGTGGAGTGACAGCCATTTACCACCACCCTCTGTGTCCTGCCACCCAGCCAGTTACCTACCCACCACACTACTGTCCTGCCCACACCCATATTCCTCAGTCTGTGTAATAGTCTTCTATGTGGCACAGTGTCAAAGGCCTTGCTGAAGTCCAGATAGGCCATGTCCACTGCCCTCCCCTGATCCACCTCCCTAGTCACCCAGTCAAAAAATTCAATGAGGTTGGTCTGACATGACCTCCCCTGGTGAAACCATGCTGCCTTGGGTCCTGTAGTCCATTGACAACCAGATGTTCCACCAATCTCTCCTTCAGTAGTGCTTCCATGATCTTCCCCACTACCGAGGTGAGGCTGACTGGTCTGTAGTTCCCTGCTTCCTCTTTGTTCCCACTTTTGTATAAGGGGACTACATGTGCTGTCCTCCAGTCTTTGGGTACCTCCCCTGTTTCCAGTGATCGGCTAAACAGGATAGCCAGAGGTTCAGCCACCACCTCTCTTAGTTCTTTAAGGACCCTTGGGTGCATCCCATCTGGCCCCATTGCTTTATCAACTCTTATTACTTCCAGTTCCTTCCAGGACCCTTTCTCGTGTAAAGGGACTCGTGTCCATTTCTGCACCATTCTCACCCTTGTAATTCCTTCAGACCCATTACCCTCCTCTTCCTCAGTAAAGACTGAGCAGAAATACCTGTTCAAAATGTCAGCTTTACTGTTGTCATCCTCCACGCCCCCATCCTCCCCTTCAGTCTCACTATCCCTCCCTTTGTCTTTTCACTTATGTACCTGTAAAGGTTTTGTCCTCTACCCACTGATTTTGCAATGTGTTCTTCTGTCTGAGCTTTGGCTTCCCTTGCTGACCTCCTGCCTCCCTTTGCTTCTCCTGGTACTCTCCCTATCCCTTCTGCCTGTGTCTTTTTATATTGCCTGAATGCAATCTTTTGGCTTTCACTTTCTTTGCTACCTCTTTGAAAAACCATAATGGTCTCTCTTCCTTTTCCTCTTGCTAACCTGCTTAATGCATAATTCTGTTGTTCTTGTAATCCCCATTTAAATACTGCCCACTGTTCCTCAACCCTGATTCTGTCCCATTCCTTAATGCCTCTTTCAAGTATCTCCCATTTTCCCAAAGTCTGCCCCCTAAAATCCAGGATCAGTGTTTTTGTGTGGTTTGGTTCTGCTCTTTCTGTGATTTCAAACCACAATGACTGGTAGTCACTGTTTCCCAGGTGCTCCCCACTGTTACTCCCATCACACTGTCCCTGTTTGTGAGCACAAGGTCCAGTATTGCCTTCTGCCGAGTTGGTTCCATGACCAGTTGCTTGAGGAAGGCACCTGAAGAGTCCAGGATAAATCTGCTCCTAGTTGATGCTGCTGCTGGGATGCTCAGTCCACGTCTGGAATATTGAAGTCTCCAACCAGTACTACCTCACCCTTGTCTGCCATCCTTTGGATGGCTAGCATCAACTCCCTATCTGTTTCTTCCTCCGGGGCTGGTGGTCTACAGACCACACCTGTGCGGATGGCTGTCCCCATTTTCCTTTCCAGCTTAACCCACAGTATCTCTCCCCCATTTTGTTCCTCCTGGATCTCTGTTGCCCTTATGTCATTTTTCACATACAGTGCCACTCCTCCTCCCTTCCTGCCTGCTCTGTCTCTTCTGAATATGTTGTAGCCAGGTATGGTCATCTCCCAGTCGTGGTTATCATTACACCAGGTTTCAGTGATGGCCACAATGTCCAGGTCTGACTGTACCATGACAGCCTCCAGATCTTCCATCTTGTTGCTAAGGCTCCTGGTATTTGCACACATGGCTTTCCATGATTTGACCTCCCTAGACTGTTTCACTGTTCTACTCCAGCCCCTTCCTTGGTTGTCATTTATCCCTGGTTCTCCTTGCTGTCTGTCCTTCTGCTGAATTTTGCCCCTTTTCTGCTTATCCACCTCTTGGGCACTAATCTCCATCTTTTGCACACTGCTTTGCAAAGATAGCCACTCCTCTGGTGTCAACCGTATTCCATAACTTTGCATCATCTGCAAACAGACACATTTTCCCTTCCGTTCCCGCTGATATATCTTTAATATATATATTAAAAAGGATTGATCCTAGTACAGACTCTTGAGGAACTCCGCTCATAAACTTCCTTACCCCAGAATGTACACCATTTACCACCACATTCTGACTTCTATCCTTCAGCCAGTTTTCCACCCATCTAGTTATTTTCTGTCCCACCCCAGACTCTCTGTCTTATTTACCAGCCTGCGGTGGGGGACAGAGTCAAAAGCCTTACTGAAGTCCAGGTAGGCAACATCAACTGCCCCTCCTTGATCAACCACCTTCGTTACCCCATCAAAAAATCTTATCAGATTTGTTTGACAAGATCTCCCACTAGTGAATACATGTTGCTTTTCATCTAATAGCTTGTTGTCCATGAAGTATTTTTTATCACTCTTTCCTTTATTAGCACCCTCATTACCTTGCCCACCACTGATGTGAAGCTGACAGGTCTGTAATTTCCTACCTCCTCCTGGCAACCTCCCTTGTGCAGTGGTACTCCAGTACATCTGTCATCCTCTAGTCACTCGGAACATAACCTGTATATAGGGACAAGTTAAATAACTTTGCAAAATGTGTTGCTAACTCATCCCTCAACTCCTTAAAAACCCTTAGATGCAAACCATCCGGCCTCATTGCTTTGTCTACCTTTAATTTTCCAAGTTCTTCCTTTACTCTTTCATCACTTAATGGGCTTTGATCCACCCCACATTCATCTCCTCCCTGCTTCTTTAACTCGGGTCCCTTTCCATCCCCTTCCACTGTGAATACAGTGCAAAAAAATAACTATTTAAAACCTCAGCTTTCTCAAAGTCCACCTCAGTCTTAGTCCCCCCCCCAAAAACTCACAGTCCCCTGTCTTGTCCTCCTGTTTTACCCCACATATCTAAAAAAAAGTATTATCTCATTTGACAAGTTTAGCAATTCTCTCTTCTCTTTCTGCTTTTGCTTTCCTAATCAATTTCCATGCGTGTTTCAGTTTCTCCTTATATTCATACTCTGAGTTTTTTTATATCTTCTGAAAGCTATCCTTCTATCTCTTATTGCCCTTACAACCTCCCTATTAAACCAAAGAGGCTGCCTTCTTTTCTTGTTTTTTCCTACCCACCTTATGCATAGTTCAGTTGCTTTTAATAACGCCTCCTTAATACATTTCCACAATTCCTCCACGTTCTTTGTCTGGTCTCCACATTTCATTTCCTCCCTGAAGATCTCCCACATTCTATTAAAGTTCACCCTCCTGAAGTCCGGAGCCTTTGTACTGGTCTTATTTGTTATATTCCCTATTTGTATCTTGAAACTTACTGTGTTGTGATCACTGGTACCCACACAGTCTCCCACAATAACCTCTTCAACACTATTCCCATTTATGAGTACCACGTCCAAAATATCGCCCCCCACCTTGTGAGCTCCTTAACCAGCTGATGTAGAAACTATCCCTGTAGTGCTTCAAGTATTTCCCTGCTCCTGGCTGATGTTGCCTTTGGGATTACCCGTTCACCATCTGGCATATTAAAGATGCCCAGTAGTACAAACTCCCCTTTGTTTGACACCCTTTGAATCACCTGCATCATTTGTCTAACTCCTCCCCCTGATTTGGAGACCTATATATATCACTCCTATTCTTGTTTATTTTTATTTATTTATTGAAATGTTTCACCAGGAGGGCACACTGAACAACAAGTTGCTCGTCTCACAGTGCGACCTAGGGGGAGGCGGTTACATAGGGTTGCGCAGGATGATCAGTTACAATAGTATGTGGGTAGTACAAGCAATACAACATTGTAAGATTATGCAACAGTTGGAACACAAGGTATTGTACAATAAACAGTAGTGGAACATTGGGTAAATTACAATACATGTCCAAAATGGTACAAAAGAACATATAAACATACAAAACAGTAATAATGCAACAGAACCATTATAGTACATGAGTGTACCAGGAGCAGGCTCAAGGTAGTATGCAGGTGCTGTTGTGAGTAAAAAGGATGGGGTAGGTTGTGCACACGGGTAACCCAGAAGGGCAGGTGGAGAAGAGAGGGGGAGAGGCAAGAACGGAGTATGAGGGGAAGCGGTAGCCGCTTCCTGATTCCCCCTTCAAGATGTTGAGAACCCTGCTGGGGGGGGTCAGGGTAGGAAGGCAGAAACTGGGGATAGGTATTAAGGAGGGTTAAAGCAGAAACAGCTGAGGGAGAGGTAATTGTGTAGGGCAGAGGTAAGGGAGTAGTTGGAGGAGGAGGAGTGTCGTATTTCAGGGGGGAGGGAATTCCAGATTTTAGGGAAGCGATGAGCGGAAGCAGTCTGACCGATGTGGGTGGAGTGGCAAGGAACCGTCAAGGTGTGGGTGTCATTAGATCTGAGAGAGTGGGTGGGGGGAGGTGGAGTGGAGAGGGAGAGGATGAGAGATAGGAGGGGAGCACTCCGAACCAGAATTTGAAGGTTAGTTTGGCACAGTGTGAGATGCGTCTGTGAGATAGTGTAAGGAAGGTTAGAGAGTGATAGAGTTCACAGTGGCGGGAGCAGGAAGGGGAGTCGAGAGCAAAGTGGCAGAAGGAGTTAAAGAGAGTGTCCAACTTGGTCAGGGAAGATTTGGGAGCAGCACCATAGACTACGTCACAGTAGTCAAAGATGTGGAGTATCATCTTCTGGACAATTTCATGACTTGCAGTCAGCGGGATGCAACTACGATTCCTGTACAGAGCACCAAGCTTGGGGCACAGTTTCTTCAGGATATCATCAATATGCACAGAGAAGTTGAGGTGCTGGTCCAGCCAAACCCCCAGATATCTAAATGAGGAGGTGCCCTCCAGGATGGTCCCATCAATGGTGTGGAAGGTGGGTAGGGCCAGGAGTCTAGAGAGTCTCTGCCTGGTGCCAAAGGTCATTGAGACTGTCTTCTTGGCATTTAGAAAAAGCTAGTGAGAAGCAAACCAGAGCTGAACTTGGTTGAAACTATGCTGTAAGCTGGCTTCTACAGCAGCAGGGTTTTTGCCGGAACTGTGTAAAACAGTATTGTCAGCGTACATGTGGATAGACGAGGATGAGCAGGCTGTGGGAAGATCATTAAGAAAATGGAGAAGAGTAGGGGACAAAGCACTGAGCCCTGAGGGACACCAGTGTTAATGGGTAGTGGAGGGGAGATGGAATCAAGGATTCTCACCAGTTGGGTCCTGCCAGTGAGGTAGGATTTAAACCAGTTGGTGGGTAATGAAGCAAGGCCAGCTGAGGAGAGGTATCAAGAAGCAGGGGATGGGAAACAGTGTTGAAAGCTTTGGCTAGGTCAACAAAGATGGCCAAGGTGATCAGGCCATCATCCATCCCTGAAAGGATGGTGTCCATAATCCTGAGGAGGGAGGTGGTTGTTGAGTGGTTTTTCCGAAAACCAGATTGGAAGTGGGTGAAGAAGGAGGGCTCAGAGAGGAAGGGTGATAGTTGAGAGAGAACTAAATGTTCTTGAAGTTTGGCAAGGGTAGGAAGGAGGAAGGGGAAATGGGATGATAGCTGCCAGGAGTGGATGTGTCACCACCCTTGGGGAGAGGAAGGACTATAGCTTGTTTCCAGGATCAGGGTACTTGGGCAGAAATAAAGACGAGGTTAAGGATTAGGGAGCTAGGATAAGCAATTGCAGGAGCAGAAAGGTAGAGAAGTTTAGGATCAAGCTTATCTGGTGAGGAGCCTGTAGAGGGGTTGAGGGATAGGAGGGCACTAAGAGCTTCATCAGAGGAGATAGTAGAAAAGGAAAAAGGGGGAGGGGTAGGCACTGGCTGAGGCGAAGGGCTGAAGTTAGTAGGTGGCAAAGGGGAGAAGGAATTTAGAAGAGACGTGGCGCACAAGGTGTAGTAGGCATTAAATTAATTGGCTACGGAGCCAGGGTCAGGAACTAGGGAGTGATTTATTTTAAGAACTGGAGAAAGAGAGAATAGGGCATGAACTACCCTTCAGAATTTAGATGGAGAGTTAATGTTAGTCAGGAATGAGGAGTTGAAATAATCGGACTTAGCCAGTCTAGTAGCTTTAGTATGTGAATTGCGTAGCATTTTGTACTTGGCGTAGTCGTTTGGATGTTTAGTAGATTTGTGTTTTCTCCTGGCCAGTTACGCTCCTGAAGCAGGCCAGTAGTTTGGGGTGATCCAGGAGGCGGCTCACAGACTCTGGTCCTTCTGAAAGGAGCAAAGGCATTCCAGGTGGCAATGAATTTATCCTTAAAATAGTCAATGACTTGGTCAACAGATATGGCAGTGGAGGGGCCCAGTCGTTGGAAGCAAGTGCAGAGCTGAGTGGGGTGAGGTCTAAGGATTTAAAGAACTGCAGCTGTATGATTTTAGGTGGAGGTTTGGGGCAATGGACTTTACGTACAATGAAAATGGGGTTGTGATCACTAAGGGCATCAGGGAGGAAACCAGATTTAATGATGCAATGCAGGTGGGTTGTGAGTGCCCAGTCAAGCAGGGTGTGGTTTTGTGTTTTGGGACTAGGGCGTGTGGGCTGAAGTATAAGTTAAGTGAGGTTTACAGCACTGATGTCATTGCGTAGCTTGGGTTTGATATTCAAAGGAGTTGCGCATGACGCAACAGGGTTTGTGCCCCGGTGTGATATTCAAATGGGCAGGTTGCGCTGCGCAACCCCAATGCTCCAGGGCACACCTGCACTGTATGCGGCACAAGTGCAGGGGGTTTGCCCATGCATATGCGGCACATCCGATATTCAGCCGGGATGAGGCGATATGCAGGCACACTTTGCGCCCACTTGGGGGCTAATGTTGTGGCCAGACAAACAGGAAGCAAGTCGGGACACCCACAGGCAGACTGCCATATTGCTGGGCGCAACACAGCACCCGCCTGCCGTGGGTGGCCCCCCCGACTTCCCAAATCACTGGAACCCCTGCCCAAGAAGCAGTGTGCCCCCCGCCACATCGCCAGATCGCGGGCATCAGTAAAGTATCTCCCTGGTGGTCCAGTGGACCGATCTCCCTCGCCTGGTCATGGGCATATGATGAAACAATCCCTGGTAGTCCATTGGGCTGATCTCCCTCGCCCGATCATGGGCATTTGTCAAACGCCCTGGTGGTCCAGTGGTATCTCCTCCACCCACCCACTGAGTCCCGCACACCTGCACCCTCCCAGTCAGTGGAGGTGGCAGCTCCAGCCACAAGCCACCCAGCCGCCACCGATTGCCAGCGTACAGTAGGGCTGTACACCTATTGGTCCACTGCGTGGGCCAGTGGGAAGGCAGACCACACTGTACTATGCAGTCCTGAATTGTGAATGAATGCTCATTCACAATTCGGGATTGTGTAGTACTGTATGGTCTGCACGCCCCATTGGCCCACGCAGCAGACCAATAGGCGTACAGCCCTACTGTATGCTGTCAGTCGGCGGGCAGCTTGCGGGCGGGAAGCTGCCACCTGCCACTGACCGGAAGGGGTGCAGGGTGGCAGGGGACTCAGTGAGCGGGAGGGGAGGGGGGGATACCACTGGACCACCAGGGTATTTGACAAATGCCTGCGATCGGGCGAGGGAGATCGGTCCACTGGACCACCAGGGATTATTTCATTAAAAGCCAATGATCGGGTGAGGGAGATCGGTCCACTGGACCACCAAGGAGAGTTTCAATTCATGCCCATGATTCGGCGATGGGGATCGGTCCACTGGACCACCAGGGCTTCTGCTTTCAAATGCCCATGACCGGCTGAAGGGGAGCAGAGCCCACTGAGGGGCGGGGGGGCATCAGTCCCTGACGGCTACAGCCTGGCAGGGCGCCAGGCACAAGTCGCTGATGATCGGCACACCACATGCAAATGGAGCCATAATGACATGCAAATGTTCCCATTTGCACCTTGCATGCATAGTGGCCTCATTTGCATGCCCAGTGTTGAATATCGTGGTATATGCGCAACCGCACTTGCGATGGCGCATCCCCCTGCTCCCATTCTGCCACTTGCGCTGGTGCAGTGCCACTGTGCCGTGCGCAGTGCGTGCACCCTCAGTGCCATATTCAGCAGTGCTGAGCCATGGCACAGTACCGTTGAATATCACCTGGACCATGCCCTGGCTCAACCCAGTTGCGCTGCACCCAGGCTTGTGCCCCTGCCTGGCGCAGTCTGAATATCCCACCCCTAGTTTAACTTGGGAGACAACCACTTTAGATTCATGTCACCCATTATGAACAGTTCACCAGTTTGCGAGAGGGAGGTGATATTGGCTAAGAGTTCAGTCATGACCGAGGGTTGAATGCTTTGGTGGCAATAGATGCCAGCCACAAAGACTGATTGAGAAAGAAAGGGTAATGCGGGTGACAAGGGCTTCGTAGGTAGCTGAGATGGAGATAGATATGGTGGTAGTAAACTGCAGTGAGGACAGGATATACATGGCCACTCCCCCTCCACAACCTGATCAATCTTTTCTGGAGAGGGAATACCCAGGGATAGCAATGGCATTGTCAGGGATGCTTTTTATGAGCCATGTCTCGGTAATAATTAGGATGTCGGGGTGTGTGAAATCATGACAGTTTGTAGGAGGTCGATTTTAGGTAGCAGGCTGCAGATGTTCAGGTGGAGCAGCTTCAACCCATTAGGAAGGGTTGTAGTGAAAGTGGGTTTGGAGATATGTTATTTGGTTAAGGAGTCAGGGTAGGAGAAGAAGTAGGGCCAGGGTTGGGGTGGCTGTTCCCTGATGAAAGAAGGGGGAGGGCAAAGATTAAATGGTGAAGTTTAGGACTTTTATAATTAGAGTAGGAAATATGGGAAGGAGGGGAAGAGGGGTGGAGAGAAGGCGATAAGGAAACGAAGAAAGGCAAAATGACTAGGAAGGGAAAACAGAGAGGCTGGAGAGTAGTAGGGAAGGTGGGGTCTTTTTACAAGAGGAGCTGTGGGGGTGATTGACAGGATGAAGGAGGTATCTGGAAGGGAAGCCGAGAGAGAAGTGGCAGTAGGTGTAGGGGGGGACTGGGATAAGGGTAAGAACCAGGAAGGGTGTGAGTAGGAGGGAATGGAAACCATTCCACAACATCAAGGCATCCATCCACCATCATTGTCTCTAGGTCCACCATTTTATTTCCCAGACTTCTGGCATTCACATACAGCTCTCTCCACCCTGAAAATCCTACTTTCTTACTATAGCCTATTAACCTACCTACAGTATTGCAAGGAGGATTACTAGGGAAAGGGGAAATTGTTTAACCAGGAAAGGCACACTAAGCTGGAGCTTGTTTCAAGATGCGACCTGGGAGCACAAGGAAGTTAAGGGACTTGCTCAGGGTCACACAATATGCAAGTGGGGGGTTGATGGGATTCAAACCCAGGTCTTCTATTACTACTACTAGCTAGGCTATTCTTTGCTGCTCCCCCACTAATCAGTTTAACTCTTCCCTTACAAAATAATATAATTTTTCAATCAGGACCATTGTGCCAGCTCTTCTTAAATGTAATCCGTCCGGAGAATATAAATCTGTGTTATCCCATGTCCTACCCCATCCTGCCACCAATCCAAACCCTTGTTCACTACACCACCACCTTAACCATACATTAAACTCATCAGTTCTAAGTTTTCTATCCATGCTGGCCTTTGGTACTGGAAGTACTTCTGAAAAAGAGAAAGATTTATTATCCAGTTTCCAGATAATAAATAATATAAAATATTCAAAAACGTTCTGGGAAAAGTACTGCATAAAACTGATAATAAGTGATTGATTTTCTAATTTCAATATCTGTTATAATTCTCAAGTATGCTGCTAGACAATGATCAGTCTTCAATTCAGATAAAAAGACTAAGACCAGAATTTTCAAACTACACCCAGAAAGGGTGCAAGTGTGTGCACCGTACAACTGAGTTGCGCCGGAACACACAGCTGCTTTATGCAAACCAGATGCATAATCACACATCCCGTCTGAATATGGCAGACTGTGTGGGCAGTGCAGATGGGGGCCACTGAAGATGTACTGGTGCATCCCCCTGCACAGCGTGAATACCTAGAATGGGGATATGCAGCGCATCATGGGGATGCACTAGGTGCAAATTCCAGATATTCAGACTGACATATGCAGATGGGGCCATTATGCATGCAAGGTGCAAATGGGGCTGTTTGCATGTCTGGGGCAGGGATGCACCCGGCAGAATGCGCCAAGCGCCCTGCAACCTCCGTGTTCCACAAAAGCACTTCACAACTCTCTGGTAGTGTAGTGCCCCCCTGTCCTGATCGTGAAATGAAATAGAAAGTCCCTTGTATAATACAATAAAATGTTCCCTGTATCCCTGATAATCCAGTGGTACCCCCCTCCCAGCCCTAATTGTGAATTGAAATGGAAAGTCCCTTGTACAATAAAAAAAAAGTTCCCAGTGTCCCTGGTAGTCTAGAGATACCCCACTTCCCAGCCCCGAACCCCGACTGTAAAAATAATAAACAACAAATCCTCCCTAATAATCTAGTGGACCCCTCACCAACCGAGAGACCCTTACTCCGCTCCCTCCATCCCAGCATGGCCATCAAGCGGGCGGGCAGTACATCCCACCTGCATAGCTCCACGGCTGCCCACCTACTGAGCTATCACAGAATAACAGCTTACAGTAAGCACTACAAAACCATTGGTCGACACTGTCGAGCAAAGGACTTGCAGTGAATACTGTAAGCTTTCATTCACTCTTGAGGTCCATGAATACCGTGAATACTGCCTGGCTCCCCAGCACACCATATTTTTCAGTGATATGCTGAAGAACGATGCAGTTGTTCACTGTAAAATACCCTTTTCAAAACTCTAATTGGGCCTCATGAAGTAGTAGTAGCAGCTTTAATTTACTGTTTTTGTGTCCTTCCTCAGAGGCTCAGGGCACCATTACAGTCAAGTGCATATTAGGATGGAGACATCGAATAAACAAGTAAATAAATAAATCCTACACAAATTAATAAATAAGTGAATAACTAAATAATTTTTGCTACCATTAGTAGAACTGAAATCAGATGAATGAATGAATGAATAAATAAATAACTGGGATGTCAGGATGGTAACACAGGGATTCATCCCTAAATACTTGCATAAACAGGAAAGTCTTTAGGTCCCTTTTGAAGGCCTCCATTGATGGGGTATTCCTCGGGGCTTTTGAGAATGAGTTCCACAAGACCAGGCCAGCTACCTCAAAGGCCTGATTGCCTGAGGTTTTCAGCCTTGTCTTGTGTACCACAAGGAGGCCCTCAGTGGAGTGGCAAGGACGTGAGGACATGTAAGGGTGCAGAAGATCTACTCGATAGCTCGGGCCCAACTTAGCTAGGGCCTTATATGGTAGCAACCCAGTTTTAAAGGAAATAATGCCACTTAACTGGCAGCCAGTGCAAATCATGCAATGCATGGGAACATGACCTCAGAAGGCTGGTCAGCAGCTGCCACTCCCCCCCCCCTTTGACTTGGCTCAATCACTACTTCACTCTTATCCAGGCTGAGTCTTAACCAACTTAATAACCTCCAGTCTTGAATCTCAGCCAGGCACCTATTGAGCACATCAATCGCACTTGGCGTCCCAGGTACAAAAGACAGATTGAGCTGGGTGTCATCTTTATAACAGTGAAGCCCAAGTCCATGCTGTGTAATAATCCTCCCCAGGGTCAGCATAAACACCACAAACAGCATAGATGAAAGGACCGAACCCTGGGGTAAGCCATAGGGCAGTGGCACTGGAGGGGAAGAGAATCTTCCCAAACCCACCCTTAGGGTCCTACCACTAAGAAAGGACTCAAAACAACGGATGACTTTGCCAGTGGGCGCTACATGCTCCCTACACCAGTCCAATAACAGCCTGTGATCCACAGTGTCAAAGGCTGAGGAGAGAGCAAGGAGAATGAGAACTAACCACTTTCCTCTATCTCTTGCCATGAGCAGGTCATTATGCACCCTGACTAGTGCAGTCTCTGTGCTATACCTAGACCCAGTGTTGGGTAAGTTACTTTTTCTATTATTTTTGGAAACTTGTTCCAGAAAGCTCTGTGCAGTCACTGGCAAGGATGGAGAAGTACTGGAAAAAGTAATACACCTTACAGTTACAATTACTTATGTCTTTTTATACAAAAGTAATACGTAACTGTAACTGATTACATTTATTTGAAAGTAACTAACTTATTACTTTCAAATAAATCTCATCTGTTATAGTTGTTTATTATTTTTGTATTGTTTTTGTGTAAAAAGAAATAAGTAACTAACTCTTAGGTGTATTACTTTTTCTAGTACTTCTCCATCCTTGCTAGTGACTGCACAGTCCTTCCTGCATCAAGTTTATAAAAGAAATAGAAAGTAATAGAAAAGTAACTTACCCAACACTGCCTAGACCTAAAACCAGACTGGAGAAGCTCATAGATATCAGAGGCAGTGAGGTGTACCTTGAGCTGCTGCACAACCCCCTTCTCAATAACCTTACCCAAAAAAGGCAGGTTAGAGACTGGTCAGTAATTTGCCAAGACATCCTGATCCAGAGATTGTTTTTTTTTTTCAGAATGGGCTTCACCAATGTATCTTTCAGTGCAGCTGGGAAGACCCCTTTGATAAGGAGCACCGGACAATCTCAGCAAATACCAGGTCCAACTGTCCAACACAACTCACTAGCAGTGGTGTTGGACCTAGATCCAGTTGACAGAACATTGACCTCAGCTCAGAGATTACCACACTTGTGTCTTCCATTATCACTGGTCCAAACTCTTCCCATGACCACTGCATATGCCCGAGACAAAAAGGCTAAACCATGCTGGGCTGTGATGATACACATGGTTACATTCCGACCCGGAGCAGGTCAGAGAAGGTCATTACTCTGTACCAAATTTTGTGGACACATTTCCACATTTTTTTTGCAAATATATTTGCACTTGTGTCCAACAGTGCAATGGGGGTATATAATGCAATGGGATGATACATAGTTGGGTCAGTGCCCGACCCGTACCCTTTTTAAAATTAGGTAAAATGAATGCCCTTGTGCAAGAGTTCAGAAAATGGTTGTGCATCATAAAGTACTTAAATGTAGTTAAAATCGAAGCCCACTGATCCAAATGAATTGTATATAAATCCAGGGGACCAAGCTTCTTGTTAGATGTAATTGCATTTGTGGCAGACATAACCTTCTTAAAGGGGAACAGTCAGTACCAAGAGCCTTATGTCCTGGTGTAGGACTGATCCCAATCTGAAATTCTGTTTGCAAAAACCTTTTCTTTTAGCTTACTGTTTACTATAGTGTATTATAGTAAATTGTATCAGGCAAATTTTGCTTACTTCCAGGCTTACGTTTCTACAAATACCAGAATCCTTTGCCATTGATGTCAGAACAGGACTGTAGTACTGGGAGCTTCAGTAACCTGCAGTGTTTGTTGGAACTTCTATAAGAACCAGTCAGATGTTTGATGATCCTGTTGTTCTCTCTAGGCTAAGCATAGTCCTTTGTGACCTCACTTAAACCTGAAAGGACAGCAGGACCAGCAAACAAAAGATCAGAGCTTATTTAAACTCTTAACATGCACTTCAGGCTATTGAATCTTCCCTATTGCAGCCAAAAGATAATGTCCATTGCAGAGGATTCTGGGCTTTGATATACCATCACTACAGCGACATGATCGATGCTGACAACATCACCATGTTGCTGTAAAGTCCGCCTGGGACCCCATCACCCTTTCCCAAGGTCCTGCACCCAATCCCCAAATCATCTTTGTCTCGGAGTTGATAATCATGAGTGGGGGGTGCAAGGGGAAGAGCCCACTGTACCGGGGGGGTGTGCAAGCCCTGGCAAAACAAGAACTTTGAACTCGGTGGCACCATGTCGACCGCAGTTGCGGTCTATATAGTGGTGTCGGGGAAGCATTGCGTCAACAAGAAATTGTCGATGCTACGTAGATCCCTGGGCTTTGTAGTTACAGAAAATGTCAGCCTGGAAGTAAGCAAAATTAGTCTAATACAATCTACTATACTACAGTAAACAGTAAGTAAAAAAAAAAATGTTATACACAAAGTGCAAAATGGGACCAGCTTCCCACTTGAATATTTTATTTATTTTTAATTCGTTTTTGTTGACTGGGTAAGTGCACTAGACAAATCCTGCCTATTTTCAGGCACGACCCGGGGGAGGGGGATACAGATGAATGCCAACTGACCTTGAACCAGATTAAGCTGTTTGTGGTATTTTTAGTGAATGAGAGAAATTTGGCCAGGACACCGAGGAAATTCCCCTACTCTGCTGGCGCTTTGCAGCCAGTAGGGGTGTGCAAGGGCCAGACATGGCCACTACTACGAAGTGGAGTGTGGAGGAGGTGATGGTAGATGGCGTTACAGAGTTGGACGTTCCGCAAGTTCCACCGTTGCCGACAGCTTTGCAGCATGATATTGAACCGATGGCTGATGTGACTGAGTCGGTATCATTTTTACATGGAGATGGCAGTTTTTCAGCTGAGGCTGGGAGTTCTCAAGTGGCTACCTTAGCGGAGAATCCCAGGGCTATTGTGGAGTCGGCTTCTACACCTTTGATGCAGGATGACCATGAGTCGGGAATCGACATGCCGGCAGCACGCAGTACTGTGGAGCGCTTGGCGTCTTTGGCGTTAGCGGCAGTGGAGGAGGCAGGTATCAGGAGACACAGAACAGAACTCTGTAACTGGGAAGTTGCTTTACAGAATCGAACTGGGGCTTTGAGGGCAGTGCGACCGCAAGGCAAGACTGAGTCTGGTACAGAACAGATCATCGGAAACAGCACGGAGTCCTCTGAGAGGATTGTGAGTACAGAGCACTTTTTCACTCGTTGCCCCACATTTCAACTGTCTAAGGCGTCTGGTTTTGTTTTTAAACAAACCACACAGGACTCAGTGGGAGAGCCTCCATTAACCCCTGTAATTTACCAAACGGAGCCTGGTGTGCAGGACGGGGTGACTGATTTTTCTTTTGCACAAAAAAAAAAGGACCACAGAGCTCTTCCTGTTTCTATTAAGACAATGGGCACAACTGTATCTGAGGCCTCTTCTGCCCTTCAAATCTTGGGTCAAGATGAAACATGGTCCCCACAGGCAGCTGCTATCGGCAGCGGGTGGAAAAACGGAACAAGGAATTTGGACACCAGACTCAGCTTGGGACGATTCACTGGACATAAATAGATCTGGTCCTAAATGGAAACCTGGGGTTTACAGTCAGGTGTAATGCTTGAAAATTCAGTGGTTATGAAAGAGTCCTTACACAAATGTATTGGGAGAATAATATGCAGCAGAGTAGTCCTGTATTAGAAGGGAAGGCAGAGGTAAACAGGCCTGAGAAACCTCTTATGTCCAGCCTTTTTCTCAGTGCAAAGGGAAGCAGCCCCAGGAGAAATGCATCGTATTAGATACAAAGGGGATTGAAGGAACGGCCTGATAGATATTTTGTTGGGAGATCTTTATTAAAGGATTCTTTAAATTTTCTCCCGTGATGTGTTTGCTTTCATCCACATCTCAGGGAGGATAATTTTGATGTCAGTTTTCGATCCCCTGCCTTATTAGAACTATTCTGGGATAGATATAACCAAGTTAAATTTTCCCTCTGTGGACTCCTTTTAGTCATTCCCTTGACAAAACCCTTAATTAAGTTTATTACAGTAATGTTTGAATGAGGGGTACACGTTGAGGATATTGTCTTTGGTTGTCTCAAAAGTGTGAGGTACAAGTGACCCTGAACCAATTCTAGATGCAGAACGGTTTTGGACAGGTGGGTGGAAATTTAAGGTGAAATTACGACAAAATGCAGCAGGTATAGAACACATTCCTAATTCTTTCTTGTTAGGAAGAGACCGGGGTGTGGTTTTCTACAGCGGACAGCCGAGGGCCTGTTATAGGTGTGGTGCAAAATCTCATTTATCAAGCTCCTGTGATCAGACGAGATGTGACAATTGTGGGGAAGTGGGTCATGTAACCATGTTTTGTTCTAATGCTGTTAAATGTGACCTATGTGAGGAATATAATCACGCCTTTAAGGATTGTCCTTGGGCTGCACAAAACAAAAATGTGGGTACGCGAATTAATTATTCAAAAAGCTCAGGAAGCTGAGACTAATCAGATTTTGGGACTGCCTTTGGCAACATCACTGTTGGATAAACCAGATTCCATACCTGTGTTGGACACTACGGTTCCAGTAAACAGCCTATCAGATTTAAAGGGGACAGAACCGGTTAGTCTTAATCCTGATTTGTTGCAACCTGTTTGTTATGTTGAGGCAAAGGGGGTTTTACCGGGGGTTTTACCGGATCAGTCAGGATCACCTATAAAACCTCCTCTGGCTCCTAGACGCTCAAGTAGAACCATTAAACCTCAGTTGTCATTAGAACGGAAGGTATTGCCTCTAAAACTCTTATGAGGTCTTATTATGGGGTGATTCTGAACTAGATATAGCGAATCACGGATTCTCAGGTCTCAATTCAAGATGGTCATTTGCCGGCTAGAGAAGATTATAAAGGAAAAAGAAGAAAAGAAGGAAAAATAGGGTTCGTGAGTTTTAGTCAGCTTAAGCATGACCCACACATTCACTTGGGCTACCTTAACATCATAGTCTATTAAACACTCAAAAAAGATGAGCAGTTTTTCAATTACTTCATGATTTAAAAATCTCAATTATTTTTTTGCAAGAAACTTGGATGTTTACTGATCACCAGGGTAATATTTTCTCAAAGGACTGGCCGTGGGGGCCTTCATATTGGTCCTTTGGGGAGGAGAGAGCAGATGGAGTAGGCATTCTTTTTAGCTCATATAGCTTTGTTCTTCATAAGCTTATTGATTTGAGTCCAGGAAGAACGTTGATTTTAGAGGGACAGTGGTTTATGTACCATCGTTAATAAACATTTATAATCCCCAAACCAAGGCGGGCAGGGTATTATGCATGAAACACATTCAACCTTTTTTAGTGACTACCATCCCCATCCTTTGGGGAGGGGATTTTAATTGTAGTTTGGCACAAAGCAGGAATAGTTTAGGGAGCGGTAACAACATTTTTTGTGATTCCTTATGTTTAACAGACATTGTTAAAAAAGCAGACTTGAGGTCCTGTATGGATCGAGAAGTTTCAGGGCTGACTGGTACCTTTTTTACGAAAGGGAAAAGTTACACTATAGATTATCTTTTTCTTTCAAAGCATATTTCTTATAGTAATTCTCATATACTTTTGGTAGAATTCTCTGACCACGCTTTGTTAATGGTAAATATAGGGGCTGTAATTGGTAATGGGAAGCAGAGATCGAGATGGAAGCTGAATACCTCTGTTTTGAGGAACACTAAGGTTCAAACATCAATATCATTCATATTACAGGCAAGGTTGTCCGTAAGATTTGTATATCAAGATATTGGGGTATGGTGGCAGGAAACAAAGGAAGATTGTATTCAGTGGCTACAAAAATATGGTAAAGTAAGTCAGAAGACTAAATTTTTTCATTATTTAAAGTTAAGAGCCCAATTACAATTATTGCTTACTAGAGCTAATACATCCAGGGGTGACTTTTCATCACAAATAGAAGAAATCAAAACAGAAATGAGAACCTTTCAATATGATAGAGCCAAAACCTTACATGTGGTTATGTCTAATCACATGGGGAAAACAGTAATTGGTGACCCGTTTGAGTTATGTAAACGGATTAAGGAAAATGTGTCTTTACACTCCCTACAGCAGGGTGATGTCACAGTTTCTTCCATTCAAGGCATAGGGGAAATAATTATCAGACATTTTAGGGATTTAGAAGCACGAGAAATGCCTTCTTTAAATCAGATTAATAACCTATTAGGCCCTTCCCCCATCACACCTGAATTGGAGCCTGATTTTCTTCAACAGCTCAAACAACCCTTTACTCATGAGGAAATTAGGACAGTTATTGCCTCACTTAAAGCAAATGTGGCCCCCAGACCGGATGGTCTCTCCAATTTATTTTATAAAACGTTTCAACTAGAAACTATTGATTGTTTAACTGTAGTTTTCAATTTTTTTCTGGACACAGGAGTAATAGTACATTCCTTTTCTGATGGCTTACAAATTTATATTTTTAAATCAGGTGATAGAAATGTATTTCAAAATTGGAGACCTATTACATTACTAAACTCTGATTATAAAATTTTGACAACTTTATTTAATAATAGGCTTAAAGAGTTAGCAAAACGTAGTTTTATACAAGTGCAGCATTGCGGAATTCCGGGCCGCAGTATTCAGTCAGTTTTGTGCTTGATCCGAGATATGATAGAAAAACTTAATGACTCAGGTGAACATGGTTTCCTAGTGACTTTGGATCTAGAAAAAGCGTTTGATAGAGTCAGTCATTTATTTCTTTTTTCCACTTTGGAATTCTTTCATGTTCCAATGCAGTTATTGAATTTAATTAAAAATCTATATAGTTCTGGTAATGTGTTTCCATACATTAAAGGTGAAAGGGGGAGGGGTTTTAAGGTAAAGTGTGGGGTGAGACAGGGTTGCCCTTTAAGCCCTCTACTGTATATTTTCTCACTGGAACCTTTATTAAGAGCTGTAAGTTTAGCCCCTTTGTGGCAAGGGATTAGTATCCCAGAGACGAATTCGTCAATTTCTATTCAGGCTTATGCAGATGATGTCTGCCTTTTTTTCGACATTTCACAACTTCAAAGTTTTTTTGTTAAATTTGAAGAATATGCCTTTGTAGCTAATGCTAAACTTAATTGGAATAAGACTAAGGGTCTAATCATAGGACAGACTTTTCAAACCCCATCATTTGGAATTCTATTTCTATAACCTCGGAACCATTAATTATTTTAGGTATAAATTTGGTCCACAAAATTGTCCAGAAGATAATTGGAAACTGGTGTTAGATAAGATAGAAAGTAAAGAAATAGATGGAAAAGGTATAGATTTTCAAAATGAAAAGAATTCAGGTTTTGAGACAATTTATATTACCTAGTTTACAGTATGTAGCAGCAGTATTCCCATTACCAGTTAAATTTGATACTAGGCTTTACAGTATTTGCTTTCAATTACTGTGGGGGAATAGACTTAACCCGGTTAAGAGGTGTTTCACATATTTAGAGAAAAATAAAGGGGGGTTGGGAATGGTGGAGCCAGTTATCTTTTGTTTTGCGATTTTTTTTTCCAGGTCATTAAAGAATGTTTTAAGTGGATCCAGCAGTCCGGAGGTTCCCTTTTTCAAAGTTTATTGAGGCGCTATATTCTGACCTGGTTACATTAGCCCTAAACTTTCTGGACGTTTCTCTTTGCGGAATACTTTAAACGGCAGCACAGAAACTTTTAAGTGGAACATAATAAAACAACAAATTGTAAGTTGTTCATCAAGGGCGCTTTATAAAGAGCTGATGGCTGCACACTACTCGATAGTACCGTGTTTAAAACTGTCCTAGTGATCAGAATGATGCTATATTACAGCAGTTGAATAACCCAAGATTACCTGTTTATATGTGGAAAACCAATGGTTAGCATTATATGGGAAATTAAATGTAAAGTGCAATGAAATATAAGGCTAAGGAAGAGAGATCTTGTCCCTATATAGATTGTATAAATCAAGAAGAAACAATGGATCATTTCTTTCTAAAGTGTTCAGTGTCATCTAAATTTTGGGAACATCTAGCGATGGTTTGGAATCTTCCATGGTTAGCCAGGCCTTCTTATGATATCCTGGTGACTGGAATTTTTCCTTCCTTCTTACATCAATATAATAAAGGGACTTTGCGGGTCTTTATTGCTTGTTTAAGATATTGCTTATGGCAGACGAGATGCCAGTGGGTCCTATATCAAAGGAAGCCCTTAGTTAAGGGCTTTAAAGAATATGTTACTAATGTTCTGCATAAGGTATTTCTTTCTGATTTACAGTTGTATAATGGAAAAAAAGTTCAATTCTGGTGGAAAGGTTTCTCGCATATCATTAAATATAAATAGATTAGAGGGTGTTATCTTTTATTCACTAGTTCAGTCTCATAGGTCATTAAATGTGGTTATATCATTTAGATGGTGTCTCCATACTGTACATAGTATCTTTGTAGTATTAGGTTTAGGATTACACTTTGGGGCTTATAAACTAATGTAAGGGAGTATCTTTTTTTTTGTGTTCCTTACGTGGATTTTAATTTTTCCCTCTGTATATGGTGAATATATTTGTTTTATGATTTTCTTTTTTGTATTGTTATTTTATATTGCGTACTAACTCGCTATGAAGGCTCTTAGTGTTTAAATGTTCCTGTGTTTTCTTTCTTATGTGTTTATTTCAATAAAGTTACCCCTACTCTGCCTGCAGGGGGCTTGACTTCCTGCAGAGTGGAGGAGCTCAGTTTGGAGCCGGACTGCAGAGGAGGAGTAGGAGGAGGAAGTGCCAATGTGGCAGTGGGGAAAACATAGCTGACAAGATGGCTGCCCAGATGGATCCAGGAGGAGGAGGAGGATTGCAAACAGGAGAGGTAGAGGTTGTTTTTGCATCTGCATCTCCAGAGGAACACAAAGATGTGAATGTGCTGCCTGAAGAAGAAGATGCACCAGTATGCTTTTTCGTCGAAAATATGGACTGGTCCCAAATCGTGGAAAATGCTGAGAGCAAAGCTCAGGTATTGTCTCCTTTATCTGTTAATAGTATGAATGTAACTGACAAAGAAAGACTGGTAAAAGAGCTATTAATAACAGAGGAGCAACGTAAAGTAAAAAGAGAAGCACTACAGAGAGAGCTGTTAAACTTGCAAGACAGCTCTCCGACAGGAACACTTAGTGACTCACCAGCATCTCAGCTGAGCGGTAACATGGCAAAAATTACTAGTACTATGGTAACAGAAGCTATCCCCAAAAAACAGGAAACCTCTCTGGCTGGCAGTTGCAAACAACAAAGTACTGTGTGCCAAGAGCCAATAAAGCCTTCTCTTCCAGCAAGACATAGGTTGGGACTTTCAAATATTCAAGGAGCATTCAAAAATAAAACCGCTTCAGTGAAGGAAGCCCCAATGTGTTTAGAACTGTTGGATGCAAGTGCGGTAAACAAGACACATTTATCACTGCAGAAAAATGTAAGAAATGAGGAATTAATAACACTACAGCAAAATTGGTCCCCTGCTGGTGCGCTAGAAGGTGCAGGGTGGTTGCAAAGTTCATCAGGAGTCTGGAAACCAGATTCTGAAGATAAAACAGTGCAGAAATATCGTGCTGAGATTTACAGTGTGAAGCTTCTACTTCTAATGACTAGAATAATGCTAGCACACCTTTAAACATGGAAATGGATACCTCTGCAAAGGATATGGGCCCCAACATTGAAAAAAATGAAAATTTGACAGCACAAGTGACTAACGCTACAGTTCAGACAAATGAACCTTCTCCTAGATTGGGGCCAGCAGAACATATTCTACAAGATCCTAATAAAAGCGCTTGGTTGGACCCCATGTTTAAACTGACTTGTTCCAAAACAAAGGGGAGCTAGCCCCAAGAAAAAATGCTGTCAGGCTAATTTTCAAGGGAGGCCTGGAAGACCCTCCTGATAGGATCTGTGTTGCTAAGCAATTACTGAAAGGAACAATGCATTTTTTTCATCAGAAATGTTTGCATTAATTCAACTAGGAAATGGGAACTTTGATGTTAGTTTCAAGACTGTCTCTAGTCTAGAAAGATTCTGGTCTCAATACCAGACACTGAAGAATAATCCTTTGTGGATCCCCTACATGACCGTCCCTCTTACAAAACCAGCTGTAAAATACATCACTATTATGTTTCATAATGAGGGAGTCCATGTAGAGGACATACTTTTTTGGTTAAGACAAAGATGTGAGGTGTTAGAGAAGCCAGCCCCCATTTTAGACAGTGAGCAAATATGGAATGGGGGCTGGAAAATAAAAGCTAAACTATACTCTACAAATAATGGACCAGTACACTTGCCAAGTACTTTTTATCTGGGGAGAGATAGAGGAGTTCTATTTTACATGGGGCAACCCAAATCATGCTTTAAATGCAGTTCCCGTACCCATTTAAGTACAGCCTGTGATACCCCCAGATGTAGTCACTGTCTAGACTATGGGCATACTTCATCCACATGCATTAACCTTTTTAAGTGCAATTTATGTGAAAACACAGGACATGGTTATGGGAAGTGACCTTGGGCCTCCCATAATCGTGAAGATTGTCCCTCGCAAGATGTCCTCATTAACAGAGCACAGCAGTTACAAGCCCCAAAAATTTCCACTGCAGCAAATAAAGAATCCATAGCGCAGAGACCTCACCTCCTAGTGTTAACTCCCAACCAGGGATAGTGGAGGAATCTCATAAAACAGTTAAAATCCTACCCTGACACTGATAATCACTCTGAGATGCAGGCTGCTGCAGGAAACTGAGATCCTGAGGAGATAGGAGAAATAGAGAGGAAGAGCGTGCCCCACCCCACCACCCAGCCAGGAGACAAAACATAGGAAAGCAGCTGCTAAATGAAATACGTCAGGTAAAACATTCAAAAATAAAAACCTGGAAGAGGAAGTAGGGAAAGAAGCCATGAAAAAAACATGGAGGAAAGGGAATAGATATGAGGCTCTGGTTTCAGAAAAATCTGACGAGGATACTGAGGGAGAAATGTCAGACACTTCATCTACAAACACAGGCACCACAGAAGTAACCTCAGAAATAGAAGGGGGGGGGATACACATATTGCCCAGAGGACACAGAGACGGAGATGTAGTAAAACTCCTTGATGTAGTTGAGTTTTTTGAGTTTTTTTTTTTTAGGGACCCTTTGACACATGGAATCCTTTACTTTAACAACAGTGAATGTAAATAGCATTAAAAGCAATGCTAAAATGATTATGGTTCTAAGTTCTTTAGCCACAGAAAAAAATGACATAATTTGTCTTCAAGATACCCGGCTTAAGACAAATATAGAACTACAGCAAGCATCTAAATATTGGACAAAGGGATCATCCTTTTGGTCAGTAGGTCAGGAAAGATGTGATGGGGTAGGAATTTTGATTAACAACTCTAGTATCAGGGTAGCTAAATTAGTGAGACATTGATCCAGGAGAGCTTTAATGATAGATATTTCCTTATATTCTGAAAGATTTTGGATAATATCTACGTACCCCAGACTAAAGCTCTCAGAGTTGCTTTATTTCAAAAGGTACAACCATACTTGTATACATCCAGATTACTGTTATGGGCTGGAGATTTTAATTGTGGATTGAGGAAACTGGATAGAGGTCTTAAAACAGAAAAAAATGTTCTGTGACTCCACAGCCTTAAATAAAATAGCTGATAATGCAAAATCAAAGGACCCTTATAGAGCAAAATATAAAACAGATGGAAACACTTTTTTTAAGGGACAATTATCAGCCAGGATCGATTTTGTTTTTGTTGCTGAAATTTTAGTCATTTTAAATGTTACCTTGTTAGGAAGAGAATTCTCAGACCATAAGTCAATAACTATAAAAGTTATTTGGAAAGATACTCCTAGATCCAAGAAAAACCTATGGAGACTGAATAGCTCAGTCTTAACAGACAAACAAGTGCAAAAACTGTGGAAACAAGAACGGCAGGCTAGGTTATCAGTGGCCATAATGTATGATAGTGCCGCCTTCTGGTGTAGGACACAAAAGCATCCTGAAAACATTTGGTTTCAGAAACTTACGCCAGAGAAGATGAATGATAAATATTTGAAATATGTACAGTTAAGGGCTCAACTGCAGGCCTTGATTTCAAAATCAGAGACATTAAAATTGAACTTGGATAACCAAATTCATGAAATCAAAAAACAAATGTGCATATTACAATATGATAGAGCCAAAAGCCTGGAGCAAGAATAAGATTTGGTACCAACATAAAAAAAGGATCAATGGATCCTTTTAAAGATTCCAAAGATAGAGTAGAACACAGATTTCTACATTAATTAAAGTTAGAATCTGGACAGATAACTTCCTCACCGGAAGAAATACTAAAGCAGGTGAATACTCATTTTTTAGAAACTTTTGGAACAGCACCACAGACATTGGGGAGAGAGGACGTACTGCAGGATCTACCTAAACTTGATAAAAAGGACAGTATCCAGTTGATAGCTCCTATACTAGGAGAGGAAATAAGGAGTGCTATAAAAGGACTTAAGAGTGATTCTGCCCCTGGGCCAGATGGAATGGGGCAGAATTCTATAACATTTTTTGTGAAGATTTAATTCCAGCGTTAGTGATAGTATATAACAGTATGCTACAAGAAGGTATGTTAGCAAGATCCATGTATGAAGCATCACTAATCCTACTCTTTAAAAAAGATGAAAGGGGGGTGCTGATGAGCCAGCTAACCTAAAGACGCACGTTTCTACTGCTCCCTGAGCCGCCATAAAAGAAAAGAAAATACAACTATTTTAAATTGAGCTATAAAATATTGGAAGCTGAAAGAGGTTGTTGGAAGGTAGGATGGATGAGTATGTGGTCTCAGCTTCAGCGAAAAGTGCCCGTACCACCGGGAAAACACAGAGGAAGCAACCACAGATCCTGCAGGAGGAAAATACAGCCCGGGTCACCCTATCGGCAGGAGAAGTAAGTGCACTAGGCCGTGAGGTCACACAACAGGCTTTGGCAGCATTGGAGCCTAGGTTTACCAGCTTGGCCACGAATTTTGACCGTAAAGTGCAAGAACTGGTAGATTTGCATGCTACTCATGCTACATGATTGTGCGAAATGGAACAACGGATTTCTGATCTAGAGGATGCTACGACTCCAGTACCGGAACAACTTACTATAATGCATAAGGAGATGGAAGAATTAAAGGATCTGCTAGATTATCAGGAAAATTATCATCGCTGACTGAACTTGTGCCTCAGAGGACTGCCGGAGGGTCTGGAGGGACCAGATATCATTGACTTTTGTGCCAAGGTACTGCCAGAGCTTTTGGGGGTTTCATTAAAAATTGGGCGTATAAAAATCAAAAGGGCCCATAGATCTGTTATGCCGAAACCGGGACCAAATCAGCCTCCGAGGCAGATAATTATGAGGTTTCACAATTACCCTAACAGAGAAACAGTTTTAAAGGCTTACCATGAATGCTCTGAGCTTCAATATGAGGGACATCGCCTATTTATTTCAAAAGATTATTCAGCATGTTTACTTAAAAGGCGTCGGGCCTTCAACCCTGTGATGGCGCAGTTACGGGAAGCTAAAATTGAGTGCTATTTGCTGTACCCTGCCACCCTTAAGATCAAGCATGAAGAACCAGCAGTACTCCTTTGGGAAGTGCCAAAGCAGAAATATTTGTGAAGGAACTGAAAAGGAAGAGTGGATGATAGAGTTCTATGCTATGAGATGAGTTGCTACAAACAAAAGGCAGGTGAATCGGTGTAGTGGAAACCGATGTTTGAAAATTCAAGTGTTATTCATTTGGCTTTTTTTTGACTTATGATGGACATTGATCATTAGAGAAACAAGGGCTAGACTGACCGGTGCAACTTCGGCCCGCAGGAGGAGATCCCTTGAGTGAATGTGGGATTAAAAGATACACTGCAGCATGCACAAGATTTTATTTTTTGCACCTGGACTGGCTCTCTTTATTTTATTTTATAATCTCCATGGCGATAATGGAGGAAAGTGTAAACTTATTAAGGACTCTTGTTGGCTGGTTACCATCAACAGACTTAAATGACATTTTGAACTTTAAAACTGTGTGGTTAATGAGAGGGCTGAAATCACTAAGCAGAGGATTGTCAAGTTTTGAGAAGTGGAGGAACAGAAAGTGAATGGGAAACAACGCAAACCTCTTTCTTTATAGAAGTATAGACAACAAGGATGTTAGGGGACCGGGAACTGAACAGAAAATATAAGGGTAGTAGGAAAAGAAGTAGAATTGGTGGCAGAGTGGGCTTGATCCCAAGCTTTAGGGGTTAAACTACCAGCTTGAATATCCCTGCGGCTGGCAATGCGCAAGGTCCCTGCGCTATTAAGGGGAAGAGGGGTATGGTACAGAGATAAAGCTGAAATGGAGGGGAACTCTTCCTTATTGCAACTACCAGTTGGAAATGCTTCCAACAGACTTATATAAATGGGTTATAAGTAACTTTAAAAAAAAAAACTAAATTGTGTCGGCTCGGGGGGGATGTGTTTGTGTGATAAAGGGTAGGGACTATAAAATGCCTGTTTACTGCAGTTACTGTTACAAAAGAGGGGAAGGGAGGCTAGAAGACAAGGGTAGGGGGGAGAAAAAGAATGGGAGGGGAGAGTGGGTTTGTATATAGTTGTTGTTGAAATGTTATGTTATATGTTTTTACTCATTTACAGATCCAAAAATAATTCCAATCTGTGGATACGGGGGGTTGGAGGAGGGAGGTTAGGAGAAATGTCTGAATCTATGATGAAGGGGAAAATACAAAGAGATGAAAGATGGCTGGATTGAAGGAAATGACCATTGTTTCATGGAATGTTAGGGGAATAGCCTCTCCCATTAAACGCATGATGCTACTGATGGCGCTGAAACGTCAAAACGCCCAAGTAGCCATGTTGCAGGAAACCCATCTCACGGATAAGGAACATGTGAAATTGAAGAGGGGGTGGGTTGGGGAGTGTTATTCGGCGGTTTATCGATCTCATAAGAATGGAGTGACTGTTGTCTTACATAAAAACTTACCATTTAAGAAAGAAAAACTTGTGATTGACCCAGATGAAGGAAGGTACGTTTTTGTAATGGGAACTATACATGGGGAGAGAGTTACATTTGGGAGTGTTTATGCCCCTGCGGTGCATGAACCAATTTTCTACAGAACACTAATGGCTCTCTTGATAACGGAAACATTCCCAAATTTAATACTAGGGGGCGACATGAATTGTTTGTTTAATCCAGCTCTAGGTCATTCAAAAGATAAAGGGGCCCCAAAAGGGGTGATTAGGGTATGGTTGGCAGGGATGTGTGACTTGGATTTAATTGATGGGTGGCGAACAGCCAGTCCTATGGTTAGAGAATATACCTTCTTCTCGCACCCACATCAAACCTGGTCTCGCTTGGATTACGTGTTGCTCCCTCGGACTTGGTATTTCCGGGTCAGTGACATCTGGCACAGTCCAATCCATATATCGGACCATGCGATGGTCATTCTGACATTGAAATGGGAGGGGGAAAGAAAAAATCCCATCATGTGGAGAGTCCCTAATTATCTGTAAGCTAATAAAAAATTTAAGGAATATATGCAAGATCAGTGGAAACTGTACGTGCAAACTAATCTAGAGACGGCTACCTCTCGAGCCATTTTTTTGGGATGCAGGGAAAGCGTTCATGAGAGGATCTATTATTAGTTTCATAGCTCATCATAAGTGCAAAATTAGGGAAAGAAGGATAAACCTGGAACAGCGGCTTAGGCTCCTGGCAGGAAAAGCAGCTAGAGGGGAGGGTGAAGAAAATGTACAGCAGTTGTTGAATGGAACTAAGGAAGCCCTCAATAATCTGTAATTGGGAGAAGCTAGGAAGACCTGCCTCTTTGTCAGGAAACACTTTTATGAATGCGGTAATAGACCGAGTACTATGTTGGCCAATTTAATTAGAGGGAAAAGAGAAACGCATCTGATTCATGCTGTAAAGGGGGAAGACGGGGTATTACGGAAAGATATCGGGGGTATTGGGGAATGCTTTAGGAGATATTATCGGAGACTTTATCAGTCACAAGTTGGGGAAGGAGGAGAAGGGATGAGAGATTTATTGAATGGAATAGCTTTGCCTAGGGTCACACCGGCACAACGGGACTGGCTAGATTCGGATATAACAAAAGAAGAAATTAAAAAAGCGATAGGGGCCCTTAAGAGAGGGAAAACCAGTGGACTGGATGGATTTCTGGTCAAATATTAGCAGAATATGCAGGCACAGATAGTAGAACACTTGGAAGTTGTATTCAAAGAAGCTAGGGAACTTACCACGATCCTGGGGGGAAGCAACAATATGTCTGATTCCGAAGGCAGGAAAAGATCTACTCGAATGCTCCTCTTTTAGACCGATATCCCTCCTAAACTGTGACTCCAAGATATTGGCCAAGGTCTTGGCGAGCAGATTGGAAATATTATTGCCAAGGCTTGTTCACCCAGATCAAACTGGGTTTATTCGAGATAGATATTCTTATCACAATATGTGAACCCTTTTAAATGTGATTTGGGGAGCACAACATCTAGCCGAGGAGGTGCATATTCTCTCGATGGATGCGGAAAAAGCATTTGACAGGGTGGAATGGCAGTATTTGATGGAAATTATGTCCCGGTTTGGTCTGGGTAACGAATTTATAGGAATGGTGCAACAAATGTACACTAGTCCTAGAGCTAGAGTTTTAGTGAATGGTATACTTTCGGACAGTTTCGAGTTAAGTAGAGGAACCAGACAAGGATGTCCCCTGTCTCCGCTATTGTTTGCATTGGTGCTTGAACCTCTAGCCATAACTATTCGATCACATCAGGGAGTGAAGGGGGTACGGGGAAGGACGGGTAAAGAGAAAAAGCTCTCATTATACACAGACGACATGTTACTATATGTTGCAGAGCCGGACCAGTCTATGCCTGTATTACTAGGATTAATAGAGCAATTCTCCCAATTCTCAGGATATAAACTAAATTTGGACAAATCAGAAGAAATGATAGTTGGGGGACCTAATAAAGGGAAGATTTTGCAGAAATCGAAATGGGGTTTTAAAACATTCCATGAAGCATTCACATATCTAGGAATAAGAATAGGTAGAAATATTGAGGGTTTATATTGACATTGACATTTATATAATCTTAACTATGGACCACTACTGCAGACAATAGTGGCAGATTTGAATAGATGGCAGGAGCTCCCTATTACATGGCTGGGTAGAATTAATTTACTCAAGATGAACGCACTGCCAAGAATATTATACTGTCTGCAGATGCTCCATCTTGGAATTAGGAGGGTGGATATTAAGAAGCTGGAAAAAGCCTTTACTGTTTTCATCTGGCGAGGTAAGCGACCCAGGGTGGGGTTAGCCAGACTAAAAGCACCAACAGAGACAGGAGGACTACAGTTCCCGGACTTAGAAGTTTACCACATAGCTACTCAGTGCCAATATGTCCAGGACTGGGTCGGGAGACCAGAAGAGGCTGGTTGGCTTGATCTGGAAGAGAGGGGATGTCCTAGTAGGATTTCGGCATATTTATTAGCTAGAGGATGGAAGGCCTTTCTCGACCTACCGAATCCCAACCCCTTAGTTAAAGTGATATTGGTGAGCTGGAAAAATATGAGTAAGAGAAGGGTGGTGGGACGGGAGGACACACTATTGTTGCCCCTGAAAGGGAACCCTTTTTTCCTCCCTGGAATAGAGGATAAGGGATATTGTGAGTGGGAGACAAAGGGGGTTCAATGTTTAAGACAATTATTCAATCGGAATGGACTCGATACATTTGAAAATATACAGGCTTGGACTGGCTTAGGCCGTCAACATTTTTTCCGCTACCTACAACTTGGAGCCTATATAGGTTCTATTGGTAGGCTACAAAATTCCGAGTCTAAGTGGGAACATATTGAACAAATGATAATTGCAGGGCAAAAAAGACCTAAGGGCACCATCCGAAGAATAGCAAGAGAAGGAAGAGCCTGGCTTCCGGATAAGACATTGAGCACCAAAAGGCTCTGGGAAAGAGATTTAGGGATTCCTATAACAGAAGAGAATTGGAAATTAATAACTCAGCTCCATCAGGGTATAATGATATGTAGTAAATGTAAAGAATCTTACTATAAATTCGGTCATAGATTGTACTGCCCGCCATTAGTGGTTCATAAGTATAACTCATTAATATCTCCCGTATGCCCTAGATGTAACAAGGATTTAGCATCATATTATCATTATTTCTGGACTTGCCCAGTGTTACAAGACTTCTGGGGAAAGATTGTAACGGAGATAAGAAGGATTACAGGACAACAATATACCAAATCACCATTATTGTTGCTTTTTGGCATAGAAATTGCAGAGGACAGGGAATGGATTTTGGTCAAAAGATGGCTTAGAGTGGTTTTGGGCATGGCTAGGCATTGTATTCTTAATACTTGGGTAAATGCGATGAAACCTACTGTATCCCAATGGAAGGCTCTGATACTGCAAGCCCTTATGTTGGAGAGATTGGTACATGTTACTAGAGATAAGGAGGAACTGTTTCAAAGAACGTGGCAGCCATATCTGGAGTCACTGACAGTAGCTGATAACATTATGCTGAGGGAGGGATGGATATAATAAAAACGATCTGGAGTGAATTGAATAACAAAGGCCCTTCCTGGGCAAAGTAAACGATGAAACCCTGATCCCCCTCTCATGGTCCTAGGGTCGCCCCCCCCACAATTGATAACGGATGGAATGATAATATAAATGTGATTGGTTTTAAAATAAAAATGAATAAGAAAATGGATCAATTGCACATAAGTTATTACTTGTTATTGTATTGTGTGTGGTGTAGTGTGATGTATTGTATGTGTCTTTTGTCGAAATGTCTGTCTATTATAAAAAAAATTAAACAAATTATGCAAAAAAAAGGTGAAAGAGAAGATTTAAAAAACTGGAGGCCACTTAGCCTATTAAATGTGGACTTTAAAATATTAAGCAAACTATTAATGAATAGACTAGTGTCAGTTGCAGACAAATTGATCAGTCCCAGTCAGACATGTGCAATTCCCAACAGGAAACAAGCAGATAATTTAATTGTGCTAAGAGAGATATTCTATGAAGCTGAGAAACAAAATTGGCAAGGATATATAATAAAAATTGACCAAGAAAAAGCTTTTGATAAAATATCACAGCAATACATGTACAAAGTTCTCAAAGCATATGGCATACCTGAGGAATTTATTAGATGGGTGGAGGTCTTATACAAGCAAGCTACTTTAACACCTAACATAAATGGATGGATAGGTAAAGATATTAAAGTAAAAAGAGGTGTAAGACGGGTGCCCACTAAGTCCCTTATTATACGTGTTTTGTATTGATGTGTTTTTAAGGAAACTAGAACAAGATGATAGAGTTAAAGGGTTGGAACTATATTCTTCTTCACCCAGAATTAAGAACTTAGCTTATGCTGGACAAAGCAATGGGGCCTGATGGGATTCATCCCAGAATTCTAAAAGAACTAAGGGTAGAATTAGTGACACCGCTGACTACCCTGTTTAACAAATCATGGGAGGATGGGGTGGTACCCGAGGACTGGAGCAGGGCAGATGTGATTCCCCTTCACAAAAATGGGAGCAAGGCAGAAGCAGGAAACTACAGACCTGTTAGTTTAACCTCAGTGGTAGGGAAAATGATTGAATCACTTCTGAAGGAAAGAATTGTCAGTATCTAGAGGTCAGAGGGGCACAGGACCCAAGGCAGCATGGATTCACAGCAGGAAGGTCATGCCAGACAAATCTGATAGATTTCTTTGACTGGGTGACCAAAGTAGTAGATCAGGGAGGGCTGTGGACATGGCCTACCTAGACTTTAGCAAGGCATTTGACACAGTCCCACACAAAGATTAATATACAAGTTAGCTAGCCTGGGAGTGGGTCCCAAGATGACAGCCTGGGTAAAAATTGGCTAGAGAATAGGACACAGAGAGTAATAGTAAATGGAGTCCACTCTGAAGAAAGGGGGGTTACTAGTGGAGTACTGCAGGGTTCAGTATTAGGACCGGTCCTCTTCAATGTCTTTATAAGCGACATTGCAGAGGGACTGGAAGGAAAAGTATGTCTCTTTGCAGATGACACAAAGATCTGCAACAGAGTTGATGCACAAGGTGGGGTGGAAAGGATGAAAAGGGACTTGGCAAGGTTAGAGGAATGGTCAAATGTATGGCAGCTTAGATTCAGTGCTAAGAAGTGTAAGGTAATGCACCTGGGAAACAAAAACCCAGGGGAAGAGTACACAATGGGGTGAGATACTAACAACAACAAAATGGAAAGGGACTTGGGGTAGTCATATCAGATGACCTAAAGGTGGGCAAGCAATGTGAGAGGGCAGCAAAGAGGCTGGGGGATACTGGGATGCATAGGGAGGGCATCACCAGTAGAAAACAGGAAGTTTTCCTCTGTACAGACAGCTGGTCAGACCCCATCTGGAGTACTGCATGCAGTTCTGGAGACCCAGTCTTAGCAAAGACATAGACAGGATGGAAGCTGTCCAAGGAGGCAACTAAAATGGTGCAGGGTCTGCACGGAAGACATATGAAGAGACTTAAGGAGCTTATATGTATAGCCTCAAGAAAGGAGGAGGGGGACATGATAGAAACTTTCAAGTACCTCAAGGGAATCAACAAAGTCCAAGAGGTAGCATCTTTCAAAAGAGGTTTGCAAGAACAAGGGGCACAATTTGAAGATGGGCGGCTCAGAGGTAATTTAAGGAAGTGTTTTTCACAGAGAGGGTTGTGGATGCATGGAACGGCCTTCCGGAGGAGGTCGTGGAGTCAGAAACTGGTGGAATTTAAGCATGCATGGGACAATCATAAGGCAATTCTAGGGGTTGGGGGGTAGGAAGAAGTAGGCTGCTGGTTAACTAGGATCTGCAGCTTATTCAGTAGGCAGGGAAATGTGCAGACTGGGTGGGCCAAGCGGTCTTTATCTGCCGTCAAATTCTATGTTTCTGTATGCAGATGATTTAATTTTAGACCCTTCAACAAATGAAAATATTCTACTAGAGCATTACCAGACTTTTTCTGATTTGTCAGGCTCAAAAATAAACTTTCAAAAAAGTGCAGGAATAGCATTAGGTGTTACTCCTGTCCCAGAGCATAGGTCCTTTTCTGGGATTAAAATTGACAAGGGCACCATTCCAGTATTAGGTATAGTATATGGAGGTGCAGACATGGCTAGGCTAAATTGGAACACAAAATTACAGAGAGCACAACATTTAGTTAACAGGTGGAAGGGTCAGGCTATAGGAAAAAAAAGAATCATTTTGATAAAAACCTTGTTAATCTTGATCTTTTTGTACATAAGTTATGTTTTTCCCCCTCCACAGTCATTGTGGGTAACAATATATAGTGTGTTCTTTCAAGCATTATGGGGGAGCAGGCTTAACCCTGTAAAGAGGTTAGTGACTTATAGAAAAACAGAAGAAGGAGGCCGAGGAATGGTTAATCCTATCACCTTTTTCTATAGTATATTTTTGTCATACAATCTCGGAAGGGCATTGCGTCCTGGATTTAAGATTTGGAAAGAAAAAGTTATGCATGAAATTGAATTAGGTTCTACAACTTGGTCCTTAAAGAAAACTTCAGCTTTACATAGAGTATCAGGACTTACAAAATATGGGGTGGAAATGTTGAAATATGTAATAAAATGGAATATTACAAAAGAAATGATTCAACTCAAGAATAGAAAAGAACTATAGTCCCACATATTAAATGAGGAAGATAGAGACAAACTCTCCTTGGGGGAATGTCCAGATAATAATTTACAGTTAAACATTGACATGTTAAAATCTAAGCGTATGCCAGAGTTTGTATGAGATACAGTATGGCTCAGTCTACGTGGGAAATTGGGCGTTCAAAACAATAACAAACACAAACAGGATCAGGATAGGTATTGCTTAAGACAATCATGTGTTCAATAGTGGGAAACACAAAAACATCTCTTTGTAGAATGTGATTATGTAAAAGATTTTTGGGCATATCTAGCTAAAGAATGGAATGAGCCACGTTTTACCAAGTTATCTTATGGTGCATTGATATATGGTCAGGTGGAAGGGGGCATGGGGAAGTATTATTTTGAAACACTGTATATAGTATTGGCAATTGTAAAATATTATATATGGCAATCCCGATGTTTGTCGGCAACTCAGCAGACAACAGTGTCATATATTGAGATGGGTAGGAATATTGGCATCTCATTGCAGAAACTGAAGGGGTTAGACACTAAAAAATATATGGAGTAAAAAGAAATTATTTTGGATCAACTGTGAACATTGAGCTAAACCACCTTAAAAGACTGAACAAGAAAGGTTAATGGTTATATGTAACATTAATATCGTTTAAATTTATGGCATAACTAAAGGTGCTGGTTGACTGTAAATATGTAAAGAATCATGATGTATGTATATTGTAAATATGATGTATGTTTTCTTCTCTGTCTGTAAGTCCTCTTAATAAAAATCCCCCCTACTCTTTTCGATTAGTGCCATGGGATCTTTAACATCCACCTGAACTACCACCAATCCTAGTAGATGGGACCTTGGTTTAACGTCTCATCCAAAAGTCGGCACCTCAGAAGTGCAGCACCCCTCTCGTGCTGCACTACAGTGTCAGTACTGGGATATTAACCCATGTTAATATAGAGATCTTGGTGCTGACTGTTCCCATTTAATAGAGAAAAAAACATTTCTTCCCAGTACATTATTATAACAGTCTGTATAACTCATACACTCTGTTTTGCCTAGAAGGTTATCTTAATAGTAATGTGTCCATACATGGGGTTTAATAATATGAATTAAAGTATAATAGTTTTCAGTTCCTTTGGCAATAGAGGTCCAAAATGTTGCCATATTCCTCTTATTTACAACCAAATATATATCGTCCCATGATTTCAACTGCTATGGTGTCTTTTTATTCAATAGAAAGGTTTTAATTCTTGGCATTTACCCTAGTTCAGTTGAACTAGCTAGTCTAGAGTGTATAATCTGAAATGTGCTTACTACTGTATGTTTCCCCTAGCGTCAAATGATGTATTTCCCACGTTTGTTTACTATATTTCCCACATGTTTTTTTTACTGTGACAAAAAACTGTACTGTCTTTGCCATGTCTTCTTGACTGTTGTTCCTTATGTTGTAGTCTCCCGGGTCATTCCTAAAAATAGGCATAATACTTGTCTAGTGTACTTACCTGCTAAACAAAAGCTAAATAAATAAATAGTTTGGGTTTTCTTAGTGTAACTAATAAACTCCAAGAGTTCTATGTTTCTTAATTAACATTTGTGATTAAAGCAGAATGCGGTGCTATGTTGTCTTGTTACAAGAGCCTTTTAGAGGGCTATCTGTCGCTGTGTGTCTGTAGTTGGAACCCTATCCCCAAAATTCCCACTTACAGGACTGTTTGTGTATGGTGTGATAGAAAAAAAATTACAAAAAGACTAAAAAAAGAATAATTCCTGGAGTTTGGGGTGCTAAAGTCTCTCAGTTGCCAAGAGACACCACCAGAGTCTTCCGGATAGTGTAGTCTCCCTCTTAGTGTAGGGGAGACAACTATTTACTACAGCCAGTTTTGGGGGAACTTTTAATAATTTTCAACATACTGTAGCTGAGACTCAGCAGCCTGGATTAGGTGTGCTGAGACATTTTTAAACAGTTTTTACTTTTTTGTTTGCTGTGATAAAAAAAATTACAAAACTAAAAAAAAGAATAAGTCTTGGATTTTGGGGTGGTAGTGTATCGTGGTTGCCAAGAGACAACACCAGATGTTTCTGGGTACTGTAGTCTCCCGAATAGTGTAGGGGAGACTACAACTATTCACTACTGCCAGTTTTGGAAGAACTTTTAATAGTTTTCAACATATTTGAAACTCAGCAGCCTAGAGTTGGCTTGCTGAGCCATTTTTAAATGTATTTTACTGTTTTTGCTCGCAGGTCACATTGCAGTCCAACCTGGTGACTTTTGGGTCACAAGGTATTTCAGCTTGGACCCTAGTGAGCAGAGTCATTCCTTTTAGAGGGCTATCTGTGGCTCTGTGTTTATGGTTAGAACCCTACACCAAAATTCCTGCTTACAGATTGGTTTGTGTGTGGTGTGATAAAAACTTTAAAAAAAAATGGCCTGGTGGTGCTGAGGGTTGAGGCATTGGATGCCACACCTCGCACCACACTGGCGACCCTGGTTTGGGAACAGACTTAGGTCACCGGGGGTCAGAGTGGGGATGGAGGATTGAGCGACCCAACGGATGCTATCCTCCGGGGTGGGATCCTGGGGTGTCTCACACATCCGATGCACCTGTGCCTGTGGAAGCATGGGCACCGGTGCACAGGCAGCTTTTCAAGAGTCGGGGAGGGGAGGACGTTGTGGGCATGTGTCAGCACACTGTATGACTGGATGTCAGTCTACGTGCCAGTGTCCTCAGGGGAAGGAGGAACTAAGGGGAGAAAAACGGACCCCCCCCATGGGCCAAGATGATGACCAATCCACCTCAGGATTGCCGACCCGGAGGGCAGACCATGTTGTGCAGGCACTCCAAGAGTAGGAGAAAGGTAGAAGGGATAAAGGAGTACGCTTGGCACTCTAGGAGCAGATTCTGTGGGAGGGACCTATAGGATTGATCAGAGGTATGAAGGAGTGGAACGAGGGGGCAGTAAGGTGGGATGAAAAGGAAGCTAAAAAAAGAATTGCAAAAAAAAAAAGAATATGTCCTGGAGTTTGGAGCTCTAGTGTGTCTCAGTTGCCAAGAGACAACGTCAGAGGCATCTGGGTGTTGTAGTCTCCCGTGTAGTGTAGGGGAGACTACAACTACTCACTACTGCTAGTTTGGAAGGGATCTTTTAATAGGTTTCAACATAGCTGAGACTCAGTAGTCTAAAGTAGGCTTGTTGAGCTGTTTCTAAACAGTTTTTACTCACAGTTCACATTGTGCTCTAACCCAGCAACTTCCAGGTCACGGTATTTCAGCTCTGCCCCAGCGAGCAGAGGTGACAGGGCACGGAGGCAACGTGCACAGAGGCAAGTGCACATTCTGCGTGGGTCAGCCATGGAAGCCAGGAGAGTCTGTCGTCTACAAGCAAACTCTTAACAACAACTATGGGTGACACCATTGTTACTTTGGATGGGGATGTAGGCTTTAAATGCATAATATGCTCGATGTATCAGTTATTTAAGTCCATTAATATTGTGGGTGAATTTATTTGTGATAAATGCAAATCAAATGAGGAACTATTGACTGAACTGGAAATGACAACCAGATTAGATAAGCTGGAGGAAAATCCTGACAGGATGGAAAATAGGATAATTAGAGATAACAGAAGGTACAGCACTACAACGGGTACCATAGAGAAGGGAAAAGAGCAGGAAATGTTTCCAGTTACTGAGGAAGTAAATAGTGAAACAAATGGAAATAAAATGACTACAGATGATGTTTTGGAGGAGGACTGGTACACCGCCCAGAGAAATGGGAGATCAGAAAGGGGCAGGCATGCGAGGCACTACCCTGATGGGGGTGTTAACTAGTAACAGTTTTACTGTTCTGGGAGAGATGAACACAGAGGAGGTCATAGAAAGGAATCTCCATGAGATGGATAACCTCATACAGTTTGAGTCTGACAAAGCTCAGATTCCCAGGGAGATGGTGCAAGCAGATCCCGCAGACTCGAGCAACCAGAAAATATAAGTACACTTCCAAATAAGACTAAATCCAGGGAAAACATTGTAATAGGAGATGCTACTTTAAGACACACATATTCCACCATTTACAATTTAAATAGAGATAATACTCGTTACATATCTTTCAAGCGCTAAACTAAAGGATGTAAGAATTGTAATAGAGAAGCTAATTAACAGAAATTAACTACTACCTGTTTGTAATTCACTTGGGAATCAACGATATTGGCTGAACCCCAGAATATGTGATTACTAAAGCAATCAAGAAAATAGGGAAATTATTAAAAGAACTTATATGCAATGCCATCTTTTCAAAGGTATCACCACTATGCAGAGAAAATAATACAAGGTAAATTGCAGTGGCAGGAACAACAGAAAGATTGCATCGAATTTAAATAAAAAATATGTGCTGTGAATAACAAAATGGACTTATTGATTGCTAAATTATGGGAGAAAGAATATGCTATAGTATCAATAGTTGAAAGTTGGTGGAATGACTCAATGGATTGGGGCCCGAGATTGCCAGGTATTCATTATACAAGGTTAACAGGAATTTGAGAATTTTGGGGCAGTGTAGCACTATATGTACAACATTTAAACAGTAGGCTCAATGCAGATGCATCAGTGGAGGATGATGATTTGCACATTGAAAGCCTTTGGACAGAATTACTTGCTACAGACCTCCAAACTGCATATAGCATACATCAATAAACTGTTTAGGATTATTAAGAACAAGAGTTTAAATTTAACAAGGAGGTGATTATACTTGATTGTAATATCAGCATCATTGACTGGATTAGTAAAACATCTACCAGTAGTATTGGTTCTGACCTAATTGATACACTGGATGAATGTGAATTGGACTTGATGGTAAAGGAGCCCACTAGAAGAAAAATAATCTGCTGGACCTGGTACTTACGAATATAGAAGACCGCATAAGCACATGTAATATAACTGAACCTGTGGATGGCAGTGACCACAGTATGATCAAAATTCAATTTGGTAAAAAAAATCACAGCAGCACATCAAATGAGCACTGTAATATGAGCAACTCTAAAAGAGCACAACACATTTGGGCGACTGTATCGCAATAGCGACACAGAATGAGAGATAAGTAATTTGGGTGAACATGGATTTAGTCTACCTCCTGTGTCCAAGTGCGCCATGGTGTTAGAATCCTAGAGATGGGGGTTGGGAACACAGCCCCCTGTAGGGGGTGCCAGGGGCAGAGCCCCCCTACATGACAAGGGTGCACCTGTTGCTACATTCAGGAGGAGGAGGAGGAAAGTATGGCTGGGGTGCACATTGAGCAAATCATTTCAGGTGCTGCAGATAGAAGTCAGAGGAGGAGGAGGCGGTATCGTGATCTGACTGAGCGGCTTGTACAGGTGGTAGGGGAGTATGGCGCACATGCACACCTGGATTACCTGCATGGTGTTGCCTATAACATACATGTGTAGATCTGCCAAATAGTCGCTGTAATAGCAGGTGTGCTTTTGTAACGTCAGCATTATGACGTTTGCTGTTTAAAATGTGCTTATATTGTAATCACCCATTAAACTTTGCTTATATGACATGGAACCAAAAATCACCAAACCTACTACTAAGGTGAAGTACTTTAACTTTAAAAAAGCACATTTTTAAAACATGAAGAATGATTTGAGGGACTGGAACTGGGAAGTACTGTTCAGGGAGAAAAATTCTAATGAGATATGGAACATTATCAAAGATAAACTTATTTATTTCTACAGAATACCTGGGTCCCTAAAAGGAAAAGGGTTGTTGGAGGGAGGTGTAGACCTGATTGATCAATACCATCAAAAGGTTAAAAAATAGGAAAAAACACTGTTACAAAAAAAATGGAGGAAGGAGTCAACTGATGAAAACTGGGAGACATAGAGCAGACTCACTCAAGTGGAAAAATGAAATCAGGAAGAGTAAAAAGAGGTGGTAGTTTAACCTGGCAAACAGAAATACAAATTCCCTTAAGGGGAAAGAAAAAATGATAGGGCCATTACAATTAGGTGAAAGGGTAATACATAACCCTGACAGTATGGCAGAAGAGTTCAGTGAATATTTTGCATCAGTGTTTAATGATATAGAACTGACACTGAACCCATATCAGAAAGACTCACTGTACTACAGACCTTGAAAATAGATTATTCAGTTGTGTGGTAATTTGTACGAAGTTAAGAAATCTCAACCCATAATAAGTACCCAGGCACAGATAATATTAGTCCTTGTCTGTTGAAGAATCTAGTCGAACTCCTTTCAGACCTGCCAAGCTACCTCTTCAAATCATCTTGTAGTACAGATATGGTCCCAGATGAGTGAAAAGAAGCTATTATTACTCCTATTTTTAAAAAGGATAGTAGGTTTTTTGATTCAAAAGTACAAGCCAGTGAGTCTAATGGCAGTGGTGTCAAAAGTCATGGAATCAATACTAAAGTAGTTGGTAGAGACGCTTGTTAAAGAGAGCATTTGGTATGATACAACATGGATTTACAACAGGAAAGTCTTATCACTATCCTTCTACCTGCCTTTCAGTGAATTACTGGACTACAATATTCTAAGCAATATACTTAGATTTTTAGCAAGGCTTTCAATAAAGTCCCTCATTCTAAGCTAGTTTGCAAGCCAAGCAGTATGAAGGTAAATTACAGAGTGGTGACCTGGGTCCAGAACTGGTTGATAGAAAGCAGTGGATAAGAATTAAGGGGAGGTTTTCTAGATACATTCTGGTTGCTAGTGGGGTGCCGCAGGGTTTGGTACTCGGTCCACTCCTTTTTTAACATATAAGTTTTCGACATGAATCATGGTTTAACATGTCACATAAGTAAGTTCACTGATGACACCAAGATAGGAGGGCCAGCACTTACAGACAGTGATATCAAATGACCGCAGTTAGACTTAGATAGTTTGCACAAATGAGCAGATGAGTGGGGAATACAGTATACTGTGGACAAATGCATGGTGTTGCACTTGGGTAACAATAATCGGTACATTACCTATAGGCTGGGTGAGATTGGACTGAAGACAGTCCAGGAGGAGAGACAACTTTGGCAGAAGCAAACAGAATTCTTGAATGCATTAAGAAAATGTTTGTCATAAAAAAAGATTATAATACCTTTATATCAGTCATTAACCATGTCACATTTGGGCTTCTGCTAGCAGTTCTATGCTCCCCACTTAAAGAGTGAAATGAGTGCTAGAGAAAGAGTACAGAGGAAGTTTACAAAGGCAGGTAGTGGATTGAGGAGTAAAAGTTTTGTTTTTATTTTGATGACCAGGTAAGATAAGATATACTGGTGCCAAAGGCGAAACTTCTGGGTTTGCACAGTTTGTAGAGAAGATGGGTCTGGGGAGATTTGATCTTGTTGTATAACCTATTGTAGAACAACTGCCTAATGACTGATATGGCTTCTGAGTTGAAACAATCAGGCTATGACCACAGGGGTCACAACAAGCAACTCGTGACCAAATCATACAGGACTAACAAACTGGATGCTTTTTTACACAGAGAGTGATGAGTCTGTGGAAGAGGTTGCCACAGTCGGTGGTGGATGCACATCTTACTGACATTTTCAAATCAGTGCTGGATAGAGAAATGGACAGATGGGTAGCTCTATATGATACCACTGTTTAGTGGGGGAGTAAACTCACAGTACCGTCAGGTTCCAGGGGCAACCCAGGAAACGATGGACTGTACTCTGCCTTCCTGAAAATCATCTCTCCTGCCCTTGTCAGACCACTAGTACACATTTTCAACCTCACACTGACTACGTCCTCAGTGCCAGACACCTAGAAGCACGCAAATGTGATACCCATCTTCAAAGCAGGATATCACCTAGCCCCAGAGAACTACAGACCCATTTCCCTGCTCCCGCACCTTAGCAAACTGCTAGAGAAGGTGGTCCATTCCCAGCTGTCTGAACACCTCAACAAATACAACCTCCTATGTCCCCTCCAGCATGGCTTCCGTAAGCATCACAGCACCTCCTCTGCCTGGCCTTTTTTTTAAATCATGTCCTCAAAAATATGGACATAGGTAAGGCCACAGGTGCAGTCTGTTGACTTGTCAAAGGCTTTCGACCTTGTAGACCATCATCTCCTTCTCTCCACACTTTGACTTTTTGGCTGCGCTCCTGGACTTGTAGAATGGTTCCAAAGCTACCTCACAAACAGGTACCAATCCATGCTCAGGCAAAGCAGCCTCAGCTTCCCTTCCTACTAATACTGGAGTCCCACAGGGATCTAGTCTCGGTCCCCTTCTCTTCTCCATGTTCATCAGTGCTCTACCGGCTGAATGTTTGAACTGCAATGCACTCCATTATGCAGATGACCTAGTCCTGTACCACAGCGATAAGTCCTTGGAAGCCATCTCCTCCGCCCTCACCGTTGACTGTGCTATGGCAGAAAGCTGGTTTGCATCCATAAAACTCCTAGCAAATAGGAAAAAGACTAAGGCTATGCTCTTTGGATCAAAGCCCTTCCTAAATAAGGCCACAAAGTCAAAATCCTTCCTCATCATGTGCACACCCGTAGGCCCCCCCTCGACCAGATCTCCTCCTTCAAATACCTCGGCGTTACTCTTGACCCCTCCCTCACCTTCAGTGACCAAACAACCTGACTGTAAAAAAGATAAACTAGGAGCAGTGTACGGCGTAGCCACCTGCTCTCACCTGAAGCACACCTTACAATTGCACAAGGAAACCTTCTCCCTCTCCTTGACTACTGCTCACCCATCTACTCTGTCACATCCATGAAGCAACACACCTGTCTCTCCATGACATACAATGCTATCTGTCACTTTGTTCTCAAAGCCACCTCATCTGCCCACCACCGTACTCTCTACCAGTCATTAGGATGGCTCCCTCTCCAGGCACACTTTGACTATGCCATTGGCCGCCTGGTGGACAACGGCCTCAGAAAATATGAACTATCCCCCTATACCAACCTCACAAATAGAGTCGCCACCGGACCTCTTAGGGCCTCCTCCACTTCCACCCTGGAAATCCCTCGCGTCTCTACAGTGATGGGCAGTAAGGCTTTCTCTGTATCTACCCCCTCCCTCTGGAACCATCTTCCTGTATCCATTCATACATCTCCATCGAATGCATCTTTTAAAGCTAACCTTAAGGCCTGGCTACTGGAAGAGTCCACCTGAAAATGCTCACTGGGATGCGCAGGAACCCCAAAACCGCCTTAAACCTACCAAGTCAGTAGCTGCTATACCGTGCCTTTTCTGGCTCTCCACCTAAAGCCCCCAACTATCTGGGACACCACCCCATGTGCAACCCTCTTTCTGTCTCACTCAGCCTGCTTGATAGGTTTTTCTCAACTTGGCCTGCTCCAACAATATGCCAGGACATAGACAGGTCTACCCTAGACAACTTATCAGTGTATCTGCTTATTCTTTCAATGGCCCCTGGGCTAGCTTGCACAAATGGTTTTCTGCCTTCCCCCTCTAAAATTGTCTGCCTGTATCCCCCTGTTTTCTTTTCTCTGCAAATGCCTGTATGCTGTATGTCATCTAGGTCTTTTTCCCCCAGGAAAAACTGTTGCAATTTGACTTTTACCTTAGTGTAAATTGACCGATTATCTATGTACGTTTGTGTGTAATTACGTAAATCTGCTGAGTACCTATGGTTCATTGAGGGCAAATGCTTAACTGCTCTCTCCTATGTACTTGCTGCTTGTAGTTTCTCTCTTTATAGCGACCAGACCTAAATGTAAATAGTAGTTTATGTCTGTATTTATTCTACTGTCCATAACTGTTTGCACCTGACTGGTTACCATAATGTAACTTATTGTCTGCTGACGTTTCTCACTGTGTCGCCACCATGTGGCCCAGGTCGTGACTGAAAATGGTCCTCTGGATAAGTGCACTTAGCTGGTTATCAAAAAACATTAAAAAAATAAATAAAAAGGTACATTTCTACTCTTAATATATCCAAGTAAGACAAAGGAACAGAGACATAAAATTATGTATGTCCTGAAAGATTAAATTGATTGTAGACTGTACTCGTGTTTATTATTTCAGTTCTTAATTGTGGCCCATGAAGAATCTGCTGAAGTTTTTTTAAATATGTTATTGTCACAACATATTCTTCTTCGATTAACAATTTCTATAGAATCCCATATAGTTATTAGATTATTTTTACAGAGTACAGTGTCTTTTTTAAACCAGTGGAAAATGATTATTGTCAGGGTGTGTTACAGTCTACAGTTCCTTATGTACTGACCACATTCTAAAAGGAATGTAGTATATAATCTGTAACAGCCATGACCAAATTAGGAATATACGGTACTGTTCCAGTCAAATCCTTTATTAATTTCCCATGTAAAATCACTAAACCGTGCACATTGATAAACTAAATTACATAATCATTTACCTTCACTATTAACTGTTTTATCTGTAGAATGTTTTTTCTTTATTGCCTGTGATTCATCTTGAAAAAAATAGATTAAATTGTCAAATTCTCCAACTCTGCTATTAAAGTCCCTGAGTAAAAGAATTTATAAATTATTGAGATTATCATTCAATATTTATCCCAGTTGTTCACTCATCTTAGTGTAAATTTGTGGATCATGAGAATGCAATCTTACTGGAGGGATATAGATATGAACAAAAATTAGTGTTTAGATGTGATGGCTGTATGTAAAAAACATATGTAATTTAGATAGCCAAACTCTATAACAGGGTGACATAGCTAGTTATTTTAATAGCTGTCCTCAGTCTTCCAAACTGTGAATTTTTTAATTGCCTACCACTCCATTAATTTATAACTATTTCATGATTTTTTCCCTAGGTTCCATGTTTCTTGGATAGATATTACATCCACTGTGTTTATAAAATGTATCAGCTGAACTTGTGTATTTAGATTTAATAAATGAAGTACCAAGAAATAATTTTAAAGGTGTTGAATATTGCTAACAGTTTTGCTTTGCCAGTCTAGACCACATAACATACAGTACATAGATCAATACTATTCTGCAATCCATATAGCTGTGCAGCAGTTGGACAGAACAAGGCCCACCTTGGGTAGTAATGATTTTGTACAGCTATACCTGAATTGTGATAGCTTAAAAGATCCAGTGTATTCACTGCTTAAGTCCTGATGAGTTAAATGCTGATGAATTTTTAGAGCATATAACCAATTTATTAAATAACAAGATGGAAGTACATGCTAATGAGACTTTTTGAAAATATGTTTGAGTTTTTCAGCTTAAAATGAATCATACACATAGCATTGCAGAGTTGCAATAAACATATACATGTCTGGCAATACATGGGCATCTGATTTTGTATGAGTTCATTTGACAAATTAAGAAAAATGCAAATTCACTAAAACATACAACAGGGAACTTGGGGGTAAACCCCACCCAAGGTAACATTAGCACATTGATCCAAATATGTTGTACCAATATCACATAGAATGAATTGGAGTCAAATAGGAAATTGCCATCTGTAATATACTGACTTTGCAGAGTTCACATGTCTGTGCAAAAAACATGTTGCTGACACTGATTACGGTGCAGTCAGCATGCCACCTGGCATTACAGCACCAGGCATTATGTCACCCAGAAGTTACAGTGCCAAAGCACCCTCCCAGGAAACCATTGACTTTTGCGGGGACTTTGCCCCCACAGTAGGGGGTAGGAGGAAGTAAGCTGTTGGTTAACTAGGATTTGCAGCTTATCTGTTAGGTAGGAAAATGGGCAGACTAGGTGGGCCAAGCGGTCCTTCTCTGCTGTCAAATTCTATGTTTCTATGTAACTAAATATAACCTCCTCTGGGGTGGGCATGCTCTGAAGGGGGGTAGAAATTGTGTGGGCACAAAGGGTGGCATGACTGAGGGACGATCTAAAATCAAACTTGCCCCTGTCATCGTCCTTGTTGCAGCACCCTAATTGTTGTGCCAAAATTCAGTCATCATTCTAACAATATACCCTTTGCAGCAGGTAATATAAAACATATCGGTTCCCTAAGGAGGGAAAGTCAGGAGACTCTGTTTAACCAATGCCTGTGCATATTAGGACCACACACAGGTGGAATAGAGTCTAGTTATAGGCCCCAAACCCTTTCAAAAATGTTGCCTCTGACACTGAGGGTGTAAGTCACCCTTTCAAGTAGTAAGACCTTAAGGATAAGATCCTTCCAGTATGAGATCGTAGGAGTCTAGTGTGATACTGAGGTATTTTGAATGGAGTGCTTAGCTAACACCAGTAAAAGCCTGACATTTCTATTGTGAAGCAGCCAGTCCTCTTCCCCTAGTCTTCAGCTCCCATTATTAGAGCTATTGGGGTGAAGGGGATGTGGCACTTAGGAATTTGCCTCACCCTGTCTGCTGCTTCCCTCCAGAATGGCTGCAACCTCTCACACTCCCAGAAATAGTGGAGGTATGTGCCTAATTCTTTGGCATACCTGCCACGCATGGGGAAACCTGTGGGTGAAATGTATGTACAGTCTGAGGAGGATGGTAGAGTCAGTTAAGGAATTTGTATTGTGCCATCTTATACTTATTGCAAATACAGAGCCCCATGTGTGAGGAGTATGTTATCTGCCAGGCCTTTTCTGGTATCAGGCAGGAAAGATCTGCTTCCCATTTCAGTCTGGTCTTAATGGAGGGATATGGCCCAGAGATCTGTTGTGTTTCACCACTGCTGATATCATTTGCTTGGGATGTTGACACTTGGTGAGAATTATCTGTTCTTGGGGGCCTATGATTGCTATCATTGGGTCCTTCCTATATAAAGCTACAATGTAATGCCGCAGTTGCAGGTAAAAGTATAAGTGAGTGCTAGGAACTCCCCAAGCCTGCTTAATGTCATCAGAGGGGCACATCCCTGATCTTGACATCACATCTTCTAAGCATTTTATCTCCCTGTCCTGCCAGTCCCTTTTCACTCCTCCCATTAGGCCAGATATAAAGCCCAGATTGTCTGCCACTGGTACTAACAGTATATTCTCATCTCCCCCTTGCTGCTGTTTACAGAGGGCTTGCCAGGCTATGAGTGCCCACTCTATAAGTGGGTTCTTATACCTGAGTCTTCTATAAGCCCACAGTCCACCTGCTGCCAAATATGTGTGTGTGTGGGGGGGGTATGGGGCACCACTGAATTCCAGATCAAACTATTGGGCCCTGTCTGACTGAGCTAGCCAGTCTTGTACAAATCTTGTTTGGGCTGCCAGCTAATATTGATGTAGGTCTGGGAATTCAAGGCCACCCTGCTGATCATTCCTTTTCAACCTGAGGAGACTAGCCCTTGGCCTGTGCTCTGCAAATAGAAACTTGGTTCAGATTGTCTCAAATCTGTGCCTGTCAGCCCAGGTGAGGCCCATGGGGAGCATTTGCATGGGGTATAGGATTTTGGGAAATGTGTTCATTTTAATCAGATTAAGGCAACCCAGCCAAAACAGAGGTAGTTTGTGCCATCATTCCAAATCTGATAGCAAAACTGTTAGTAATGGTTTGTAATTCATTGAGTACAACCCCTCATGTGCTGGACCCACCTGCAAAATCAAGTAGATAATACATTGATCTGCCACTATAAAAAGGTATCTGGAGTGACCCATCTGTCCTCTGGCTGGCCCCACCTCCATCAGGCGTGATTCTTGTACATTAATTTTATACCCTGAAAAAGAGGAAAAATCTGCCAGCATATGCAAGAGAGCTGGGACAGTGACCCTGGGCTCTGTAAGGCACATCAAGATATCATTGGCAAAGAGGATTATTTTCTATGACCAGCCAAACTGGGTTGTAAAGCCATGTATGTCCTGCTACTCTCTAATCCTGATAGCAAGGGACTCAGTTGCCATTGTGAAGAGGAGTGGGGAGAAGGGGCACCCCTGCCTAGTTCTGTGGTGGAGTTGGAATGGCTTCAACCATCATCCGTTCACCAGCATGGGTGCAGTGAGGCCTTGACACAGCAGTTTGGTCATATTGAGTCAGAACTGTCCAAATCCAAAGCTCCCCAGCATCTCAAACAGGTACTCCCATTCAGTCCTATTGAATGCCTTCTCAGCATCCAGGGACAGCATGAATCCTTCCCCTCCACCCCAGATGCCAAGTGCCCACTTGAATTACACTTAGTATCTTTCTCATGTTATGGAAAGAAAGGCAGTCCCAGACAAACTCAGTCTGGTCGGGGTGCATCACAGAATACAGAACTTGATCAAGCCTAGTGGCTATTCAAACAACATGAATTCTTGCTATATTATAGACATTAGCAGTTTGATCCAGCTCTAGAACTGCCCCGGAGTGAAATGGTTAAAACCATTCCAAAATAGAATTTTGGCACAAGAGCAGCTCTATCTGTGTCATTTCAAACTTGAACTGTCAGATTCTTTACTCCGCCTCAGTGAACAGTCGCTCCGGAGATTTCTCCTTCTGCCGGTTCATTTCTCGGTTTAAAAAGTGTTTTCTCGGTTGGATTTAACGAGAATAGTTTCTATTTTAACCATAAAACACGTTCGGTTCAAGCTCTATCTGTGGTAGCTGTAAGTAAATGAAGGTTTTGTCTGTGTGGAACTTGTAAGTTATCGGTTCGGTTTTGAACCGATCACTGGATTTAAAACTCATTTAAACTAAAAGTTACTATTTTAGAGTGCGGTTCCCGGTTCTTATCGGTTCTAAAAAACGGATTTATTACGCTTTTTCATACCGTGACAGGTTAGGAACCGATAAGGGTGTCTTGCCTGGCACTCGCCGTTAAAAGGGCAAGTTTTTGGTTAGGCTGGCATTATGTCTGAGAAACCCAAAGAAAAAACCGGGCCCTGGTTTCAACACTGTGATGTTTGTGGGAAGTCTTTGCCAAGGCTGACCCACACACCAATGTGTTTATTGTCTGGGGTTTGACCACCTCCAGTCAGACTGCCAGGTATGTAGAATTTCCCTGCAGCCACCCTGGAAAAAGATTGGGCAGGCTCAGGAGCGCGAGGCCAAAAAGTCCGCTGACCGGATGGCCAGCCCAGTTCGGTGCCAACGAACCAGAGGAGTGCCCTCTGACCAGGGCCAGACTTCCTCGGCAAAGAAAAGCTGGTTCTGAGGAACCAATTCCAGTAAAGAAAACAAGAAAATCAGCAGGTCTGAGTCCAAAATTCCTTCTCCAACTGCTGCAGAGATAGCAAAGCCATACAAATTGTCCAGTCACTGTCTCAGGGTCCGTCCGAACCACCACTATCTGGTAAAGGTCGGTTCGTCCAGTCCCAGTGGTTCAGGATTATGATATTGAGGAATTTTATGAACCAGAGGAGGGAGGAGGATTATGAACAGTATGAATGTGGCTGGGAAGGTCTGGGTGTGCCCATTGAACGGACATCTCCCCAGACAGACCTTTAGAATCTCCCCTATGCTGTCTGAGTCCCCATCTCATTTTATGTTTTATAAAAGTTGCTGAAACCTCCAGCTTCCTTTAGAAGAGGCTGTGGATGAGCAAGAGGAGCCTGATTTTGTAGAAATGATGGATATTCTAGAGTCTAGGAGATTGTCTATTCCTTTACATAAGTCTTTTAGAAACAAACAATTAAAATTTTAAAGCTCCTAATTATGTGCCTCCTGTAGATAAAAAGATGGACAGAAGGTGTACATTGTCAGGCCCTGATACAGAATTCCTTTCTCAGCAATGCAGTCATGTTAGTAGTTCAGGCTGCTGCCTGTGATAAAGCTAATATTCCCTTGGCTTCACATCCTCCTGACAAGGATTCCAGGAAGATTGATGCCATGGCAAAAAACAGTATATGGCAGCCTCTCTGGGACTCAGGCAAGCAAATTATATGGCTTATGTAGCTAGGTATCAGAAATCTAGATGGGATACTGTTATGCAATTGGCCAAGCAGGCCCATGGCCAGCTGGCTAGTGAACTAGAACAGGTGGCTGCTGATGGCATTGAAGCCTCTAAGGTTCAGTTTCATGCTGCCGTGATGTTAATGATGTTTCCTCTAGGGTCATGGCCACATCTGTAGCTGTGAGGTTGGCCTGGCTCAGGTGTACTAGTTTGTCACAGGATACCCAGACTAAGGCTATGGATTTTCTGTGGGAAATTTCTCGTTTGGAGAGCAGACAGAGAACTACATGAAGAAGATGGATGAATATAGGACTACTTACAAGGTGCCCAGGCTAAGGAGCGGCAAGCCACTCCTCAAAGGCATGCCCGGGGTAGGGGTAGGCCTTTTCACAGGCCTTTCTACCAGACTCAGGCCTCCTCTGCCTATGCTCAGAGGGGCTTCTTCAGAGGCAGGGCAGACGAGGGGTGGGCAGACCTGCTCCCACCCCCAGCCTAAAGCTCCTTGAAACAGGCACCCTGATGGGGTGCCCAGGGCCGATTCTCCTGTACCAGTGGGGGCAGGCTGGCTTACTTCAGTCAGAATGGGCTCTTTAACCTCAGACAAGTGGGTTCTGGAAGTAGTAAGCCAGGGTCTGGTTCTCAGCTTCAAAAGTTTCCCAAGTTGAGAAGCAGACTTTTAAAAGTGCTTCAGAGACCCTCGCTCTGGAAACAGAGGTCTCATCCCTGTTAGCTCTCAGAGCAGTAGAAAGGGTTCCTCCCCTGCATCAGGGCAGGGGTCTGTATTCCAGATACTTCCTTACCCCAAAAAAGACAGGAGAGTGGCGGCCCATTTTAGATCTCAGATATCTGAACAAGCATCTTTTGAAACCAAAGTTCAAAATGGTAACTCTGGCAATGATTTTACCTTCCCTAAGGCCAGGGGACTGGCTAGCCTCCCTGGACCTCAAGGATGCCTATTTCCATGTCCTAATCAGAAGATCCCATCGAAAGTACCTCAGGTCATTACCAGTTCAGAGCAATGCCCTTCGGCCTTACCTCTGCTCCAAGGGTATTCACAAAGTGTCTAGCAGTGGCAGTGGCCCACTTAAGAGGAGAGGATTGCTGTTTTTCCCTCATCTAGACGACTGGCTCATTGTAGGCCAGTCCCCAGAACAGGTAAATCTCACCTGCAGGTCACCCAGCAGCTTCTCACCTCCTGGGTTTTCTGCTAAACCTACCAAAGTCGGTTCTGGAACCAGTCCAGGTACTCACCTTTATAGGGGCAGAACTGGACACAAAGCTAGCCAGAGCCTTTTTCCCCAGAAAGGGTAAGGAATTTAGTGGCTCTGGCCTCTTCCTTCACTCTGCAGGTCTCTCGACCAGCAAGACACTTTCTGCAGCTCCTGGGGCACATGGCTGCATCCACAGCTGTTGTGCAGGGAGCCAGATTTCAGATGAGAGACATTCAGTTTCACTTGAGAACCTTTTGGTCTCAGAGAAGAGACCCCTTTCAAGTTGGTCCCAGTGACTCAAACCTTGATCCTAGCTCTCCAGTGGTGGCAGGATCAGAGCAATTTAAGAGCGGGGCTCCCCTTCATTTCCCCTTCTCACGACTTGACTCTCACTACAGATGCTTCCCTTCTGGGTTGGGGAGCCCACATGGGCGACCTTTCCACTCAGGGAGTTTGGTCCCCCAGGAATCGCTGCTCACATCAATTTGCTGGAACTCAGGCTGTCTTTTAGCTCTTCAAGCTTTTCTGCATCTGTCCATGACAAGGTGATACAAGTCAGAACAGACAACACCACAACAATGTGGTATATCAACAAACAGGGGGCACTCGGTCTTGACCTTGTGCACCAAGGCAATGAAGTTGTGGTCTCTGGCCTATTCCTGAACACTTCCCTCATAGCAGTTCATCTTCCAGGGAAGGACAATGTCGTAGCGGATGCCCTCAGCAGGATTTCCCAGGGCCATCACGAATGGTCCCTGGATCCTCAAGTGCTGGGGATAGTTTTTGCCAGGTGGGGCATCCCTCAGATAGATCTTTTTGCAGCCCCAGAAAATCACAAACTTCCTCTGTTCTGTTGCAGGCCTCCAGTGCTGGGCTCAGTTCCCCTGGATGCCCTTCTTCTGGATTGGGAGGGGAAGTTCCTCTATGCTTCCCCCCTTTCCTCTCCTATTCAAAGTACTAGTCAAAATCAGATCTCAGCCTTGTAGGGTGATTCTGATTGCCCAGATTGGGCCAGGCAGCCCTGGTACCCATCCTTCTGTCTCTGACAGTCCATCTTCCCTGTGCCTCCCAGGAATCACAATCTGTTGACTTGTGCCCAGGAAGGGTTTGGTATCCGGACCTCAAATCCCTCAACCTCAAGGCCTGGCTCTTGAGGAGTTAGAGTTTGCTGATTTACACCTCTCTCAGGGTGTTCTTGAGATCCTAAAGGCTTCCAGAAAGGCTACTTATAGTTCTAAATGGAAAAGGTTTTCCATTTGGTGTGCTGGGAAAAATATTTCCCCAGAATCTGCTGAATTGCCCATTTTGTTAGATTACATGGTACGTCTTAATTCCTTGGGTCTCAGACCAGCTACCCTGAGAGTTCATTTGGCAGCTGTGTCTGCTTTTGTGTCAGCAGGAAAGTCATCCTTCTTTCCTCTCATCCTGTGTTTTCCAAGTTTTTAAGGATTACTCCATACTAATCCTCCCTTTCGGGAACCGGCCCCTGCTTGGGACCTTAATGTTTGCATTGCCCAGTTAATGCAACCCCCTTTTGAACCTCTGTCTTCTGCAGAGCTTAAGTACCTAACTTGGAAAACTGTTTTTCTAGTGGCTATCACTTCTGCCAGACACATAAGTGAATTGCAAGCCTTGTCAGTGGAGACTGACTTTATTTCTTCCACAGGGATAAGGTAGTCCTTAGGACTAAGGAAGTTTTTGCCTAAGGTGGTTTCAGATTTCCATCTTAATCAATCTATCTCCTTCCAGTATTTTTCACCTGATCACTCCTCTTCGGGTGAGAGGAGGTTGCACAGCCCTGGATGTTAAAGAGAGCTCTTAGTTATTATATAGGCGTACCAAAGGTCACAGGTTGAATCCTCAACTTTTCCTTACCTATGGTGAAGTTGGGAAAGGCAAACCTGCCACTAAGAGATCAATAGCCAGGTGGATTGTCTCTTGTATCCAATTTGTTATCAGAAAGTGGGCAGAGCCCCCCAGTTTGAGGCTCATTCTACCAGGTACAGCTGCGTCTCTAGCTGCTGCCAGAGATATCCCTTTATTAGAGATTTGCCAGGCTGCTACTTGGAAAGCGGTACACACTTTTACCAAGCATTACTCCCTGGTTGTCCAGGCCAGGAGAGATGCTCGGTTTGGCACAGCTGTTCTTCAGAGCCTATTCCCTAAGTAGGTTCTGTCCCTCCTCCATGGAGGTACTGCTGTGTATTCTGCTAATGTCTGTAATATAGCAAGACTTCGTGTTGTTTGAAGAAAAAATTACTCACCTTAGTAATGTTGTTTCTTCTAATGGAGTCTTGCTATATTATAGACCTCCCCCAACCTGCCCCTCTCAGAACCTCTACTTGGTGGGGTGCAGGCAACTTAGTGTGGGCACTACTTATGTCCTGTTAGCATTTGTCCCTTTGGGACTTTGGGGTGTGTATGTGTACGCGTGTGTGTGTTTTATTATACTTATGTTCCATTTTCATATTATTAGAATGGTGTTAGTATTTCTGGTCCCCTGACTTGAGTCTTGGGTGTTGGGACCATCAATGGTTGTTATTATTTAGGTAGCCATTTGGCTAGTGTAGGTTACAGCTTCCACACAGACCTTAGTGAGTTTGGCTTGTAAAGATCTGACAGTTCAAGTTTGAAATGACACAGATAGAGCTGCTCTCGTGCCAAAATTCTATTTTGGAATGGTTTTAACCATTTCACTCCGGGGCAGTTCTAGAGCTGGATCAAACTGCTAATGTCTATAATATAGCAAGACTCCATTAGAAGAAACAACATTATTAAGGTGAGTAATTTTTTCATATAGTACATTGGTATAGATTTTGTTGTCATATTTTTATTTACAATTTTTTTGCCAGGAAAGACATACTAAGCAGAGGCTTGTTTCCAGGTGCATCCTGCGAGCACATGGAAGTTAAGTGACTTGCTCATTTGACCAGCTCCCCAATCTGATTGACTGCCATTGTTAAGGATTCTGAAAACAGTACCTTTTCATAGACTACTATCATGTATACAGTCTGTATTTAATCAGTGATGATACAGCTTCAATGCTGAAATATGCTAAAAAGACACAATGCTAATGCTACCAACATTAATGTTATTGTGGCCTTTACCATGGCCTATACCAGACTTAAACTGTACAGTTTACTTGAATGCCTACAAGACTGCTGTCTGTACCATGACACAGACTCTGTCATACGTATTAGTAGACCAAATGACTGGCACCTGCCACAGGGTGATGATCTGGGTGATCTGGCCAATGAACTTTTACCTCGTGAGCACGTTGTGGAGTTTGTGTCTGGGGGTCCTAAACCCTATGGTTACAAACTGACCAGTGGTAAAATTTGTATGAAGTGCAAAGGACTTAATGCTCAATGTGACTAATAGTGAAAAGTTTAATTACAGCTGTTTCAAGTCACTAGTAGACCATTTTGTCAGGAATGGCAGACTGAATGATAGTGTTGGGGTACAATCAGTCACAATAGGGTTAAAAAAATTAAACAGAATCCAAAAAGCATCACTATTGACAACAAGCCAGAAAAGAAAAGCTTCAGGATTGTCTACAACAAGAGGGTGTTGACCGAGGATTTTAAAACACTTCCTTATGTCTGTTGATAGTGGTATGGATATACGCTTAGAGCACCCATTTTCCCTGTATTTTATCTGGACTATCAAATTCTGGGAAAAGTTATTATATTAAAAGCATGCTAGATGTGGGTCTCAATACCTTAACCAAATTTCCAGAAAATATTATCTGGTGTTACAGTTGTTAGCAACCTTTGTATCCATACTCGTGTAGTAAATTTCATCAGTTGAACTAGAGGGTAATGCTTATAACTTCTAAGATAATGATCTGCTACCACCCCAAAAAGTAAATCTTTTGATTATAGATGACTTAATGCAACAGTATCTAAAAATTGTGAAACTGAAAAATCTTTCACACAACATGGGCGTCATGGATACCTTAGTGTAATGTATATTCTAGGGACATGGATATGTTGTTCATCCACACTCATTGGCAGGTATCCTTGCCGCTTTAAATCTTGCCGGAAGGTCTTCAAGCTTGCTCCTCCCACCCACCCGGGTGGTATAACTCTGACTCCTCATGGCCAGATCTTCCTTGCCGCTTGGAAACTCAGGTTCCTCATTAACGCTCTGCGTTTGAGACTGTTCCTATTTCTCCGTTTGCGGATTTAAAAATAAATTTGCAAAAGACTTCAGTCTTCTATCCCTCGCGCTGCGATGGACAAATCGACTCCGGATTTTGGAGATGCCCATGCGAACGGAGAAGATGTCTCGGACGGATCCACACTCCACGTGTGTCTACTGCTTAGGCCTTGAGCACGACCCGCAGGCTGCGACCTGTGCTCATCTTTCTCGGCCCTCGTCCTCAGAAGACGTGCTGCCCGATTCGCAACTGGGCCGTCCCGAGCGTTTCCCTCGGTGAAGTCCAGGAGGCCCGGTTGGCGGTGTCCGCGGCGGCGGGCTCGGCGGATCAGCTCGAGCGGATGGTCGCCCTCGAAGAGGAGGCGGCGCGCGCCGTATCTTCCTCGGCCGCGGCATTTATCCCGCTCTCTCTGGGTTCTTCCTACACGGCTTCTTTTAAGGAGCTTTGTCTGTCCCTCTCCACTAAAGGAGAAGGGCCTGCGTCTGCTGGACCTTATTCTCGGTCCAAAAAGAGGGACAGGGTAAGTCCCTCCGTCGACGCTCTTGGGAGCGGGAAAGGTCCCTCTCCCCGGGCCGTCGACCGTCGGCTTCGGTCGACCGCTCGGCTTCGGCCACTGGCCTCTCGGTGTCCCAGTCAGGTCAGTTGACGAGACTCCACCGATGAAGTCGAGATTTTCTCGACCCATTGAACGGGCTGTCGCCTTTAGCAGCCGAGATTCCCTCTCCCGGTTCCCCGGAGGTTGAGGATCCGTGGGCTCGCCTGTGCCTCGGTTCGGAGCCTCGGATGGACCATCCGAGCCGAAGGAGTGCGGTTCCGGCCGACACCTCCGCACCGACCTCGGAAATTCGGGACTCGGTCTCGGTCTCGGACCTCTTCGCGGTCAGCCGATCCCACCGTCATGGCGGTCTCGGTTCGGCACGCGATGGCGGCGTCGCCCGCTCGTCCTCGTCCTCCTCCTCGGATGAGGAGGCTTCGGCGTAAAGTCGTCGGCAGTGCGAGGACCTTATGTTACAACAGCTCCTCCTGGCGAGAGAATAGCCGACCCCATTAAGCCCGGCCATTAAAGTAACTGTCACGGGACGGCCACACAACCCTCGACTTATCCGAGGCCTATACCCAGGCGGTTGTTCGGCCAAAACCAGCTGCTCCACCGATTCGGTGGAACCTCCGCCTCCACAGCCACCAATTGGGGCTCCGACCAAGGATTCTCGATCGGCTAAGGGGCTACCCATCGGCTGTCCAGTTACCTCACTCCCGACCGACCTCGGCGGGTGAAGGGTGCAGGCTCAGGCCGAGCAGCTCTTCGAGGACTCTTCCGAGTCGAAGATGATTCCTCCTTTTTCTCCAAGCGACTGGACTTGGAGTCTTCAGGAGGTCAGTCAATGGACGATAGCCCGTCGTCCTTCCTAGGACTGCTTCGACTCATCTCGGAGTCTACCGGGATGGAGCTCGAACCCGTTTCCAAACGGGCCAGGTATCCCCTCACGGAGATTCTGGACCGAGGGATTCTCCGCGGAGGCCTTCCGGTGGCCAAGGCCATGAGTGGGTCTGGCACTGGAGCTGGCGCGCCTGCTTCCTGCCCTGCGCCTTGGCCAGGATGGCCAGAAGTATGCGGTCCCTACCGGTTCCTTGTCCGGTTTTGAACACCCTCTGCTGAGGGGTTGATTTACCGACAGCGTTTTCCGGCAGCGCCGGCTGCTGAGGGATGTGGACAAACCTCCTGACAAGAGTCCAGAAATTGGACTATGTCGGCCGAAAAGTCTCGCTGCGTCCTCTCTCGGCCGGTCAGGCCAGTTCGGCCGTCCTCATGGCACATTTTCTCATGCCCTGTTGGGCTCCTGGATGAGGTCATCCCTCATCTTCCCGCCCGATCTGCAGACTACGGTTAAGCAGGTGCGGGACCAGGGCAGGGCAGTGGCCAAACAGCAGCTCCAGACTGCTTTGGATATAGGGACTCATGTGCCAGATCGGTGGCGGCCGCAGTGGCTGTCGTCGGAGCTTGGCTGAGGATATCCACCTTTACTCGGATACCCAGCACAAGTTGGCGGATGTTCCTTTTGGGGACTGACCTCTTCGACCCTGGGGTGGAAGGTCACCTGCAGAGGATCGAGAAGTCCAATGCCACCTTGGACTCGGTCTCTTCCGCTCAGAAGGACAAAGCCGCAAACCACAGCCTAAGCCCTTAGGTCCTTCTGTGCCCCGGGCGCCCGGCCCAGCAACGTCCAGGGCCAGCAGGTTCGCCTTGGCATCCCAAACCCAAACGCCGCGGCTTCCTCTAACAGGAGGCAGGGAGAGCAGGCCCAGAGGTCCTCGGCGGTCCCTCCTCCAAGCCTGCCCAGTGGCCGGGCTGAGGTGTCGCCCCATTCCGTCACCTTACCCCTAGGTCCCCATTAGAGACAGCTCCGGCACTTCGTTCCGCCTGGTCGCTGTTACCACGGACAGGTGGGTCTTAGAGGTGGTGGGAAGAGCCTGACCTCTGGAATTCGAGCAGGCACCACCCTTCAGAGCCGCGCCCTCGGGGCTCGGGATCCCCAGCCTCACTGGCGGCTCGTCGAGCCGACGCCGCTCTCCTCCTCCAGAAGGAGGTGGTAAGAGAGGTGGTGGACCCTCCTTCAGACCCAGGGTTTGTGTCCAGGTACTTCCTGGTTCCGAAACGGACGGGGGGCAGGCGCCCCATTCTCGACCTACCACGACCTAAACAAGTTCCTAGGTCTCGAACCTTCAGGATGGTCACTCTGGCTCAGATAATACCATCCTTGGCAGCGGCGTGTGGTTCTGCTCTCTGGACTTGCAGGGCCAGCGTTTTTCACGTCCTTATCCGTCCGTCTCACCAGAAATTCCTTAAGCTTCGGCGGAAGGATCCCTCTTGAGTTCAAAGCCATGCCCTTGACTTGTCTCCAGCTCCCAGGGTCTTCACCAAATGCATGGCAGTGGTGACAGCATTCCTGCGGCGCCGAGGGGTCGGGTGTACCTTACCTGGGCGACTGGCTGATAGCAGCTCCCTCCAGGAAGAGGCGGAGTGGTCAGAGATCTGGCCCTCAGGTCTGCTCTCAATGGGCCTCCTTATCAGCGAGGCCAAGTCGAACTCGAGCGAAGCAGGTGATTCTATTCATCGGCGCAGCTCGACTCTCTTCGAGCCAAGCGCGGCTCCCGGCGGACAGGCGAGGTTCTTTCCTCCTTTGCCCGATCATTTCTGGTTGGGCAATTGCATCTGCCGGGACTTCCTCGCCTCCTGGGTCTCATGGCGGCCTGCACCAGCGTGGTCCGTTGGGCCCGCTGGAACATACGTCCCCTTCAGTGAGGGACTGGCCAGCCAGTGGTCTGCCCTGCGATCCTTGGACCAGCTTGGCCGGTGACACAGGGGATGTGGGCAGCTCTCCAGTGGTGGACGTTCCAGATCATTTGCAGGAGGGCATCCCGTTCGTCCGCCCGAGCCGGCGGTCTCTCTGTCGACCGATGCCTCTCTGATGGGTTGGGGTGCCCATCTGGGGAACACGGGCGCAGGCTCCTGGTCGCGGAGTCCCGATGCCACATCAACCTGCTGGAGCTCGGCGTTCGCCTGGCTCTCACCGCCTTTGCTCCGTTCCTCCGGGGTCAAGTGGTCGAGTCCAGGCGGACAATACCACGACCATGTACTATCTAAACCGCCAGGGCGGGGCCGCTCCATGCTTCTATGCAAGAGCTCTCCGCATTTGGTCACTCGTGCGCAGCCTGGAGGCGGATCTCCTAGCCATTCACGTGGCAGGGGCCTCCAACACCCTGGCCGATGCCCTGAGCGGATGGGGCTGCATCCCACAGTGGTCTCTCCTGCGAGGTAGTACAGCATCTGTTCTCCCTTTGGGGCACACCTCAGGTGGACCTGTTTGCCTCCAGGGAGGCAGCGAAGCTGAGTCTGTTCCATGCCGCCCCCTCAGCAGGGCTCGCTGCAGGGGATGCCTTCGAGGCAATGGACCCGGGCCTCTTTCGCCTTTCCCCATTTCCTTGATCCACAAGGTGCTTCTCAAGGCGAGGAGGGACAAGGCGCGAGGTGATTCTGATAGCCCCAGACTGGCTCGCCAGTTCTGGTACTGCAGATCTCCTCAGTCTCAGCTCCAGGACTCCAGCGGCTTCCAGCTCGCCCGGACCTGCTCTCAGTCAATCAGGGAAGGTGTTCCATCCGGACCTTCAATCCCTGCACCTGACGGCCTGGTTCCTGAGCGGCTAGAGTTCCAGGCCTTGGGTCTTTCGGCGGGTCCTCAATGTAGTTGAGGCGTCCCGTGAGAGTCGACCAGAAAATGCTATGCCTTCAAATGGAAAAGGTTTTCCATTTGGTGTCAGAACAAGGGCTTGGATCCTTCCTCCTGTTCCTTGGCAAGCATCTTGGACTATTTATGGTCCTTTCTAGTCAAGGGCTTGGGTGGCGCCCTAAGGGTGCACCTGGCAGCCATCTCTGCTTACCGGGCGGGCGGGAAGCGGTCGATGTAGCGCAGGAGAGGAGTGGTCTGGTGCTTTTCAAGGCCTTGATCACATTTCCCCTCCAGTGGGAACCCCCACCTCCGTGGGATCTACTGCTGGTACTGGCAAAGCTCATGGGCAAGCCTATTCGAACCTATGCACGGTGTGCTCTCTCTCACCTGTCGTGGAAGACCGCCTTCTTGGTGGCTATCACGTCCAGCCAGAAGGATGGGAGAGCTCCAGGCGCTTTCCATCGAGTCTCCTTACCTGGTCTTCCACAGGGACAAGGTTGTCCTGCGCCCCACCGAAATTCCTTCCGAAGGTGGTGTGGAGTTTCACCTTAACCAGGTGTTGACTCTGCCGGTGTTCTACTAATCACACCTGGAGGCGAATATAGGCTCCATACTCTGGACCCTAGAAGGCTCGCTTATTATAAGGAGCCACGGCTGAAATTGGGAGAGGTTCGCCAGCTGTTTGTCACCCACGCTGAAGCCGCATCTGGCAGACCTGCAGCCAAGCGGACGATAAGCAGGTGGGTAACCTCTGCATAGATCTCTGCTATAAGTTGGCGGGCATGGAGCCTCCCAGAGGATAAGAGCTCATTCTACCCGCCATACTGCTGCAACGGTGGCTGCTTCCAGGGATGTCCTATCCAGGAAATCTGCAGGGCTGCTACCTGAAGTCAGCAAACACCTTCATTACCCACTACCACATCGACCTTGAGTCACGCCCGGGATGCTGGTTTGGGGCCTCGGTTCCCAGTCTCTCTTTCCCAAGTAAGTATTGGGGTGTGCTGCCTTGCCTCCTCCTCCCGGAGAACTGCTAGAGTCTGCCAATGAGTGTGGGATGAACAACATATCCATGTTCCTAGAAATACAGGTTACTCACCTGTAACAGGAGTTCTAGGAATGGTATATGTTGTTCATCACATTACCATATCCCGGCCCGGCGCAGCCTGAGCTTCCAGCGGGCCAGATCTGGCGTCATGGGCGGAGCCGAGTTATACCACCCGGGTGGGTGGGAGGAGCAAGCTTGAAGACCTTCCGGCAAGATTTAAAGCGGCAAGGATACCTGCCAATGAGTGTGGATGAACAACATATACCATTCCTAGAACTCCTGTTACAGGTGAGTAACCTGTATTTATGCAACATGTGTCTGTCTTGGGTTAAAAAAAGGACCATAAACTTAAATACAAATTGTACGGTATAATTTACAAATCCCAGAAATAAGTTGCAGGTCAGTACACTGGCCCACCAGATGTACCCTGGAAAGACCACATTTTTTAAAGAGGCCTTTGAAGATGCAACCCACAAGAACTATATGGTTATCTTTTTGTGGGTTTAAAAGCTACACCTGAAGCTTGCTTCTTAAGGTCTGGCTCATTTGTGCCTGATTTACACATTGCATAGACCATGAATAAAAGAGCCCCTAGAAAATAAGAGAGGTGTCAGTTGTTCACTGTCATCAGATGGTGATAGTACTGTGACATAGCACATCTGAAAAGAAACCTTACAATGCCTTAGCTACTGGTGAAGTGGACACCACAGCAAAGAAAAGCTATACTCTGGTCAGCCTCTGATGATTAAATAGCTGCAATTGCTAAGGTGGCACTCAATGCTGTTAAAGGAACTATACTTCTTACAGCTCACCAGATTAAGATGCTGAAAAGGAGATGCAACATTGTCAAAAAAATTAGGTAATAGAAATATGTCAAACAGAAAAAGCACCTTGCAACACAGTCTGGAGAGTTAAAGAGCAGCTGACACATTTGGGAAAACTTTGAAAAACATCAAATTTAGACACAATTCAGATTGCATTTCATTTATCTTCTATAGATTTCTTCTCTCCAGTATTTATTACTGCAGAAATTCCCACAAAAATAAGGTCTTTATCCCTTACAGTTCAGCTGCCTCTACAGCTTATTCCCTACTTGAAATTATAATGCTCTGTTGTGACATCACAGTCTGTTGCCAAGTGAATAACAGTGATGCCACAAGCAGAGTATTATGATATCAGGGTGAGACGAAGCAATAGGAGGTGATGAACCCTTTAGGAACAACTACCCTGTTTTTTTTGCATATGACCTTATTTATTTATTTATTTATTTGAATTCTGATGACCGGGTAGGCCCACTGATACAAAACTGTCCCTTTTTCAGGGGTGACCCAGAGAACATAAGCATTCCATAAATAATACATTGCCTTACAGAAGTAATTGATAGTTAAAATTCCAATGTACAGAAATATAGTTTAAATATATAAATATCACTTCCGGTGAGAACATAGGTACAAAACAGATGGATATTCATACTTTTCGGAGGTATTGTTATAGCAGTAATAATGCATCGATAGGATACTAGAACATACACAGACTACTCTCTAGGAGTTAGTTGGTGCAGTGGTAATCGTAGTTTCACAAACACATACAGCATCATGTAAAGAAACATACAAAGGATTGTCAAAGTGCCTAAGCAGGTATAATGTATATACATATTTACAAACTGCTGAGGCATTAGAAATGATTGAGGACTGGTAACTATTAGATCAAGAAGATGGCAGCGGAAGGTGGGGAGAAGAGACCAGAGATGATAGTAGAGGTTATTTACAGTTACAGATAGGAGGGGGAAAGAATATTTATTTGAAATGGGGTTTTTTTTTGTCAACTTTATTTCCCTCCGGTCACGGCCCCATGGAACTCTCTTGGGCATCCAAGCCTCTTATCCTGCCATAGAAGCCCCAAAACTGAACCTTCCTTCTCTTCCCTACCTCCTGTAGCCAGCACCCCTGGTCTAACCCTCCCAGGGTGGGTTGCCCTCCGCCTCTTGGGTGCTCTTAGATGCAGACTCCAGTTGCAGGGCTGGACTGTGGTGAAGGACCTGGAAGGACAGACAGGGATGGCCCAGTGAAGGACATGGAGGACTTGGTGCCATTGCCTATCCATGACGCCATTGTTTTCCACTTTTCTTGAACTTCCTGAGAGCTCGGACGTGCAATGACATCTAGCTCAGCTGATGCATGCTTCCGCGCACCGCCGAAAGACATCTGCCGAGCTCTGATCTCCAGCATTTCGCATACGAGTGCTGTAGTGCCTCCAGCCTCCTCTAAGGGTCACCAGTACATCAGGTGGTGGAATCCCCCCCTCCTCGAGGAAGGAGAGCAGTCCAAAGGATGCTCAATCCTTCACCCTCCCTGCCGACCCCCAGTGTGGCGCGAGGTGTGGTGTCCAGCACCTCAACCCTCAGCGCCACTGGGCCGGCTTGAAATGCTTTTTAAACTAAGGAAGAGATGTACAGGAAAGTAAGCCATGTGAGAGACCGTTTCATTTCTGAGGGTCTGCGAATGCAAAGGATCTCTTACCAATAGGTAAGTGAGTCTTAGGTAGACATAGCATTGGATAGCGGGAGGATCGAAGGGTCCTGGTGAAGGGTTCAACAAGAGGAGATTGGAGATGCTGGGGGGGAGGTGGATAAGTTTATACAGAACGTGGTACATAGTAAGGGGAAGTCTAGTTTAGCTTCAAAAGGAAGGCCAGCCAAGGGTGTTAAGCACATTGCAGTGTTGGGTTTGAGCTTGGGTGGGTGCAGCAAATCAGGCTATCCAATAATAAGTTTATCTAAGTCTGTTTATAATTGGGGGCTTTGCAGTGTTGATAAGCAGAGCTCTGTAAAGGAGGCCTAGGAGTAGATTTGCAGAGGCTATGATTCTTCTAGAATGTGGTGTAAGGTAAGGGGCCATACAGTATAGTAGCCCTAACTTCTGATGAGTGGATTTTATAACTTTATCTGCATGTGTTTCGAAAAATAGGTGCTCATCAAGGGTTACCCCAAGATATCTGAACATACAAACATATGAAAATGCCAGCATAAATAGGCCTCGCGGTCTGTCGAGTCTGCTTGATTGTGCAGCTAGCCCCTCATCTCGCAGCTGCCCCTCCCACTTCTCCCCTTCTTAGATTTACCCTCACCCTGTCCCATCTCCTCTTGAAACTGCCCACCATCTTACAGGCCACCATCTCCTGTGGTAGAGTGTTCCACTTGCCCACCACCCTTTTGGTGAAGAACTGTCCCCTTACCTCTCTCCTGAACGAGGTTACCCTTGAAGGAGGTTACTCCTTTGAGTGCCTTCGGGTGCCTCACCAGTTGAGGTCTTATTTACTAGTGGAGGATGGGTAGACAGGTCAAAGAAGGTGTGGTGGAACAGCATGGTTTTAGGTTTTTTCATACTGAGCACCAGTTAGTTATCTTTGAACCATTCCTCCAACAACTGGAAATCCCTCTCCAGGTTGCAGTTGAAGGAGGAGATATCCGTAGAGGATCTGTAGAGTATTGCATCATCTGCATAAAGCTGTATTGACACCCCTCAGTAATAAATAACAGGGATAAGAAATACAGAGCTAATGAGAGATATAAGCTGCTTTGTGTCCAAATATGTTTTTTCAGAGTTCTTCTTGAGGCGTCAGTGACTCTTTTGCCATGTTTACACTACGGGTGCGCTGTACTTACCACACCGCATTGCACTGATCCACTGTATTTGCCTGCCAACTTCTGTTTACACCCCCGGTGGTTGAGCGCCACAGATCATGCCGAGAGGTGTGACCATGGTGGGCAGAGGTGGGCAGTGATCAGATGACATGCACCGACTCACCAGTGAGTCAATGCTGATGTGCCACTACACCACATCACTTCCTGTGGTTGCCAGGGTCCCTATAAACAGGAAGCATCGACGCAAAAGGACCCCATTTTTGAAAGCTGGCATAAGTTTTCGGGAACACGGGAGGCGAACGGGCAAAAGCATCCTCAGAACACTGTAGTCCTCCTGCTATACATTGTGCCTGCGATCACAGTGTCAGGACCTTCACAGTTGAACCACTGGCATCTCAAACTGAATGTAAGCAACAGTTTATTTGGGGGAGGGGGGGTGCCATGCAGCAATGCAGGAGAGGTATTAGGTGTATTAGACACCTCAGCCAGCCTTATTGCCCCACTGCCTGGGTGTAGGTGTATTAGGCACCTCAACCAGCCTGACCTGCTGCCTTATTGCCCCACTGTCTGGATGGAGCCCCTAAGCGCTGCAGCCCTGTAGAGCACACAATCCACACACACCCAAAGCAGCTCCTGCAGGAGGTGTGGTGGTCGCCTCAACCGAACAACAAAGCATGGTGAGTAATGGAACAAGTTCTTGCTAGAACATCTTCAGCCTCCCCAGAGGCTCAATACATAAGTAAAAAAATGGGGGTGGGGGCCCTGTAGAATATACCACAACAACTTCCAGTCACATTCATATATCTTTTTATTTCTTCCCCTACGTTTTACCCATAAAATGGGCTTGTTCACAGGGTATTTAGTTCAATTTTTCAACATTCTTTAGTTTTCTTTGAAGCTGTTAACATAAGGTACAATTAATTGGTTTCAAACACTAGACAAGTTTACAATTTGAAATAAGAATGGTATTGCTTGTCATACCTATAACACTGTGCTGGCTATAGTAATAGTTCAAACACAGTAGGCTTACATTCAGTTAGCAATGTGTTGCTTTTTAATTCCTTTTTTTATAGAAATCTGTAAAAAACAAACACATCTAGAGTTTCTATAGCAATCCATGTGTTAACCACTGTTATAAGCATGTGCCACTTCTTAACTGGAAGAATTCCTACCTTACTGTTTCACAACAATTGCAGAGATCTTGAAATCTGTCAACATGTAATACAAAAATATTTTTAAAAGCATTGAAAATGCTTTAAATTAAATTTGCTGTTAACAAGCTTAGGTAGTCTCTAAATCCCAAACATTATAATCTATAGCACCATATTGTGGTAGTACCTACCATTAATTCATTTTTTAAAACTGTGCATACATGGTGCTAATACATTTGTTTCTGAGTAAGCTCTAAACAAACTATAAATCTTTTATGCAGTGTAATTTTTTTTTTATTTTATTTCAATCTAGGATTACAATACCTTTGAGCTGTGGCTCTTTTACAAAGATTCCACGTCAGCGTGTACAACAGTCATCATTTTTAGTTAAAACATATAGCCATTGACTTACAGACATATAATAACCAGTACAAAGACTTGAGCTATGAGCAAGACAAGGGAAGGGGGTAGGTGGGTGGGGAGTGAGGTGGAGATCAAGGGGAAGGAGGTGCAGGGGTAGGGGGAATGCAGGAGACAGTGCAGCTAGGGGACCTTGGTGATGGAATATGACAGGTAAGGTGCTAGGGGTGCAAAGACTGATTGTAAGTGCTGGGTGCTGGGGTATGTGCAGCTGGAACAGTGGAAATGTTAAGATGGGTAATGGCAGGATACAAGCAGTGAGAGGCGCATCTTGGACTTGAAGAGGCCGAGTGTTGGAGCGGTCGCTATGTCGCTGCCAAGAGAGTTGAGCCTGTTGGATGCCCAATAGGCGAATGATCTTTGTCCTTGGGTCATGCGACATCGTGGGATATGTAGTAGATTGGAATTGGATCTCCTTGTAGTGACGTTCCTATGTCTAGGCTTAAGGAGGGCACAGACACCAGGTGGGGCAAGTCCCATTATAATTTTCTTGGCCGTGATGCAGGTTTGGTATTTTATGTGTTTGTCTAGTTGAAGCCATCCAGATTGGGAATAAAGGTCACATATGTGGGTATGGTGATGTGAGCCAGTGATGAGACGACAGGCCTTATTCAGGGAGGTCGCGATACGTTTGAGAGCAGTGGAAGTTGCCGACCCATATATGATAAGACCATAGTCTATGATGCTGACGATGGAGCTTTGGACGGCCACTGACAGTGCTTCTGAGGTTAGGTGTTTCCTGTGCTGGAATAATATGCCTAACCTCGCATTGGCAGACTTTGCAACATTGCTAATATGGACAGCGTATGAGAGGTGGGGATTAAGGGTGATGCGAGGTACTTGAGCAGATTGTGCTTGCTCTAGGATGGCTCCTTGTTCGGTTTGCAATGGAGAGGTGGGTTGTTTGTTTTGTTGTAGGGGCTGCAGAACCATAGACTTTTTTTCTGATTGAGAAGCAGTTTATGATTTAGGAACCAGGATTCGATGGAAGAAGGCCTGCTGAAGTTTATTTTGTAATGGATTGGATCAGGGTCCAAGGTGAGGATCACAGCATCGTCAGCGCAGAAATTATTGTTCTGGGCAGCTGTCTGGTAGTGAGTTTAGAATAGGCTGAAGAGGAGGGTCCCAGAATGGAGCCCTGGGGGACTCCCGAGCGGACCGGTCTAGGGTCCGAGAGTGTATCAGCGATTCTTACTGTTTGGGACAGTTCTTCAAGGTAGCTCTTAAATCAGCCAATGGAGTCAGTTGACAGCCCAGGTGTTCTGAAGCTGGAAAAGCAGGAGGCGGTGATTGACGGTGTTGAAGGCTTTAGTTAAGTCAATGTAGATTGAGCCTAGTAGTTTACCAGAGTCAAGTGCATTGTGGATTGTGCCGGTGAATTCAAGTAGGGCTGTGGAGGTGCTGTGACCTTTGCGGAACCCATGTTGTTGCTTGCACAGGATGTTGTACGTATCCAGGTATTCTGTGAGCTGGTCAGAGACGATGCGTTCTAGTGCCTTGGAGAGTGGGGTAGTAGGGAGATAGGTCTATAGTTATAAGTGGGCAGTTTGTCACCACTTTTATGGATTGGGGTGACAGTGGCAGATTCCATCTGTCCGGGAACTGGCTAAGGCTGAGGAGAGGTTGAAAATTTTGGTCAGAGGACTAAGCACTTCATCAAGTGTGAGAGACAGGATTTTGAGATCGAAGGAGTCATTACTGAATCTTGATTTATCAAGGGCTTTGGTAACATATTTGCGTACTTGGTGAGCCTTGACTGCTTTGAAGTAGAAGCGGGGGGAGCTGGTGGGAGTAGTGTTCATTGCAGACAGAGGTGCTTCACCATCTTTGAAGTAGTCCTGGGGTAGGACAGCGCTGAGGTTGGTAAAGGCTTTGTTAAAGATATCTGCAATGGTTTTTGGGTTTAGGGTTGTGGTTCCATTGATGTTGAGTATTGATGGTGGGGTTTTGGGTGGATTCCCGGTGAGTTCCTTTATGTCCTTCCAGAATTCCCGACCATTGCCCCAGGAGTTTGTGAGGGTATGCTTATAGTAGGCGGACTTCATTTGCCGGATGATTTTGGTGCAGTCATTGCGGGCACGTTTGTAGTTTTGGATGTCGTTTTGCCTTCCAGAGTTTCTGGCCAGCTCCCATAGGTGGCCTCTTGTTTTTAGCATTCTGAGGAGGTCACCTGTGAGCCAAGGTTTACTGAGTGATTTGACTTTGTGTTTCTTAATAGGAGCATATGTGTCACAGGCCATAGTGAAGATGTTTATGAAGTGGTCAAGGGCAGTGTTTACATTGGTTGCATTGAAGATAGGGGACCAGTCTTGATGGAGGAGGTGGGATTTCAGTCAAGGAAGGTGACCACTGGGTAGAACCCTGCTGGTGATAGTTTTTGGCGGTTGTTTGATGAATTTATTTGACCAGGTGCAACTAACAGGGGAGTGGTCGCTAAGAGAGTCAGGGAGGACATTAGGCAGGTGGGCGTCCTGGTCTCGGTCGGTGGCTGGCTGGGTGCCTGCCTACCGTGGGGGAGTTGAAGCAGCCCCGTTCAAGGGCAGGCAGCTTCCAAGGAGTTGCAGGCAGGCATCCTGGTCTCAGTCGGTGGCTGGCTGGGTGCCGACCAACCGCAGCCCTGTTCAAGGAAAGGCAGCTTCCAAGGAGCTGCAGGCGGGCATCCTGGTCTCGGTCGGTGGCTGGCTGGGTGCCGGCTGACTGTGGGGGAGCTGAAGCAGCTCCGTTCAAGGGCAGGCAGCTTCCAAGGAGCTGCAGGCAGGTGTTCTGGTCTCGGTCTGTGGCTGGCTGGGTGCCGGTCAACCATGGGGGAGCTGAAGCAGCCCTGTTCAAGGGCAGGCAGCTTCCAAGGAGCTGCAGGTGGGCGTCCTTATCTCAGTCAGTGGGTGGCTTGGTGCTGGCTGACCGTGGGGGAGCTGAAGTAGCCCCATAATGCTGTTAACAGAAACCAAACAAATTTTAATATGGGACATAGTCCTGTGGTTTTATAAAACTGTACTTGGTTTTTACTCAGCACTTCAGTGCTAACAAATATACTTTTAAACTGGCTCAAAATTATGTATAATGTGTAGCACTATGTAATTAACTCCAAAAGCTGTCTATTCCACAACATTAGTACTGTGATTATATGATGCAGTTACTCGTTTTTACACAGCACTGAAATGCTAACAGATTTAGTTCTACCACGCAGTGACTGACATTTAATGTTGTTGTCTTTGAAAAGTTACTTACAAGGTCCCATTCAGTCTAAAATATTGCTGAAAAACGCCATAAAGATGGCTGATGCCTTTGTTTCTGCGCAGGAATGTTACCTGACTCATCTTATGCCTGTTTTTGCAAAACTCCCGCTGTGGTACGTCACAACATGATGACGTCACCATCGCTCTACTGCGCATGCGTGAATTGACTGCCCATGCAGGCACATGCTGATACCAAAGAAGGAATCAGGGAATTACTGCAAAAACAGGTACTAATGAATTGCCATATACTCCTGATGCTCTGTTTTGTGAAGTGTCAGTGTATCCTGTTCAGTATATTTCAACCATGGAATTCTATGTTATAAAATAATAAAAGAAGAATGAGAGAAAGTGATGATACATCATCCTCTAACAGAGGGTTATACAATTGGCAGAGGAATATACAATTGGTAGAGGAAACCTGTTTAATATAGTCATCTTAAAGATTCATTTCCAGTATCAACATGTACAATATATTTTAATAGTACAGAATAGCCAGACCATGATGCTTCACTATGTCTATGGCATTCCTATGAATTTTCTTTTTATTTAACACCCGAGACCCCTCTCCAACTATAAGTATAGAATGTCAATAAGGTCATATATGACCTATAGATAATTTATGTAATGGTATTATTCCCGTTGTTAACATTATTAAATGTAGTCCAAATACTTTATAAAGAATAATAAGAGTTGATCATTTATTTATAGTTATGCTTTATATCTAAATATATTAATACCATATGTGGGAAGTCAAAAACGTCAAATATAGTTGAAAAAAAGGAAAATCTTTTCTCTAATGTAAATATTCCATCTTTATATTTACTAAATAAGTTCAATCAAAATGAACTACATTATTTACTTGTTATCTCCTAATACTATAGTGAGGGGGTCAAAGGTCAATCTGATCTTTAACTTTGTATTGGTGTTTTGATGAAGTCTATATAAGAAATCTGAACGAAAAAATTAAAATAAAAATGATAAAAATCTTATCTCAGAGTTCAACCAAACTTAAATTCAATGTTTAACTCATTTTTTAATGGGAGGTTAAAAAGGTCATCTATCTAATAAATACTGAACAGCATTTCATGTTCATGCTGTTCTACTAACATATGTATATTAATTAGTTATACAGTGGACACTCATTTTAACACGTACAGAGCACCAGTGTTATCTGGTGATCTTTCTTTGCCTCTGACACGGTCTGCGACCGTCTATCTTGAACTACAGTCATGCCAATTTGTTTCAATATTCATCCCTATGTTCCTATCCAGTGTATGCATGTAGAAAATCCATCTAGTCTCTGCTGCAAGTAAGGCCTCTCTAAGATTACCTCCTCTTGGTGGTTCAAATATCTTTCCTAAACCCCCAAATCTTAGTGAAACACCATTATGTGATGCTTCATTAAAATGTTTTGATACAGGAGAATTTTCATCATTATTTCTGATATCTCCTTTGTGCTCTTGCCTGTAGAGCGCACAATCCCCCCCCCCCAAGCAGCTCACGCATGAGGTGAGGTGAGTCTGTAGAGCAAGCAGGGCATGCAGGAGGTGTATGCTGCCTTACTGGCCCACAGCCTGCAGTTAGCTTGGCCTGCCCCTACCTTGCCACAGTCATACTCTAAGCATTGCTACCCTACAGCCTCATGTAGTCACCTCACCCTCATGTAGAGCACACAATCCCCCAAGCAGCTCATGCACGAGTTAAGGTAGCTTGGCCAGCCCTAAACTACCCCAAGAGGTGTGATGGCCACCTCAACCAACCTGTAGAGCACACAATCCCCCAAGCAGCTCATTCATGAGGTGAGGTGAACCTGTAGAGCATACAATCCCCCCTCAAGGCAGGTCATGCAGAGGTGTATGAGACAACTCTGTTTACCCTGCTGCCTTAGTGACTCACAGCCTGCAGTTAGCTCGGCCTGCCCCTACCTCGCCACAGTCATACCCTAAGCACTGCTGCCCTGCAGCCTCATGTAGAGCACACAACCCCACCTCCAGCAGGTCATGCATGAGGAGAGGTAACTTAGCCAGTCCCGCTGCCCTGCAGAGCCTTATGGAGAGTGCACAATTACAACACCCCCAAGCATGTGTAGTAGTCACCTCAGCCTCATGTTGAGCACACAGTCCACCCCAAAGCAGCTCCTGCAGGAGGTGTGGTCACCTCAACATCATGTAGAGTGCACAGTTCCCCCCCCAAGCAGCTCCTGCGGGAGGTGTGGTAGTCATCTCAGCCTCATGTAGAACGCACAATTGTCCCCCTCAAGCAGCTCCTGCAGAGGTGTGGTGGTCACCTCAGCCAGTCTGTAGAGCACACATTCCCCCCAAGGCAGGTCATGCAGGAGGTGTATGAGACAACTCAAATCCTTGCTGCCTTCCCAGCACAGCCTCAGTGCTCGACCTGTCCCTACCTCACCACAGTTGTACCCTAAGAGGAAAACAAGCCCCCCTGTCAACACATTGCGCTTCTCAAATTTGCAGCGCCTCATCGCCTCTTAAGTGGCATGCAGCATGTGGCACCATCATGCATTGCTGCCCATCGTGGGCACACTGAATAAACTGCAGTGACTGGCAATTACATCACTGTGTTTGTGGCAGGGCAAGCAATGTTGCGCACTGGCCCGCCGTTACTTCTGTGCAGTACTATGATGATTAATTTATTTGTCGATGTGCCGATATTTGTGTTAACATTGGCATAGTGCTTGGTTCAACAATACTGGTATGGCACAAGTAGTGTGCCAGTGCAATTAGTGCACTCTCTGCAGCTGCACAGTGTATGGGTTGCAGTGGCATCGCATTTACAAGTCAAGCAAGGCTGTGTGATGGTGGGGCTGCCTACTAGGTCAGCTAGCATTGTGGCCACCATCCTGGAATTATTCAACCAGTCTGGAACACTTGACCTTGTGAAAGTGGTGCCAATACATCCCGCTCACACTGTTTCTTCCACAAGTTGTTCTGCTTGCACTGTTCACATACTACCACCACTCCACCATTGTTGAACCTTGTGAATTGTGATCTACTTAGTGAGTTAGAACCACAGATAATTGCTGCAGTAAATCAGCACGGTTTTTCCTGTCATTTGCTGATTATCCTTTTAACATCTATTTTTAAGGCTCACATTAGAGAGCCACACCTGCAACTGGGGAGAGGAGGAGACCAGGGGCAGGATTCTCAAAATGTTCGGGACCTAAGTCCCACTCCACAACTGCAGTTGCAGACTGAAATCACCTGCAGCGGTGGTGGTTGCGATTCACAGCCACAGCAGTTGTGGAGGGTGTTACGGCTGCTCCCACCGGCCGTAGCAACTGTCCACAGCTGCGGCGATCTGCTTAGTGACACCACCCGCAAGCTGCCGTAAGTCGAGGAGCTAGTCGTAATCCGGCTCCACCTTTGTGAATACCCACCACTGTGGGACTCCTGCAACTCCGCAAGTGGCCACCCTTTGGCGCCAAAGTTTTGCTGCAACTGCGGGACTTTCACAATCTTTGTGAATCCTGCCCCTGGCATCTAATTACACTCTGGAGCAAGGAGAATATACAGTCAGTGCTAAATGAACAGAGGAAGAATATTCATATCTTCAGAGAAATATTGGTTAACCTGAAGGATAAAGGTTTTGACTGCTAGGAGATGCAGTGCCACACACAGATCAAGGCATTGAAGGCCAAATACATTAGGTGCCGAGACAATAACAATAGAAGTGGCAGAGCCAGAAAGCACTGCATGTATTATGCAGAGCTAGACACAATAATTGGCACTCGTGCTAGAACCCAGCCAGTTTTCCTGTTTGCCAGCGGAAGAGTAGGAGGATGTATCAAATGAAGACATCGATCAAGTGCCATCCGAGGAGGAGCATGCAGTCACATCAGTTGTAGAGCCACAGTGCCCAGTACAGCATCAAAATGATGATGAGCATCAAGCACCTCGTCTGCCAGTGGGACTGGCCGGCAACTGAGTTGCAACAATGTGCGCCAGCATAAAACATGGGCAGAGAAGGCAATATCCTCCCTGGCAGAACAGTTCATGGCATACTTCAATAAATGCGATGAACATTTTCTTGCAGAAGAAGAAAGATGGCAATGCTACAATGAACGCATGGAACTGCACCATTTTGAGCATGAGAAAAAGATGCTTGAACTACTCATGGGCTGACCTAGTCAATGCGAATTAACGCCACCTCCACCTGCACCGACACAGACCTCGACTTCTACACCCGTACGCTACCAGTATCATGAAAGTTACCTTTCAGAACTGAACCAGTCCTCAATAGGAGACATGAACAATATTTATGGACACTCCTTTTTTAACCATTAGTTCTTAACAGCATGGGTTTTAGTAGGTTTCACTCAGCCACTGACTGTTGTGGGCATTGAAGCCTACATAAATTGGGGTTGGCATGGAGCACATTGCAGTCTTCACATGGGTGTACAGCTTGTTTGTGGTAATGGAAGCACATTGATGTCTAGAAGGACTGCAGTAGTTTGACAATCGCTGTGGTGTCTTTTATTGTGTGATGTGTGTCATAATTTGCTGCATGAGAAGTGCAATTTGTATTCTTTTGTACACCAAATAAGTCTTTTATGTGCAATACCTATTCTGCAGTATTTGAAATTAATTGAAAGAGTACATGTATGGTAGTAGTTCAAAGTGCAATAATATATCTTATTTCTCACGAATATGCTCAGGACCTAACTTGAGTTGTTTTTATCATGTGCCATTACCTGTCTTAACAGTGACAATGTAAAGTGCAGTACAACTTTTATTGTGTGTTGTTCTCTATTACTTATGCACATTGGTCAACACAACCTATTAGACCATACAGCAGTACTGTAAAGACAGTGTAACATCTGGGCAGTTCTACAGTGGCAACACTTAAACTAGTTATTAAAGAACCATAATTCTCTTGCACTGTACACCTATAGGTGGTGCACAGTAGATTTTACTAGTTCTGTAGATTGGGACGCTTACAGGGTGGGGGTTCACAAAAGCTGCTTTACTTTTTTGCACTTGCACTGCTGAGTACTTGTAGGCCAATGGCAGCAGGTGCCTATTGGCACATGACATGGGTCGTGGAGCCTTTAGAAGCACTGTGCATGGCCTACAGGTGCAACCTTACATTTGCAGGACTGCTCAAGCAGCTGAAGCCATGAGCTATTTATGTCCACCATGATATGCCGTGCATTGGGAGTGGGGGCTCAGGCAGTGAATTACATAGTTGCACTCAGTCACTGCCTTGCTAAACATAAGTGTCTGAAATATAACCAAGACTATCTATGACTATACAGTGTTAATATATACTATCATACAATCTTACGAACGATAAAAACACCATCATGGTGCAGCAATCCAAATGGGCAAGTCTATGGACGTATTTACAAGTCACATTTAAAAGGCTATGTTACTAGAAGAAATACACATGAGAAAGAAAGGGTAAAAGTGTGTTTTTTGCATGCTCACATCAATAAAATGGTGCATTGGAATCTCATAGGTCTGTGACCCACAGCTTAATAAGTTGCCTTTGTTATCAGAATGCATAAATCCAGTCATTCACTTGTGCTAGTGGGCTAGCATGCTAGCAGAAATACTGGTGCCACTTGGATCGCCGATGTGGCCAATGTCATTTATCATGCAACGCAAAACTGTTGCAAATTACCTGGTGAATCAGACGTGCCTCAACCTGCACATGTGCTCGCTCAGAGTCCTCCACAGAAGTTGTCAATGGTTGTAACTGTACAACTTTATTTGTCATCCATTCTGTCTGAAATGAATCGCCGTGCTGCTCACACAGATTGTGGAGTATGCAGCAGGTCATTACGACAAGTGGAATGTGACATAGGTTGATGTCCCGTCATTTCAGCAGGCATCTCCAATGTCCTTTTAGGTGGCCAAATGTGTTCTTGACCACCATGCGTGCACTCGACAGATAGTAGTTGAATGTTTTTTCAGCTGCTGTCAATTGCCCAGTGTCGGAATAAGGCTTCATTAGCCATGGCATAAATGAGTACACTGGGTCTCCCAATAGGTGTAATGGTATGTCCACATTTGTAATTTTATGTGTAGTATTGGGAAATAGCAATCCTTGCATGGCCTTGGCATATGGTAGGTTGTTTACCAAAATGCATGCATCGTGCACTTTCCTGGGCCATCCTATGTAAACATCCCAAAAGTTGTACTGGTGGTCTACCACTGCCTGCATAACAACTGAGTACTGTCCCTTACCGTTGTAATAATTCCCTGGGTCATTTGGAGGCACCAGTATCGGAATATGTGTGCCATCAGTTACACCCGTGGTTTATGGTAACCCAAGACATTCTTTGAAACCTTCGACAATGGTCTGTAGGCGGGTTAGGGTCGGTGGAGCCACAACACCGGTGAACATCTGTGAGATGGCTGTACAAATGTCACGCACCACCAAGCACATTGCAGAGCGGAAGACACCAAACAAGTGTCCGACAGTCCTGTAATCTCCATTTGTTGCTAATCTCCACCGTGCAATACCCAGATGTATGTCAGTTGGTATTGCTTTACGCATACGGGTGTTATGGCACTTGAAGTGTGGCTCAGTCTTGCGGACAATAAACATAAATGTGGTTTTGCTCACGCGGAAGTTCTCTAGCCACTCTGTGTCAGAAAAGGAAGTCACCACTTGCCAAAAAATGGAAGGCCAGTGTCTAGCCCACACAAGCCTTAATGGTGATGTACTCAAAGTAGACTGGAGCGACATCACCACTGATACCCTCCGCCTTTGTTGCTGGAGATACCGCTGGATGTGTTCGCTCCATCTCCAGTGTCTGTGCACTGTTTCATAAAGAAGGACAGGATCTCTGGATCCATGCTGTGTGCCTAAGGAAGGTAGGGTGACAAATACAAACACTTTCATTATGTGCACAGTTGTTATGGTGACACCAAAAAAGCTGTGCTTATGCACAAATACAACCACATGTACTGTGTGTGGTGACAAATCATGGTACAGCATAAACACTCAAACATTATTAAAGTAGGTGGGCCCTGCGTCGCTGATCACTGAAATGCTGGATAAGTGCATCGCTAATGGCCAAAGTGCTGGATAACATAACTTGCAGCATGCCATCATCCTGGCTCAGTGCACCACATTGTCTCATGTGATCAGCCCCCCATTGGGGGGAGAGCAGGATTGAGCAGCTGAAAGGACACTGTCATCTCCTCTGGTTGTCTCCTCCCCTCACCCTTGTCTCCTTCCCTCACCCACCGTGGTTCCAGTGCCCATGAGATGGCCTGCATGTGGCCCTCTGAAAATCAATAGTATGGTTGTGTGGCATGCAAAGGATCAATAAACAAGTTAGCCAGCCTGGGGGTGGGTACCAGGGTGGTAGTCTAGGTAACAAATTTGCCCAATAACTGGAAGCAGAAGGCAATACTGAATGATGCACATGCTGGAGGAAGGAGAGTCACTAGTGGGGTACCTCAGAGTTCAGTACTGGGACCAGTTCCCTTTAATGACTTAATAGGGGACATTGCGGCTGCTGGAAGGAAAGGTGTGCATCTTTGCAGACAACAAAGGTCTGTAAGGGTTGATACGCAAGGAGGGGTGGAAAGGATAAGAAGGGATTTGGCAAGTTTGAAGAAATGGTCAAGAGTCTGGAAGCTTACTTTTAATGCCAAGAAGTGCACAAAAAGGTACACAGGAAGAGTACACAAGGGGGGGCACTAACAACAACCACTAAGATGGAATGGTACTTGGGGGTACTCATATCAGACAACCACAGGGTAGGTAGGCAATGTGAGAAGGCAGTAAGGAGGGCTGGGATGAATTGGGAGCGGCATCACCAGTGGAAAGCAGGAAGTTGTTATCCCTCTGTACAGATAGTTGGTGAGACCCAATGTTGGGGTACTTCATGCAGTTCTGGAGACCCTATCTCCACAAGGATGTAGACAGCATGGAGGCAGTCAAGAGAAGAGAAGAGCAACTAAAATGGTGCAGGGTCTGCACCAGAAGCCATAGAAGAGAGACTAAAGAGCTTAATATGTATACCCTAGAGGAAAGGAGGGAGAGGGGGCACATGATAAAGTTCAAGAAGGTAGAAACTTTTCAAAAAAAGAGATGTGCAAGAACAAGGGGGGCACAATTTGAAGATAGAGGGTGGACGGCTCAGGGACAACGTATGGAATTATTTTTTCACGGAGAGGATGGTGGATGCATGGAATGGCCTTCCTGAGTAGGTTGTGGGGTCTAAAACAGTGGGGGAATGCGAAAATGCCTTCAGGGGATGTGGTTAAAAATGCATGAGACTGACATAAGGCAATTATAGTGTGGAGTAGAAGGAAGTTCACTACTGGTTAACTAGGATCTTATCCAATAGGTAGGGGGATGGGCAAACTAGGTGGGCCAAGTGGTCCTTATCTACCATCAAAGTCTGTTTCTATGTTTTTGTTGTGTATACTACCACATCAGGCAGGCTAACATTACTGGTTGTTGCTTGGGTCACCAATAAAAGCCATATGATGAGTGACTATAGGATCTTGTATACCCATGAGGGAGAGCAGTTGGTAAATGATAGAAAGACTAGTGCCTAAAGGGGATCAACAATGGCAGCAACTGTTCAGACTGCAATGTGCAAGAAAAGGGGGTCACAAGAAGGGGTCACCAATTGAAGTTAGAGAGGTGACTGCTCCGGGGCAATGTGAGGAAGTATTTGGTCAGAAAGATGGCCATGGACACATGAAAGGGGATCAGGATGACATAGCACAGGAGACAGTAATCTATAGGTTAACTAGGATCTGCAGCTTAGACAGTTGATCAGGGAATGGACAGACTTGGGGTGCCAGGCAGTCCTTATGTGCCATCACACTCCATGCACACATGTCTAATAAAAGGCTGGTGAGACACTGGGAGGGAGGGCTGTGAAGAAGAACAGCATTGAGCAGCATTCATCCTTACATACGGACCTTGTTCTTCAGCTCTTTTATGTCCCAGCAGCAATATTCACATGCCAGCTGTAATAGACCTGACACTACGTGGTTTTGGTCTGATGCATTCATTCATTTAGCACTGTGAGTGCGTCCAGCCCCCAACCCCAGTCAAAATTGCAGTTGGCAGTGAGGCTATGGTTACTGGGTGCACCCAACAGACATCAATGGGGTAGTTGCACAGTCTTCAGCATTGTCTGGATCAGATCAAGTATGGGGAGGGTTACTAGATCCAGTGAGGAAAATGTGTGTGTGTTTGGGGGACTTATTGCCAGGAGTAGGATACTGACCACAGCACCTGTCTGGTGCTTGGTAACCACATCCACAACCGTAACTCAAAACACTGTCACCACCTTATCCTGGAAACCATGTAATGTGTGTGTGGGGGGGGGAACAATTCCAGGAGTTAGATACTGGTCACAGCACCCCTTTATGGGGCTTGTTATTCTATTGCCACATCCACAGCCAACACCAAAAGCTATCCTTATACTGGCAAGCCCACACATCCAGCTACATCTAGCCACAAGCTGAGACATGGGCAGAGTGTGACCCATATTGTCTGACCACCACTGAGCACTGTGAACAGAGACTGGGCAGAATGAACCCCAAATAGCCATATGGGCTAGGGACACATTGATCACTACAATATTGTCTGGTGCTGGGTAAACATCCTTTCAAACATACTATCTCATATTGTAAAAAGCATGCAACACCCGGCAAAAAAAATCCCCGCCTCATTCAACAGTCCACATGCAGTACAAGAAGAAGCACCAACAGGAAAAATAACAATACTGACCTCAGTTTTGGAATAAATAAGCTTTATTTCTGTCCAGATGCTGTCCCCAAAGGCTGCCGAACGCAACTGATAGTTATTGTAATATTCCTGATTCCGGCACCAGAGGATGAAGGGAATGCTGGAGGACTGCAGGTGCATGCTGAGAGGTAAGGGATGAGTATCGGGTAGAGCGCAGCAGCCGTCTATACTGCGGGGGAAAGCGCAGAAGCCGGTATGTGTCCCCAGGATTTCAGCATTGCAGAAAAGGCATTTGAGTGGCACCTGGCTCACAAGGGTGAGTGTCCACAAAGGAGACTTTGCAGCACATCAGCCGAAATGCATCAGTTGATGCACTGCAAAGCTGGTAGTGTAAACTGGGCTTTTAATAAGCACCTTGCTCAGTGTGATGATACCTTTTTTAACCAGTCTTCTGACAAGCAGATGAAAAAGACATGGATTATGCACAAAAAATGTATTTGATACTTCAACAACAGCTGGGCTTGCTAAGAGGTCATCCACCCCCTGAAGAACCCCTGAGAAAGGGTGTGGAGCGATAGCTGTATGCTAGACTGCAGGATGTTCTTCAAAGGAATGACCTCTCTGAATATGATAAGGCTAAAGTATATGGGAGTGTGTTACAATACTATCTCACAGTTGAATGTCAGGGTGAAAAAGATGTAGCACACTTGTCATTATCTTTTGACACTACATGAGCTAATGCAGCCACAGCACAGCTACCAGGCGCTGCCGACATTTATTTTTGTTAGATTTGTTTATTTAAAATCTGGTAAGATTTTGGGCCAAAGGTCAATTTACAAGGGTGACTAGAACATATAACAAAATTCAGAAAATACATACATATAGTGATGGTGTATCCAAAGGCATATATAAGGAAATACATCTAACCAGAAAAACATTTACACTGACATTTAACAAAGAGGTAATGCTTTAAAGCATGCTTAAAACTCAAAACTGTTTTATAAGCACCAGTTAAAGACACAGGTCAGGAATGATAAAACAGTGGTAGTTTAAAAAACATTGTTTTTTGACCAGCTGAAGTTCTCATTCTAGGGACAGCAAATTGATAGCGGAAAGGTGGCAAGGTGATGAAGGTACTAATAAAAGAAAGAGTGGTAGACTACCTGGAGGACTGCGGCCTGCAGGACGATAGGAAGCATGGCTTCACAAAGGGGAAGTTATGTCAGATGAGCCTGATAGAGTTCTTCAGTTGGGTGATGCAGGTGGTAGATCAGGGAGGGGTGATAGACATACCCTATCTGGACTTCAGAAAGGCCTTCGACACCGTCCCTCATAGAAGGCAAATGAATAAGCTGGAAAGTTTAGGGGTGGGACAGAAAATAACTAAGTGGGTGGAGAACTGGCTGTCAGGCAGAAGGCAGAGGGTGGTGGTGAATGGAGTACACTCTGGGGTGGGGAGGGTGACAAGTGGGGTACCACAGGGGTTGGTACTGGGACCCCTCCTTTTTATGTTCATCATGCGCACTAGCGCAAGTCAAACATTTTGCTATGTACAGAGTTTTGAGAGGTGTGTCATGGTGGTCCAATGCAGTAGACTATACAAGGGGCTTGACCAGTAATCAGCAAGCCTCATCATGACACTGTTCAGGCATGAAAGTGCATAGACTTCAAAACAATGTGCCAACAGACACGTTCATAAATCAGCTCTTTCAGCAAGCACAGCTGATCATGTGCTCTCAGCCTGCCTGCTCCTCCCCCTTACCCCAACATTTTACACACGCGCGCGCGCACACACACACACACACTCTGGTTATACAGGTCTACCTGCAGTCTTTAGGTTCCTGAGGCTAGCCATAGGATGATATTTTTTCCTTGGAATCAGGGGTGTGGTGAGACATAATAGAACTTTGATTTATCTTTCATGTAACATTCCAAGGACTGAAACTGAAACCTGAAACTGCTCACTTTGTTAATGTGTACGTGTCTCTCTCTCTCTCTCTCTCTCTCTGGCTACACACACACACACATACACATACACACACACATGAGTCTGGTTACACATGCTGTAGTAGGCTGCTGATAGAGTGGAAAATGGAATATTTAAGTACTTTAATGGTTACCTGGCTACTAGGGTAGTAAATAAGTGACCAGTTCACGTTAATATAGGGTAGATCAAACAATGAAATAAACTGTGACTGCCATTGATTTTTAAATAATGGTTGCCTATAAAACAAGAATTTCGTTTGCCCCTTCAAAGTGCAGCAACTTACAAATTTGAACACTTACCATTTAAACAATTTCTTGGGGGAGGATTCCCGTGTTCTCTGTTTAAAGGGAAAAAAACAGATCTCCTGGTAAAATCATGGACATGGTCCTGCTGTCAGCCAGGCCCAGCTGCAGTCTCTAGGTATCAGAGGCCAGCAATAGAATTATATTTTTTCCGTGGAGTCAGGGGTAGGGGGAGACATAACAGAATGTTGCTTTATCTTCCATGTAAGCCTTAAAATACACCTCAGAGCATCTAAAACCCCAGAGCTTCTGGGAGCTGCTCATAACACTGATAATGGGGGTTCCCAAACCCCCAGTGCCTCCACCTGAAATAAAGAAAACCCTCACTTGTAGTTTAATTTTTTTTAAATAAACACTGTAAAAAGAAAAATGTCCATTGATGTCTGTTGCTCCCATGCTGTAATTGCCCAACCCAAGCCCTGCTCATATTAGTATTCCAGCATGAGGATCTGCTCCTTAGATCCAGTACAACAGCAATACCAGCGGTGAACATCCAGCATTGACAAATGCTTGTTAATATATACATCAGTGATATGGCAGATGGGCTGGAGGGGAGGATGTGCCTATTTTCAGATGATACAAAGATCTGTAATACGGTGGACACCCCGGGGGTGGAGGGCATGAGGAGGGACCTGAAGATTCTGGAAGGGTGGTCAGAAACCTGGCAGCTGTATTTCAATACCAAAAAGCGTGCTGTGATGCACATGGGGAGGAAAAACCTGCAAGCCGCTTACACACTGTGGGGGGGGGGATTAAGACAACAGAGCAGGAGAGGGATCTAGGGATAATAATATCAAGCAACCTAAAGGTAGGAAACCAATCCAGCAAGGTGGTGGAGAAGGCAAATGGAATGTTGGTGTGCACTGGGAGGGGCTTAACCAGCAGAAGGAGGGAAGTAATAATGCCTCTTTATAACACCATGGTGAGGCTGCACCTGGAGTATGGGGTCCAGTTCTGGAGACCACATCTATGAAAAGACATTGATGGGATAGAGAGGGTACAGCACAGGGCAACCAAGATGGTGGACGGCATGCAGGGAACGTCATATGAGCAGAGGTGGAGGGAATTGGATCTGTACCCATTGGAGGCAAGATGGGAGAGGGGGGATATGATTGAAACTTTTAGTAAGTAAAGGGGATTAACAAGGTGAAGGGGGAGCTTATTTAAAAGGGAGGAGGGGGCTAGAACAAGGGGGCATAGTCTAAGATTAGAAGTAGGAAGATATAAAGGTAATGTGAGGGGGCATTTCTTCACAGAAAGGATGGTGGAGGCCTGGAATAAACTACCTGAAGAAGTGGTAGGGGCTGAAATGGTGGAGGTATTTAAGAGGGCATGAGATAGACACATGGGGTTGGTAAGTGGAGAGAAGGGGAGGACTGGTGGTATAGGCAATGAGTAAGGGGGGGATAGGGCAGACTCGATGGGCCAGTTGGGTCCTTTTCTGCTGACAAATTTCTATGATTCTATGATAAGATGATCTAGTTGAAACATTGCTAAGGTGCTTTTTGAATATTGAGTGAAATGTGGTAGGAACAAGGCCAAGAGTAACTTTTTCGTGAGAATACTTAAATGCAGTAGGTACTTTTATTCTAGTGGCAGCCACCCACATGGTTATACAGTTCACAATAGTGAGTATGGTAGGGCAGTTGTGCACCAGATCTGGCCACTTGATTATAAAGTGTCCTCACCCGGGTCAGCAGTTCCTCTTTAATTGTGTGGTAGCTTAGTATGCCGTAATTAATAACTGGTAAAAGAAAGCTCTGTGCCAGTATCATCCTTGTGCCGGGGATGAGTAATGAATTGGGTGATACGGTGCACCTAGTCTTTGATGGATTATGTTTGTCATGGAGTTTATGTGTTGTTTAAAGGAGAGGGTGCCATCCAGGGTGAGGCCCAGATATCTGAATTCTGTTACCTGATCAATTGCCAACACCTTCAGGGTACACAAAGAAAGGACTGAATCAACAGGCAACTTTTTTCTTGGGTTATGAAATACCATTGATTTTTTTTTATTCAAAACCAATTTATTTATTAGAAACCATTTTAATAGGTTGACAAAATCTTAAGCCAGGGCCGCTTGAGAGAGGATCACCATGTCATTAGCATAAAGAAACATTCTAGAACTTTTACAGGTTTTTGTCAATGTGTTCAAAAATAAACTAAATAAAAGGGGACCCAGTAGAGAACCTTGGGGAACACTGAGTGGAATAATTAGGACAATTGACCCTTGATTTTAGTAGATTATGACCAATCACAGAAATAGTTCTGACACCAGCCAATGTCTGTGGGCATACCCAGTTTGTAAAGGGCATCCAAAAGCAGATTATGGTTGACAAGATTGAAGGCATTGGTGCGGTCCATGAATACAACAGCAGCAAAATTACCCTAGTCAAGGGCTTGAGATACTGAGTGTGTGAACCCCACCAAGGCCATCGCTGTGCTATGTCTAGGTCGAAATCCATGTTGTGCTGACGTCAGAACATTATACTTTATCAAGTGCTCCATCATCTGGTCAGAAACTATGTTTGAGGATGTTAGATAGTGAAACCAACAAAGAAATGGGACAGTAATTTTGAATATTGGAGATGTCAGCAGCTTTGTGGATGGGAACAATGACAGCACCCTTCCAGGTTTCTGGGAATCGACCAGAACAAAGTGATAAGTGCAACATTTTTGTAAGAGGGCAAGAAAAGATGTTCATGGTGATCCTCAAGAGCCTAAAATCTGCTCCATCTATTCCTAATATAGGTCTGGGGAGTAATTTCAGAAACTAGCTCAGGACCTCCCCAGGGGAGAGTGCCTTCAAATAAAACTTTGGGTACTTGTTCAGTGAAGAAATAAATCACTATCATGAATCACAAAAGAATCTACTTCATCACTGGTTATGTAACTGGATAAATCAGAAGAGAAAGTATTGAATTCGGTAGCTATAGATGAAGGCATGTTTATAACTCCATCTGGTGTTTTCAACATATGAGGGCCAAAATTACATTCTTTGTTTGACAATTCATTAATCAAGTCTCAGGTGGCTGCTACATTTCTCCCTGCAAATTACCTTTGTTTGTGGATGAAAAAAATTGCTTTTTCAGTTTTTTAATCATAGATTTGCATTTATTGCATAACTGTTATAAGCCACGAGGGTTGCTGCATAGGGATTCTTTTTTATATACTTTCCATTTTTTATCTCTGTCTCACATAAGTTGAAGTAACTCAGGAGTGATCCATTCTTGTTTGTTACCCCTCATCTTCAACTTTTTGGGGGGTCAAATGTATTACTAATGAAGCTGAAGCAAAAACAGAAGCTTTCAGTGTAGCAGTCACATCTGTCTCTTGGTCCAAGAAGGACTAATCAACAGCTGAGAGCCACAAGGAATTTTGTAATGTCCAATTAATTTTTAATTTTTTATTGAGGCATCAAATACAGTCACAGATGTGCAGCACAATGATATAACAAAAAAATGGTACAAATGTAGCCATAAAAGATACACAGCTCTTAATTTGAAACTGTAAAAACAAGACTAGGGTCAGTAATCTTATTCCATAAGACAAGACATATTTTCAAGCTGTATTTCAGGAGTTAGAATAATGAAGAATAAATGAACCTCTCCAGTCTATGAATCATGAGCTTATACAGCTGGAGAGACTCCAGCCTTCCAAAGCAGACCACGCCCCACCATATACCAGAAATGTTAATGAAAACAGAAATGGTCCATTACAGTCCCACAATGAGAAAAAAAGAGAAAAGAATAGTTTGTAACCCAAACTGGGATTTATTTATACAGTTTATCTCGGGAACAAACTCAGTATCCACCATAGAATAATAACGTACCCATCTCTGCCACTTGATATTAAACTGATCCTGTGTATCATGAACTATTGGCAGTTAACTTTTCCATATAATACATTTAATTCATGATACTGCACCAGAGCTCCACTGAAGGCCGGTTTGGTTTTATCCAATGTCTCGTAATGGCTTTTTTTGCAGCTAACAAATACAATAAAATAGGGGATTGAGATAATAGGGACATTCCTCTTCGAGGAATTGATAAAAGGGCCAACTCTGGGATCAGATTCAGAGGACCACCCAGTAATTCTTCTATCTGTAATAAGACATGTTTCCAAAATGTTGCCAACTTTGAACAGTGCCAAAAGATATGTCAATGGCCTGCAGGATTGGCCCCACAACATCTCCAGCAGTACTCATAGGGCTCTGACATGTATCTCATTAAAACAACTGGAGTCTGAAATAATCTATATCTCTTCTTTCATGCAAATTCCTGCCATTGCACGGAAGAAGTGCTTTTGATGGCAGGTACAGCATATTCGACCCAGCAAGTATAATCTAGCTGAGAATTAAGCTCTTTATTCCAGTTATCAAGTACAGACTGCACTGAGTCCCCCTTCTGGAGAGTTTTGTAAAGGTTGCCTATGAGATGACCCCAGAGGGACCCTCTCTGTGCATCCAAGATCATTACCATGATCTCAGGTAATAGCTGCAATAATTTAGTGTAGGATCTGCGTTTGTGAAGCAAGTATGTCTTGACTTGCAAGTAACAGTAGTGTTCTCTACCTGTGAGCCCATACTCTGTTTGCAGGGTTTCAAAGGGAATGAGCCAAAGGTTATCCAAACATTGATATATGTGCGATAATCCAGGCTGCCACCGACAATGAAACACCAGGTCCATTTCGGAGGGGAGAAGTCTACAATAGTAAAAAATCTGTTGGAAGGCAATTTGTTGTTTGAAAAAATGTCACGGGGTCAATATGTCTCACGGCAGAATGCTGTGCGGCATAATTGCGTTGTGCGATTCCCAGATATCTTTCTTTCTGTGGGGGGCTTTGTCCCCCACACACCCCATTATGGGACGCAGTGCCCCCTGGGTCCCCCCCACTAAAGATTCTAACTCCGGGGAGTCCACCTCGGAGAGCGCACAAGTCCGGGATTCACCATAATACCGTAAAGCTATTAAGCGTACGACATTATGACCCGGTACTTGAAAAAATACCATACTTTAATGCTATTCCTAATAAAGACAGTACAGTGTGACAACAGGATGTTATTCTTAGATGCGACAAAAAGAATTTGGCTGATATCATAAAGATCGTTTAAATGGAACTTGATTTGTTTCCATGAGGGGTTGTGTGCAGGTGATATCCAGCTCAGTATTATGCATAGGTGAACAGCTCTCACATAATTCAGAAGATGAGGAAGAGTTACCCCACTCATGGCACATGAGAGTTGTGGAATCAAGAGATGAATTCTAGGATGTTGCCCTGCCCAAATAAATATTGATATAAGTTTATCCCTTGAGCGAAAATAAAATGTTTTGGGAAGCATCTGGAAAAGATAAAGGAGCCTGGGAAGTATATTCATTCCAATGACTTCTATACAGGCAAAAAAGGAAAGGGGCAAGAGACTCCATTTCTGTAAATCATGCTGAATAATATTCATCAAAGGTTCATAATTAATTACTTCTAAAGTTTCTAAGTCACTAGGCATATGTACACCAAGATATTCTAATTTCATACTTCACCATTTTAAGGGCATTAACTATTTCAATTGAGAAGGAAAATAATGATTAAGAAGAATTTCTGTTTTGTGCATGTTCAGTTGGAACCCTGCCAACTGAGGAAACTGATCTAGTATATGCTATACTATTGGTATGGAGGATTCGGGTTCTGAAAGCGTAAGGATGATATCATCAGCATATAACATGATTTTGTATACTTCAGAGCCTATCTGTATGCCTAATGTCCATTTTTTTGATATTTTAATAATCAATATATACTGGAGGAACCACTTCCTTTTTGTACTCCAGCAGCAACAGACAGGACTTGATTGCTGACACAATCAGGTAAAACTCCTGATTGTATTATTTTGGATGTGTCAGAGACCAAGATCCAGCCAGTCACCGTTGAAGTACAAGTTTTATAATGGATTCTGATGGGGCTATCTATAATCTGAGTGAGTTTATGATTGACTGGATCATCTTTGTACTTTACAGTATCCTTCCTCATCCAGTTTAAATTGAAATCACCAATAATGATTATTTCATGGTCTGAATGAATAGCTCTTCTAGGAGCACAAATTAAGTAAAGTCCTTCATCATTAAAACCAGGAGCTGCATATAAAGGCATTAATGATAGATATTTATTGTAGCCCAATATTAAGGTTAAAGACAAAGATTCATAAGGCAAAGGGCCAACAGGTTATTTATCCTGAATCACAGAAAGGTGTTTTTTCATGTAAAATAAATGGCTCCTTTCAACTATACTAAACACTTTCACGCTAATGTGATCAAAAGGGTACTTTGCTTTAATGGACTGTAAAGCTTGAGCATGGTCAATACATGCAACTGCTAAAATTTCTACCCTTTTTACATAAATAGAGACAGATTTAATTTGTAGTCTGTAATCTTCAGCTGCATCACCACTAATTAAGCAGAATTTAGCAACATTCATTGGTGTTATGCACAAGCTTAATTTTATCATCCACTCTGTTCAAGAGCAATTATTTTCCTGGAAGGAAAGGTGTGCATGAATTAATCTAAACAGTTCTACAGTACGACTCCCTGCTGTCAAAGCTAAATGCTTTTTAAATCCCTAATTGGATCAATTAAGAACAGTATTCTCATGCTGTCCTAATGCGTCTTGATAAAATAATCTGGATGAAAATAGTGTGGACAGGGTGTCATCACTGTAATTAAGTAGTGATTCAATGATTACTCTTTAAGGGTACTCTGGATAGTTAAACAGACACCCACCACTGTATCCACCAGGCTAAAGATGGTTGCCAGAGGGTAGTTAATTAAACTTACTCTTGTCACATCATTAAGCTCACTTACATTGGCCTTAGTGATCTTGCACAAGGTATACCATTATGCAGACAACGGAATTAGGGCACTGCAACCAGTTCGCCTGTCATGCTGGCAAACTGGATTTTGATGTGCTCAACAGGGACGGTGCTGTCTGGGTGTTGCACCCTTTGCCCCATACACCTCTGACCTGGAGGTGATTATATTAAAGTATGGGGGGCACATGGCCCCTGCAAACAGCCAGTATGTGCCCCAGGGCATTGGACGTGTTGGGGGTCAGGTGGCACAATTTCCGGGTGTGATGTTCACCGTCAGCATTGTGCTGGTGATCTAGTGATGGTCACAGTTTTTCTTGTCGTAATGTCCTGGCGGAACCCTTGTACAAAAGGCACAAGGTGTTGTTTAGAGCAACATAGTCTTCACCATTACCTGCCACATAAAACTCCAGGGGTGCATTATAAAGTATAGCTGACAAGGGCAGGATTTCAACATAAAGATTTTTCTCTATAATTGTTTGGATTGGTTTTATCATGAAGACGTCTAATTCTGACTTCCAATATTCTTCAGACATGCACTGTACCACAGCCATGACTTAAAATAAGTCTCTTTGCCTGTTAGTTTTACAAGGTTTTCTCTCCCAGTGCTTGTGTTTCACAACTATTTTTTCTTTTGAAAGTGCAGTCTTTTAATAATGCTTTCATAGGTCCCTTGGAGGGCCTTTCTCCTTTTCTTATTGGGTCTCTTGTAAACCACCATTCCTGCCCCATCCAGTGGCTGTCCCAGATCAGATGTTCTGAAGGAACTCACAACATTCCCCACTACAGCTTTTACAATATTGCCAATTTAAGGTTGGGTTTCTTTATATAGAAGCCTTTTTGTAATAGCAGCACAGCTTTTCTAAATAAACCTCTAATTATGCAGCCTACGCAGGTACCATACATAGCAACAGCAACATGAAAATCAGGTAAACCGTGACCTGCCTGTGCTTTGTAATAGGCTACATAAAGGTTGGGATCACTGTACAACTTCTGTGACAATGCGGGCATTCAGAAGGTTCCTTTAACAGGCCAGAACTTAAGCTTTATGATCACCTTACCAAACAAGAATCCCACCTTTTTGTCTTGATCATTCTTTGCCACAATATTTATGGTATCAAACTATTGTTTGCTGATTGGTATATAATCAAGCTTATCATAACAGATGGTTATGATGTTATTATTCAAACCAGATATTTCCAAACAATGTAGTAGAGGCACATGGCTATTTCTAACTCTTTGATGTTCAACAGTGTCTGTATACACAAACAGCGTGTAAAACCATCATTGATGTCAGCATAATATGTTATTGTGCTTGATTGTACTTGTGATATACTGTGTTATACCCCCAAAATAGAAGGCAGATTATGGTGAGCAATGAATGATCTGCCTCAAATGTTGTGGGATTTTATTGTCTGTTCCTCACTGTTATATTCTAAAAACATTTCTAGCTGCACCATTTCCAGTGTTTCATTGATGGCTGCTGTGACATCATCAACATTGTGGTAACCTCTGAGAATTGATAATGGCCATAATGGCTTAGAAGTTTCAGCTGCTGGCAATCTCCCATCTTGTGATGTAATAGCGTCCCATGTTCTCAGGTAGTGTATTTCCAGCAAGCCAATTTCTCATAACCCCACTTATTTTGATAGGTTTTGTATGTTTCACAATATATTCTGAAATTATGTTTTTGGGGAACATTTCAAAAGAGACATTTCTAGGCAATGTTACATAAAAACTGTTCTCAGTCATTGTTTTACCACTACTGTCTTCACCCAACAGATGTCATGCTAAACATGGGTGCATCCTTATAATTTTAAATCACTCAGCTATTTGGATTCTATCCATCTGTTAAATTTTGATGTCCAGCCTAGCCATTTCATTAAGCAGATGTTGTAATATAAAATTGGCTAAGTTCATCCAACATATTAACACAGCAGTTGCGTAAACCATTGTCATCATCATCATCATTGCTGCTTTCCTCAGGCACTCTACACACACACACACACACACACACACACACACAACATAAATCAGGTAGACTATGAACGCAGAATGGTGTGTGGTATTATCATCATTAAGCCTGCTTTTGCCCCTTCTGACATGTCTTGGCAAGCCTGAACAAGCCAAGATCTGCTCCATACTTAGTTGCCTCATAACCCGGAACTGAAAAGTGGGGTGGGTGCTGTGTCATATCCAGCACACCTGTAAGTGGGGGGGGGGGTGTTTTGTCATTTCCAGCCAGCAGTCAATCGCTAATTAATTCTGACACTTAGTATGCACGTTTACTACTTGTATTCACTCCTTATCACTAGTTTTATCAAAGGAGAACTACAGTCAAAATCTACAAAAACATGTATTGTGCTGAGTGTTTTGGTGTGATTGTATCCTAGTGTGTCCTCCCTTTGTTTGCTGATAGCAGTTTTTTTTTCCTAAATTTGCCTGCTAGTTTTATAGCCCTTGGGAATCTCTGTGTCTGAATTTTTTATTGCTCTTATTTTTCCTATAATACAGCCTGTCACATGAGATAGGAGGCACTGTAGCAAAAAGAAGAGCAATAAAAAATTCAAACATGAAGATCCCCAAGGGCCATAAAACTAGTAGGCAAATTTAGAAAAAAACTCTTAACTGTAAACTAAGACAAGGACACATTAGGGCAATATCCACAAACCAAAACACTCTGCACAAAATATTTTGTTGTTGTTGTACATTTGACTGTAGTTCCCATTTAAGGGCACAGGGTCATAATATCACAGACGATATAGCACATGTCAAAACCGTGCACCAAACACAGCAAGCAGCAACACAGCGGTGGCACATAATGCCGACTGCAACAGAAATGCTGCACACTCGAACGGTCTTTTTGTTTCACCCATCACACCCCCTGGACTATTTATAATCAACTCCGTGGGGGTGTGGACACAGGAGCAGAACAAAAATTTGCTGCAGCACTTACCCGTCGGAGCACTAATGGGAATCGCAACAAAGATTCCCACACCAAGGATTCAAACCCCGGTTCTGCCCTGCTGCCCACTGTATGGTCAGGTGCTCTAGCCACTCCACCATGGGAGCAGCTTGACCAAGTACCCGACCAGCAATCACTACATGCACTTCCCCTTCCGGTGCACAGAGACAGGGTAGCGATACTTGCCATACATTATTCACACTATCTTCTCTCCACTTCTTGGATCTGGAATGTAATTGCTCATCTTTTGCCTTAGTATCATAAACTCACTACTGTATAAAGTATATAGACAAAAATTACCACAGTATTTATTGGATTTATTTTTCATTAGGGAAACAAAAATACTTGGTTTGGAATATGCTGTTCCCAGATGTAATTCAAAATTGGGGCAATTTGCTGTTTGGCATAGGGGACCATTAGTGTGGAATTTATTACCTATTACCTTGTGTCCAATGAATCAGTCAAACTGGGCTGTATTAAGCAATGGTATAAAATCAAGTCAGATGCCTTATTTATTTGTTACACTGGAGGTCCCACGTGAGAAACTATTCCCAAACTACTTTTTTAAATATATATTGTTCATTTCAAAAGTGGGTAATATGTATATGCATTGTAGATTGTGTTTTCATTAAGGTGACGTTGTTGTGGAATGTGTTGATTGTGATTGCTGTAATTTTATATTATGTATTTGAAATGTAATAATTTTGATATGTTAACATGTATGTGTAATTATTTACTGCAACACTGGACCTCCTTTGAAATGAGTCTCCGCTCAATGGAGCATGTAACACCTATCCAATTTCATGTAACATGAATAACATTTTATACAACTATAACACTACTACCCCTGTCGCTCTGAAGCACTATGTGCTATAGACTGCACGGTTCTTCATGCATGGTTTAGTCCACACTATAATCATCTGGTACCCCATTTAAGTAGCCCTGCTATATTCCAGGTTATCATCGATACTAAATAGTAGTTTGTGTCTGAAATTGATGGATATCTCAACTGTTTCTCTGGGTTGTCAGTGTAGAGAAATGTCATGAAAATGGGCAAATCTATTTTGTGTTGAAATCATGATCTCATGTTCTGTACTTCACATCCGCAGAAGCTTGTTCACTATACTGTATAGCTCAACAAAATCAGTAATTAATGTGCCCATATGATCAATTTTGTAAGCATTGTGCAATATAAATTCTACATCCTTTATTATGTTGGCTTGCCGCACATGCGCGCAAGTCAACATCTTGGGAGAGTGCAGATTTGGAGGCATGAACACTGTTGGTTGAATGCAGGGCATGCATCAGTAGGTGCGTCCCTCATTCCCCAATCAGCCTGCATGCCCACGCCACACCATGCATGCTAATGTGGCGAGCACATCTAAGGAAAGATCCACTGCAATCTGAGCAAAGCTCGCCAAACGCAGTGGACCCTTCCTGCGTACTGCCACATTAGCAGCATGGTGGGCGGCCACCCAGTGGCCAACTTTGGGGGTGCCCAATCCCCCAGCCGGCTTTCTGTGGCTGCAGAAATTTGCAGATGGGGAGCCCACTCCCCATCAGCATACAGCAGCCCCCCCCACTTCCTATATGCTGAGGGGGGTGCCCAATCCCCTTTGGTTCTTGCCTCCCCCCCACTTTCATTGTGAGCCAATGGGGGAGCCAACTCCCATTGACATAAATCAGCCCCCCCCATATTTCTTATATGCGAGGGGTGCCCAGTCCCCCTGGTTCTTGCCTCCCGGCTGTCATTGTGCCGACTGGGGTGCCCAGTCCCTGTCGGCATAAATGCACCCCCCCCTTGTCTGCCGACAAGGGTGGCCAGTCCCCCAGTGGCTCCAGCCCCCCCAAGCAGCTTTCTGATGCCACGCTGGGAGCTCACCCCAGCGTGGCAAATGTCCCATATCATCCTTGTTAAAAAAAAAAGTCTCTGAAAGAAAAAAACAGTCCCTCGTGGTCTCAGTGGCCCCTTCCCCCACCTGCGCCTACCTACTGCGCACCCTGCCTCCCCACACCCCCCTCACCCCATACTTACCTCTGGACTCTGGCGCGACTATCTTCGGTGGACCGGGAACACGTCTGCACTCTTCAAAGCCGATCGCGAACTGAGGAAATGCCGGTAAGCTGTATAATGGAATGAATAGGGTTTTTTCAACTTTGCTGCATATCTCGGGCATTTATTGGAATTTTGGCACCACATTTTCAACATGGGGTTTTTTGGGCCCCTCCTCATGAATTCTATCACCGTCATGGCATTAATCGGCCTCGAAAGGTGATTTCGCAGTCACTGCGTGAAATCACCTTTCGGGACCCATTAACGAAATGACAGTGCCAGAGTTCATGAGGTGGCCTCTCAAAAAGCCTATGTTCCAAATTTGGTGGAAAAAATCCAACAAATGCCTGTTTTACGAGTGTGCACTGCGCAGTTGCTACGCAGGCTCGTAACTTCATGCATTCGCAATATTTTATGGTCGAATTTTCAGCATTGTCATTTTTGTACACCTTCTTGTGAACAGTACAGCTGTCATTTTCCACATCCTGCCCAAAATGTGTTTCCGCACTTCCGGCACACAATAGCACAGTCGCTGTGGGAAATCAGTGTTTGGGCCAGATTATGAAAATGACAGTGACACAGTTCATGAGCAGAGGTCCTAAAATGCCTATGTTGAAAATTTGGTGATGATATCTATAAAATGACAGTGTTACGAAGCAAGTTGGCAGATTGCACGACGCTTGCAACTGGCCGCACATGTGTGAGTATATTTTCACCTGGATTTTCACCATTGCCATTTTTCCACACCTTTTGATGAACAGTACAGCCATCATTTCACATATCCTGCCCAAAATGTGTTTTCGCACTTCCGGCACAGAATAGCTTGGTCGCTGTGTGAAATCACTTCTTGAGACACTTTGAGGAAATAACAGTGACACTGTACATGAGCAGAGGTGCTAAAATGCCTATGTTAAAAATTTGGTGCCGAACGCCCATAAAATGGCAGTGTTCCAAGCGTGCGTTGCGTATTTCCCACACACTTTTGTAACTTCACAAATTTGCTATATTTACATGCCACATTTTCAACACTGGCATTTTTTTACACCTCCTTATGAACTGTACAGCTGTCATTTTTCACATCCTGACCAAACTGTGTTTTCGCACATCTGGCGCACAATGGCTCAGTCACTGTGGGAAATCAATTTTCGGGTCAGATTAACAAAATTGCAGTACCACTGTTTATGAGCAGAGGTCCCAAAATGCCTATGCTGAAAATTTGGTTAAAAATTCCCCAAAATAATTGCATTACAGGCGTGCGTTGCCCAGTTTCTATGCACGCTCATGACTTCACCAATTTTTCATATTTTCACTCGATTTTTAACATTGCCATTTTTTGTACCTCCTCACGAAAAGTACAGCTGTCATTTTTCACATCCTGTGCAAAATGTGTTTTCGCACCCGTGGCGCCAAATGGCACAGTCGCTGTGCAAAAATCACCTTTTGGCTAACGAACTGATAGTGCCACTTTTCATGAGGTAGGGTCACAAAAAGTCCATGTTGAAATATTGGAGTGAAAATGCCTCGGGCGTTAGGGTTTCCAACCGTAATGCCCTGCCGTGTAGAGACTGACAGGTGTCAGGGGTGTGACTTGGGATTGTCGGACGAAATGCTCACGCCATTCCACCCCCACCTCCACCCTGTAGCCAGTGACAATCATCAAGATGTGCCTTGGACGCTTTGGCTCCAAAGTTCACCCCACTGTCCTATACTGCACCCATCTCAGTGTATTTCCTTATGGAATCGGGTGAGCGTAAAGCCCGAAGACCCCAATGCACACCGCGACACTTGTCAGTGTCTGCAGGATAAGGAGAGGTAAAATGGCATGAGCACTATGGCCAACACCCAAAGGGACACCCCAATGCCTGTCAGTCTCTGCAGCGTGGGGGTGGGTTGGAATCAGTTCAATACTTCATTGCCATTCCTATTATGCATCTCTCTAACTCTTGCACTACCAATGCCAATGCCAGCAAGCCAACATTCGGCATTGACAAATGCTTGTTTCTGCAGCCACTTGTCTAATATTGTTCCAACCTATTTGCCTCTGAACTCTTGATATTGCAACATTGGAGACAGATATGTGTAGTAGGTTAAAAAATGTTTACAACGGCTCTGAAAGTTACAGTGGTTTGTTTTTCATCTTATGTAAGCCAAAGATGTATAACATTATTCACATTATTTTCTCTCCACTTCTTGGATCTAGAATGTAATTGTTCATCTTTTGCCTTAGCATCAAAAAATCATTACTGCCCTTAGCGAATTCAGTGTACTCCTGAACCTGAACTTGAAACTTTAATGGGCTATCCCATACAGGTTTGGGGTGACCATTTGTTAAGTTTAATTTATGCAGTATCCAATGTACTGCCAACAGAGGATATTATAAGGACCATTGAGCGGTTAGGGGACTAAAATCAGGATTCACAAAGAAGATGCACTGAGCGCAACCCAGATGCGCTGAGCACAGACAGTGCGATTCATAGAGGCATGCACAATGGAATGCGCTGAGCGCATCCCCTCTGTGAATCGCCCAGACACAGGACAGCACAACTGGAGATGTGCTGGTGCAACAGGAGATGCGCCAGGGCACCCTGGATGCCCTGAGCCACACAGGGGAGCAAGTCAGAGCAAGTGGAGCAAGCCAGCAGGGCAATAGGGAACAACCATGATGCTGGAACAATGAAACCCACAGACACAGGTGCTGATAGCAGCATGTTTATAAAACAGTAAAACCAGATAAAAACTGTACAGCAGAAACCCCAGAACAACAAGGAAACAAGGGGCCATAGACATAAACAGCAAACAGTGCAAGGTCCCATGAAGAGGCAGGGGGTCACTAACGCCGCCGTGCCCTGCCATGCCACACTCATGCATGGCCACGTAAGGGCAATCACCGAAGATCACACTGCAGGGCAGCTGACAGGTGCTGAACCATCCTGGATATAGGCTGCAGGGCAGCCTAGATGGCCACATGGATCTGCCCCTCCACATCAGGCTGGGCACCACCCCCTACCGTGGCATGTTGTCCCTGGAGACCTACAGCAATGACAGAGAGAACACACACTGAGGGCCTGAACGTAGACAACACCCCCACCCAGCAGTAACCCACAGCAGTAGACCACGGCAACAGCAGAATGCACTGCATACCTGTCCCTACAAGGGCACTAGGCCTGGCACCCAGGAGCCTCCTCCTCCTCCACATCTCAGTAATGGCCACGGCCATCTGCCCGGCCTCTGGGCCTGCAAAACACAACAGACAGCGCCATGAGTCAATCCAGCAGTGCCAGAAACACACATCAACACCGACATGCACAGGTGGGGCAGGGAAAACCATACAGCACCACTGTGCAGGATGCACTGCCACAGTGCCACTCCCCCCAGGCATGTGTGCATGCAGCACACAGTGGCGACCAGCCGTGCAGCCCCAGTGGCCTGCATGCAACCACAGCCCTGCCCATAGCCCCCCCATGGCACACATGACAGGCAGCCACTGCCATGTGTGCAGGATGACAGTAACTCAAGTGGGTGCCCCATAAGGGCCGCAATACACACACCCAGCACATGCCACAAAAGGAGCCAGATGAGCAACACCTACCTGACCTTGGCAGTACACCCCGGCATGCACGGTGACGCAGCTGCCCCAGTCTCCCCGGGTCCCACCTCTGGAGGTCGCTGAAACAATGCCTGCATTGCTCCCCAGTGCATGGCAGCCCAGTGCGCTGTACCAGCCTCCTGGCAATGGAGGCCCACACCTCAGCCCTGGGCACATGGAGGTCCTCCTGCCCAAACAGCTGCCCCTCTACCGGCATAAAAAGTGCCAGCAGAAGCAGCAGCTCCACCTGGGACCAGTTTATGGCCTTAGGGGATTGTCTACCAGCTCTAGGCATTTCCCCACTGACAGTAACTGTCACCCAGAGCAACGCAGTGGAGCGCGATCGAGTACCCGATATGTGCCACGTGAAACACAGAGGCACATGCAGTACAACATGCCAGTGTGTGAAGCGCGATAGGTCAAAGGAAACATGGCATGTGCAGTGCCAACCGCTGAGGTGTGGCGAGGTCACAGCCAGATCATGCATGCGTGATGCGCGTGTGGCTGCCATGTTGTGCACGGCTTTCACTACGGCCACCTACGGCACACAACGCACGATCCATGGCCACTTCGACCACCCAGTGCAGCACGTCCCACACATATGGGTATACTGTCTGCAATACAGGGCACAGCGCAATGGCCAGCATTCCTGCAGCAGTGCATTGTGTAAGAAGTGTAGCAGTGCATATCAGAAGATGCACCATTGCACACAGTGATCGCGCATGCCCGACAGATGCGCCGTAACGTTATAGGCGCATCTCGGAGATGCTCCTTGTAAAGTGAGATGAGCTGGGGGCAGTTAAGCAATTCGCAGTCAATGCACCCTAAACTGCCTCATTCCACATGCATGGGCATCTCAGCCGATTAGCATCTCATTACCAGAGGCCCAGGCCTCATTTGCATGCCCTGAGCCATAAATACTCCCAAAGCTGCAGGCTGAGATCAGGTGACTGGGAGGAAACAGAGCCTTGATGGTGAATGCACAGCTGTATTTACATGGTCTACAGATCGCACAGGGGGGGTTTGTACAGGTGCATGCAAGCCTCTGAATGATCACGGCCCCCATATGGGGAACAGTTCCTCCCAACATGCACAGAATGTAGAACAAATGCCCATAATGTTGAACACCAAACCCGTGCAGTATATAGGATGCACAGGACACTGGTAGACTGGTCGCTGTCATGTCCAGAACGTCTGTCACAGTACCATGGTGCACACATGGCAGCATATGGGATAGGGTACTGCTGTACACAGGTACGGTTGGCAGTGGGACAAGGCCTTGCACCATGGAGCATGGTGGTCCTGTGACCCACATGGAGGTACTGTGCCCTGTGTAGTGGTACTGTGGAGAGGTATATGTGACTGGGTGTTACTGGCCATGTGTGGTGGATGCAGCGATGTGCTACAGGTCAGTCCAAGGCACACAGCAGTGCCTGTGCAGGCAACATGACAGTGTCGCCATGCCACACACTGCGGCCGGCTTCCCCATGGCTGTGGTCCACCAGTCTGTGCCCCCCACAGCATAGCAATGGTGGGACCTTGTTCGGGCAGGGTAACACTGCAGCCCAGCTGCACACACACTGCTGAGGTACCAGAACATGTCCATGTCAGACAGCACCACATGCCTCCTTGGGGGGGGGCAGCACTGGCACCCCAGCTGTGGACTGGTGGACATGCATGGCAGGTGCACTGTCCCCAGTGGGCCCTGTATTGTGGGGCGCCGCACACCATACCAGGACACCCACACGCAGACCACCACCCAGACCATCTGTCGAAGGGTTCCAGGTGGGGTCGACAGACAGAGGCAGGCAGGGCGGGAACATGTGTAGCCACAGGCATGCCTAACACCTGGGTGCTTCCCCCCACAGTAGCTACAATGTTGGAGGATGTGAGCACCTCCACAAGGTGGCGACCAAACTTCACACATGATGAGGAGAGGGCGCTCACTGAGTCATGCCACCTATGCCTGGCCATCCTCACCGGCAGGAGAGGCAGCCGGACTGTGCCAGCAGCAGGCTGGGAGGAGGAGGCCTGGCAGGTGAACGCCATGGCACCATACAACTGCACGGTCGCAGAGTGCAGAAAGCACTGGAATGACGGGTGCAGGAGGGCCAAGGAGAAGGTGGCCAACATCCAGGCCTCCTTGCGGCAGATAGGGGGTGGCCCGAGCACGACCGAACAGCTGAGTCCTAATGAGGCCCTCCTGGCCACCAGTGTGTCCTGGACAGCTGTGCAGGACATCCCCGGCAGTGGGTCCCAGACCGGTGGCAGCCCATCACAGCATTATGAGTAGCCAAGGGTCCTAGGCATGGCCGCCACCCATGTGCCAAGGCCGCCACGCCTGTCCCTGTACACCCAAGCACAGCAACATAGGGTCAGTCACCCCTGGCCAGACGCGAGAGGCCCTGTGGTACTGCAGCTGCCATGCCACTGCACCAGGAGGCACGTGCCACTGTGCATCCACATGGCATGTGCCACCACTGCCATGCAGTGTGCATAATAGGATGGTGATGGGCGCGACTGTGCCATGGCATGGCTAGCCATGTCATGCCATTGCCCCGCCATGGTCAGGCCTACAGCCTTGGCGCTGTGTGGCCAGCCATTTACTGTTGTGCATCACCAATGTGACGTATGTGTACTGTGCATTAACCATGTACCCCCTTCTTCTCTCCACAGCACCATCACGCCTCCCGGGTGCAGCCATGGCCACGGCTGCACATGACACCCTCATGGGTGATGATGTGGGCCCATCTCACGGGGCCATTGACACCACCATGGATGACCCTGTATCTGCACCATCCACATCCCTGGTGACTCCGGGCACGGCCCCGGCGCAGGCGGGTACCATGGGCCCCTTGCCAGTGCTGGCAGGACAGCCAGCAGGTACATCACTTGGCTGGGGAGCCTGTCCAGGTTGTCTGACAATGACCAGGATGACGTGGTGGACTTTGCTGATGCCCTCCTTGTGCTCACCAGTGGTGTGCCAGAGAGGGACTAGGCACCACTGTGGTCATCACCGCCACCACCAGCGCAGGCATGATGGATGGAGGTGCACCCAACACGGGGTTGCCTGTGCAAATGGCCCCGGTTGCCACTGATGGGTACACTGTGCAAGGTGAGGCTGAAGATGTGGCATAGCTGCCCGTGGCTGTGGGTGCTGTGCCCTCTGCACCACTGCCATGTTCAGTGCCAGTGACGTCAGTGGTATCCAGGCAGGGTGCCGCGGTGCATGCACCCACCCCATTGGCCCTGGAGGACGCCACCCATGGGCATTCAGTGGCATTGCCTGACCAAGCCTCACCAATGTCCCAGCCTGCCAGGGTGCAACCATCACCCATGGACACACCAGGACTGGCTGCTCCATCCCCTGCATGTCGGCGATGCCATCGTGAAGCAACACCCACCGATGACATGGGGACCTAACTCACCCTCCTGCGGGTGACTGTGATGGGGGCAGGAGGCCCTCTGTGTGGAGTTCTGTAGCCACAGGACTGTGATGGTCCAGGAGCATGAATCCGTGGCTGCGTGGCATGCACAGATGCTGGCAGAGGCACGCGTCATGTGGGTGGGCATGACTGCAGCTCTGAAGCAGATTGCAGTTGCTGCAGAGGTGGTGGCTGCCTCTGCAACATTCCGTGGACATTGTGCATCCAGTCAGATGCCCCAGAGCATGTCCTGGACACCCCGGTGGTGGAGCCGGGTGAGCTCTTTGCTGCTGACTCCATTGCTGCTAGCCTCTTTGCCTACCGTCCATGGCTCGGGTGGTGACCGTGGGTTGGCCATTCCACTGGGCACCCGCTCTCGGTCTCAGTGCAGCACCCCTGCAGGGTCTCAGGCAACAGCCCCTTTGGCTGGTGGTGACATGCTCATCCACCACCAGCCATGGCAGAGGCCGCCCCATGTCCATGACGGTCAGGGCCCCGCCCTGTGATGCCTGTGTCTCTGGGCCTGTGGTGGCAGGCTGGCTCACCTGTATGCATTGGATGCCCTGTGTGTGGGTGGTGCCAGTGGCGGTGTGCAGCAGGCACCTGCCCCACTGCAGCCCTGGCACCACTCCGTGTTACCTTTGCAGGACCACCTGTATGTCTGTGTGTGCCACTGTTGTGCCATGTGTCATAGGAATGATGAGTGCGTTCTGGTGTCTGCTGAGCCCTTGCGCAGGCCGCAGTGCACACTGACCTGTGACGTCTGCGACATGGCCTGGGTGGTGCATGGTTGTTGCATGCTTGGTGTGTGTGTGTGTCACTGTGTCTGTGTGTCCCTCACTGTGTGTGTGCCTCTGTGCACCTCTGTGTATTGTCCATTGTCCACTGTGCCCATGGCATGCATTCTCCACATCTTGGTGCACACCCTGCACACATACATACCTGCATACTCACCTGCATGGCACAAAGTGTTCCTCCATCATACGCCTGCAGTGGTCTCTCGCTCTGGCCACCAGCCTCGGATCCCTCTGTCCCAGCCTGGCGTCACCACCCTGGCCTACGGTGCCTTCCACCGCCCTGCCTCCTCCTCCTCCTCCTCCTCATTAGTGCCCCTGCAATGGCAACTGCTGCTGGGTTCATTCTGCTGCAGGGTTCTCTGTCTGGCCTTCTGGTTCAGTCTCTCTGGCTTGCTGTGCTGGCTGTCTGTCTCTGTCTGTCTCTCTCTCTCTCTCTCTCTGTCTTCTACTCTCCCCTTGGCTCAGGCAGTGTGCTGCTGCAGCAATTCAGTCAATGACCTGCAGGTGGGCTAGACTTAAGTCTCCTTCTCTTGTACTTATCTTTCTATGGCGCATCTTGCCTTTGCACTGGAGATGCCCCATGGATGCGCTGTGGATTTGCACTATGAATCAGGTTGCACTGTGTATGCATGGGTATGCCCCCTGTATAAGCGCCACATATCATTACGTTGTCGTTGGGTGCAAGGCATCTCGGTTGTGCTGGCGCATTCACCCTGTTTGTAAATCATTCTATAACGCATTTCTGACTTGCGCCGGTGCATCTGGGTTGCGCTGGGTGCAGCTTTTTTGTGAATCCTGCCCTAAGTGTTTTTCTAAGGTGCATTTCACAAACCATTTTCAGATGGGTTGGCACATAAAGTATTATTAGGAGCTTTGAACTAACCTGTAATACCAGCCTCCATGCGCTACAGTAAAATGGTGATTTTTCAAATATCGTAGCTCAACACTGAGTCATGGTTTTAATAAGCACATGAAAGTGTAGGATTACATTCACTTTTCTCCCTTCCTTTTGCCATGTGTTTAAGGTACCTGAGAACGAGGATGCAGAGGAGAGAGCCTCATACAGAACAGTGCCAGAGAGTTTTTTTCTTTGTTCATTGTTTACAGGTCAGATGTCCATGAGATAAAATGTAGAGAACAGATTGAATTAGTGTATGAATGAACCTGTTATAGCATGCACGGACTTTTGGGAGGGGCAGTGTATGATGAGAGTTATAGTGCGTGTTAGGTACTTAAGCACGGTTACAGTGTTGTACATGTTTTTCTCCTTTGCTGCTGATAGTTGACTTGCTACATGCCTTTTTGCACTTTCTACTTTTGTCTTTTTATTGCTACACAGATTTTTGCTTTACTTATGGCTCATGATTTTGCAAATATTGTCATTTTGTGTTTCTTGGTCATCTGTATTTCCCTCATAATTTTGTACATTTTGTCATTTATTGTTTTGAATGTCTGCATTTTCTGGAACATTACTGCTTGTAATAATTGTATTAATTTTTTTTATCTGCTGCAGTCTTGTCTTGATTGTTTCCTTCCCTCTGTAATTCCCTCCCTTCCAAGTTACACCTGAAAGTGAGCTTCGGTTCGGTGTGTCTCACTTGGTTACTAACTTTTTTTTAACTTCAGTTTTTATTAAAGTTTACAAAATAACAAAACATGCAATAAGACACTTATCACTACATTATTATATGGATCAGAAAGGGAAATGGTTGGTGACTATCAGAGTATACCATCCACATGGTATTAAAATTAATGTACAAGGCGGCGCTAATGAGCAGCTAAAGGATCAGCAACCTCTCCCTTTAGCTCCATCTCATCGGGACATTAAGCACCGAAATGTGGTTCCAAAAGTGAAAAACGACCAATTCAATCGACAGAAGTGGGTGCAGGAAGGCACAATGGACCAACATCTGGTTTCCAATGTTGGAAAACCTTCAAGAAATTCCTCTAAATCAGCAAAAAAAGTCATGGCTTCCAGCATGACGGAGGGCCCAAACATAATCACACTCTCCACTCCTGAGATGGAAATGGTGGGGTGAACCCTGACGGCCCAAGTACTTTCGGCTGTTTCTCCTAAATTGGACATTATAACAACAAAAATATACAAACTATTGGAGCAACTCACCGGTTATGTGGCGAAACTCTCTGAAGCTGAAGCCCACATTTCCAACCTGGAGGACCGGACAGAACAGCTCCCTAAAATGGTACAAGACCTCAGGAGAGAGCTGGAAGAGCTAAGAGAACAGATGGATTATGAGGAGAACTATCAACGTCGGAAAAATCTCTGAATATGTGGTCTTCCTGAGGGCAAAGAAGGGAACTCACCAGAGGAATTCTGTGGCATGGTGCTCCGGAAGTTACTAGGGCTGGAACCAAAGAGGGGAAGTTCAAAATTGAAAGGGTGCATAGGGTCTTGGTGCCAAAACCGGCAGTGGGGGAACAGCCATGACAGATTATCTTCCACCTGCATAATTCTGGGGATTGGCAGGCCATCTGGTTCACCTTTAAAAGGCAGAAAGAGGTTATATACCAAGGGGCCCGACTGTTTCTTCATCAGGACTTCTCGCAACTATTACAAAGAAGGAGATTGTTCATTCCTGTTCTGGATGCCCTGAGAGCAAACAAGAGGATTTTCAATTTCTATTCCCAGCCATCATGAAGGTGTGTAGGGAGGGAATGATCTTCATGTTCCATGAGGTGGAGCAGGTGCAGCAGTTTCTGAAGGATCTGGAGAGCAGTAGGAGAAATGGATCAATGACGGGAACGTCAGAAAATTCAGATAAGCGACATTTCCACCCAGCCAGGCACTGTATATAAAAATTGGGGATTTCAAATACCACTTCAATGCCTGGAAACGATGTGCGTACTGGCCTACTCTGCACTTGGTGGAGTGAAGAAATGTGCAAGGGGGTCTGGATATACAGAGTGATTTAACAAGTACTTTGAGTACAACAGCTCTGCCATGCCATCAACTGGATTTACTAAATGGAGATGGGATTTTTGCTTGGCGATGGATACTTATTTGGGATATGAATAAAGGGGGATGTACCTTGCTGGAAGATGTACGACACTATCGGGGGGGGGGGTACAGTTAAACACTGACTGAAAGAGAAGGAGGCAATTTCAAACCTCAGGCTGGATGTTAAATGCTTGCATGGGGGGGTTATAATGGACTGTAGTTATCGCACAAGGCCGACCTGGGGAAGCCCCTCATTTTTGCTTTCTTCTTATGGGGTAGAAGTGCTCTCTGCCCATCATTTGGTGCCTCAGTTGCACAAATAGAGGTTCAAAGAGGCAGAAGGCCTGAGCATCTGTCTGGAGTAAGACTATCGCAGCAAGCTTAAACGAGGCCTGGGACTAATAGTGGACCTGTGTGCTTGTTGTTATGCAATGTACCTCCAGCATTTGAGCAAGGGAAGGGTGTGCGGCCAGTGGGTCTCTGACTTGTCGAGGAAGGGGGCTATACTTGATGGCGAGGCTAGAAGGGGCTGCACACTCAAGGGGGGAGTCACTTACTGAGTGTCTCCAATGAGATTAGTAGAAAGGTGAGGGAGGGAGGGAGGCAGATGGGTGGTAGAAGGAACCATATCCAGCACACGGGAAGGGGGTAGAAGAGCACCAAAAGGGACTTTGGGGTTATGCAAGGCTGGAGGGGAAGTCTTTTATGAAGGCCTGTGAATGGGAGGATCACAAACGTTGGGGTGAGGAGATATGAAGGGAAGGGGCCTGAGGGACAGTAGAGTACCGAGATGGCTGTGGAAGGTTGTGGGAAGAAGAAGGACACCTGCAACACAAGATATAGGCATGGGTCGTACATGGCCTGGGTCTTGTGGGAAAGGTCGGGGGAGTAGAACGGCTGTTAAGAGAAGTCAGTTTTAATGCTGTAAATGGTTTCTCAAATCTTTTTCCCCACAGGCAATGTTCCTGGAGCAAGGAGCATTGATGGATAGCCTTGATGGATGCTCGAGGAGAAGGGGCTCAGAACTGGCTCCCATGAGACAATGATATGGGAATAAGTAGGGGTGATGTCTGAGGGGCCCAGGGATTTAAAGAGGGGTAGGAAACAGATGGGCCCATGGAGGTCTACCAGAGACAGGAGGGAGTTAACGTGCTTTGGGGGAGTGCACCAGCAGTAAAGGGGTGAAGGGATGGAACCACTAATAGGTTCAATAAGTAGTATATAGTACCTCACACATCAAGGGAAGGGGGAGGGGGCAGACTGAACCTGTACTTAAATCTGCTTAAAATGAGCAGGAACGGGGGAAGGGTGGAAATTATTCTGTCCTTCAAGACCCAGAAAGGGACATGGTACATAGGAGGATAATGTGGAACAAGATGAGGAGGGTAAGAGATTGTTGATTAATAACATACATGAAAAGTAAAGTTTAAAGTTTTGATAATGTTTGTTTGACTATGTGGGCTAAAAACCTGCCTGTTGCAGGAGTTGTTGGGTTTGGGGGGGATACAATTGTATGTAACCATAAATGTGATAAGACAGTGGTATAAACTGTATGTTGTGTGTGACAGAGGGCAAAGGACACGAATCGGGTGGGGAGCCAGGGAGAACTACTTGTTCACTGATGGATAACGACATGGTGGTTATCTCCTAGAATATCCATGGCTTTAATAATCCTATAAAAAGGTAAAAAGTGCCCCAAGCTTTAAAGAACAGACAGGCTCAGGTAGCGTTGCTACAGGAGACCCACCTGAACATGGAAAAGCACAAGAAAGTGGTGGGTGGCTGGGTTGGGGCGTGCCATGCAACTGCTTATACCTCCCATAAACGTGGGGGAAGGGGGTTGTTTCATAAAAACTACCCAATAGTGGTGGACAGAGTGGTGGTGGTGGTGGATCCTGAGGAGAGCAGATATATCTTTGTACAAGGAAAAGTGGAACAAGAACAGATAACATACGCCAGTACATATGCCCCCTCAGTGTTTGAGGCTGAATTCTATAAAAAGTTACTGGATGTGATGGTATGTGAACAATTCCCCAATCTGTGTCTAGGAGGGGACTTGAACTGTGTGATGGAGCCCAGCCTGGACCATTTGGAAGGAACAGGTAGACACGAGAGGACAATTAACCAGTGGAAACAAGGGGTGGTGGATGTGGACATGGTCAGTGTATGGAGGACAGCCAACCATGGAGCTAAGGAATATACATTCTTCTCCAACCCACATGGTACATGGTACATGCTGGACTGCATATATGTCACAAGAGAGGGATATGGGGGGGTGCGGGATGTGGCTCTTGGGCCTATCCACATATCCGACCATGCTATGATGGTGATGAGGAGGTTCCCTGGGGAGGGGACAGTACCAAGCCCAGACTGGTGTTTTCCCACATATCTTATTGTAACCCCTAGGTGGCACTATCCTAAGGGCTACTACCCCTGCCTGCTTGGCTAGTAGTAGGTTAAGGGTCCTGGGTACTGAAACGGGTGCCTCCACCTGGAGGACAGGGTTGTTAGTAGCAAGGCTAACCTGGGTACAGCCCTCCGGGACACTGTAACCCCCCTCTTTCCCCTCTAGTGGCCTAGACAATATGCAGCAAACACTTTTACAGTATCCCCTATACAGCATACAATTCCCCACACTGTTTGCACTTACCACCAGGGCTGGTTCCACCATTTTGACCCTGGAAACCCCCTGTAAAACATGGTTAGGCACAGCAAATAACAACAGTACAGTGCTTTTGGTACAAACTGGAACCACAGTCAGATTAAATGCAAGAGTTAGATCTGATTTATTCGGGGAATTGAACAAGGGAGGGGCATAATCAGGTTGACTGATTTTAAAACTGATCTAGTCAGGCAATTATGCATGCACTTGTAGTCCCTGCACAGTCACATGCTCTGGATGCCCAGTTGGAAGTAAGGTGGACTAGCCTGAAACGTTGCCCGGGGGGTAAGCCATCGTCACAGCTGGTTGGGTCCCTGTGATGAAAAGAAAAGGCATGCACAACCACACACAGTTTGTAATCCGGAGCCAGGCGGATCAGTTCATGATGATTAAATAAAACAATTAAATCAAATGACACACTTTGATTGAGCTGTTGTTGCAGGGAGCTACCTTGGTGTTTACTCACACTACCCAGTACAGGACACAGGATGGATGAAATGTAGACTGCAGGATGACTTGCTGGTTTGCCAGGAGAAGCAGGGCCCACACGATTCACTGTGGCAATCCTGTTCGTGATGTTGAGCAGGGGGCTGATCCCCAGGCAGGTCTCTCGTCGATGGTGTTCTCTGCACCTGAAGTAGCTATCTGGGCCAGTGTGGCAGGGCCCAGGCCAGGTAAGAGTTCGGATATCAATCTGGGAAGGCTGGATGGAGCTTCCAGCAAGCGTGGCACAATTAAACAGTGGGGAACCAAATCGCGACCCACTAATAGCAAACAGCACATTTATAGTAAAGCAATCACCATACCACAATGCAGATAGCAGTCCTGCAGAAATATCAATGTCTCTGAGCAAAACCAGAAATTCTGTAGCAACTGGATGTCCTGACAGGCCGATTGCATACAGCAACTCTTCGGTCTTCTTCAGGTTTAAATCTGGTCACTCTTCAGTGGCTTTATCACACTCCAATTTGGATACAGTCTGATTGCTAAGCCTTTCAAAGGATTCCGTCTCGAGGGACGGCAGGCAGACAGGCCAAACTCAGCCTTTCCACCAATCTCCTGTGCGAATTACGCAGGAGCAGCTGCTCTAATCATTCGAGCTGTTCACTCTACAAACTCTACCTCCAGATTGACTCACTGCAGCAGGCAGCTTGGGAATTTCCCTTCAGTCCAAAAGGTTCTGATTGGCTGATCCATCAGTCTGTCAAAGCAAGGGCTCCCCCTCCAGGTGCATTTAGGCGCCAAAGTCTCAAAACTACAATTCCTACAGAAATTCACACCCACAAGGCCCCAGTGGGCAGATTCCATTTTAGGGCCCCCAAAGGTACTGATTGGTCCAAATAAGCAGTCCAGAACCAAGACTGTGGTGATAAATAGAACTGTTCATGCTGCATAGAAGGCAAGTTAGACAAACCACAATATCATTACTATTCTAATAGATAATCAGCAAAAAAGTGCAGCTTCTAACAGAGCTCCCTCTGCGTAAATAGCGATGGCAGAACGGAGCGATTATCTGTCAGCCTGGGTGGGACTTGAGTATAGAAACACTCAGCCCCCTCCCAGATTAAATAAGCACCACATTATAGGCAGCTCTTAAAGAGACAGAGCACAGAGGCATTAAGGCACTCTCATACAACACTTTTAAAACGTTAAGATACAGGATACCAGTCTGGCAGTGGGCATTTAGGCACACCTAAGGAAGACTTCCGGGAACCCCCATTTGTAAGGGGGTTACACCCTTCTCTGCCTGGAAAAACTTGGCGTCCACGTCAAGTCTACACCATCACAGTACTGAAGAAGCATATACAAAACATATGTGACATTAGCATACTATGGAAATAATATCTGATGCATCAGTTAATGCAACCTTATCACATTACTATGCATTTTACTATATGTCACTATACCATATCTTCATTGACAATACTTATGAATGTTTTATACATTCTATACTGATTCTATTATGATTAACATATGATAAACAGTTACCTATGACTTCACATTATAACTTCTTGTATAGTAAACAATGTAGAAGGGGGCCCTTCCCTATCAGCTAACTTGGGGCTAGATGGGACAGGGACACCCTTGTTCTTCCCTCAGAACATGGTATTTGGGGGGGGGGGATTTTTATCTCTGGGTTCTACCACGAAACCTCGGGGAATTTGATCCAAGCACTTTAGTAGCAGAAAAGTTTTACAAGAAAGATCTTCTTAGCCTGATTAGACTACCCTTGACTCGATTCTTGTCTTTAAGATAGTGGCACTGGCCCTGGATGTGCCCTTCCTTTCCACAGTGGTAGGTAGCAAAGAGTGACATCTAACGCTGTGGTCTTCTTCTTTCTGGTGCAACCACTTTCGCTGATAGGCCTTGCACATGGCCATCATAATATCGCACAAATGGTCGAATCTTTCCTCAAGTTTCTTAAACTGCCCTGCCCAATGAACAGCTCCAGTGACCCCCTCCTTTTTAGAATCGACTAATTCAGAACTAGTAACAGGCTCCTCAGAAGGGGTAACAGATCCCTCTGTATTTTCTCTCTCAGCTTGGTGTTCAGCCCTTCTTACAAGGTGCATTAAATTCACAAACGACGGTGCGCCTCCGGGACAGTGCGGAGTATGGAGTCGGAGTAGAGCGAAACTAGGATCTTCAACCGAAGTTAACACATGGTCCATCCACACTTGGTTTAAATCCTTGGAGTCCACTCCCCCTTGGTCAGATATCTTTATCAACACATGTTCCATCCAAAGAAGGTAGGCAGGCAGCAACTCTCCTTTCTTCTGCTTCATGCCCCTGAATTTCCACAACAGGTGGCTTACATCTTCATATGGATTGAAGACATCGGTTAACGCTTCTACGAGCTGTTGAGCAGTTGAGGTGGGGTCTAGAAATTGAACCCTCTTGACTACATCCAGTGCAGGTCCCGCAGAGTCATTAACAAATCCATCTTCTTTTGATTATCCGTACCTGGCCATTGGCTCATCACCCAATTAGCATGTGTCTTCCACATTTCCCAGTCCTTCTCTCCACAGGGGATGGGCACAACCCCTGAGAACATGTCCTCCATAGCTCGTGGCGAAGGCAGGAACCCAGTTGGTGCCAAAGTTTCTGGTAAAGCTGGACATTATTTTGGTCACTAGAGGGCATTAATCCCGGCGGTGTCTCCAAGATGGAGCCCCTAGGTGGTGCTATCACAAAGGCTACTACCCCTGCCTGCTTGGCTAGTAGCAGGTTAAGGGGCCTGGGTACTGAAACGGGTGCCTCCATCCAGAGGTCAGGGTTGTTAGTAGCAAGGCTAACCTGGGTACAGCCCTCCAGGACACTGTAACCCCCCCCTTTCCCCCCTAGTGGCCAAGACAATATGCAGCAAACACTTTCACAGTAGCCCCTATTCAGCATACAATTCCCTACATTGTTTGCACTTATCACTAGGGCTGGTTCCACCAATTCAACACTGGAGACCCCTTGTAAAACAAGGTTAGGCACAGCAAATAACAACAGTACAGTGCTTTTGGTACAAACTGGAACCACAGTCAGATTAAATGCAAAAAGAGTTAGATCTGATTTATTCAGGGGAATTGAACAAGGGAGGGGCATAATCAGGTTGATTGATTCTGAAACTGATCTAGTCAGGCAATTATGCATGTACTTGTAGTCCCTGCACAGTCACACACTCTGGGTACCCAGTTGAAAGTAAGGGGGGCTAGCCTGGAATGTTGCCCAGGGTAGGCCATTGTAGCAGCTAGTTGGGGCCCTGTGATGAAAAGAAAAGGCATGCACAACCACACACAATTAGTAATCCAGAGCCAGGAGGCTCAATTCATGATGATTAAATAAAACAATTAAATCAGATGACACACTTTGATTGAGCTGTTGTTGCAGGGAGCTACCCTGGTGTTTACTCACGCTACCCAGTACAGGACACAAGATGGACAAAATGGAGACTGCAGGATGACCTGCTGGTTTGCTAGGAGAAGCAGGGCCTACACGATTCACCATGGCATCATTCCTGTTCGTGATGTTGAGAAGGGGGCTGATCCCCAGGCAGGTCTCTCGTTGATGGTGTTCTCTGAACCTGAAGTAGCTATCTGGGCCAGTGTGGCAGGGCCCAGGCTGGGTAAGACAGTTTGGATATCAGTCCGGGAAGGCTGGATGCAGCTTCCAGCAAGTGTGGCACAATTAAACAGTGGGGAACCAAATCGCAACCCACTAATAGCAAACAACACATTTATAGTAAAGTAATCACCATACCACAATGCAGATAGCAGTCCTGCAACAATATCAATGTCTCTGAGCAAAACCAGAAATTCTGTAGCAACTGGATGTCCTGACAGGCCGATTGCATACAGCAACTCTTCAGACTTCTTCAGGATTAAATCTGGTCACCTTCAGTGGCTTTAGTACACTCCAATTCAGATACAGTCCAATTGCTAAACCTTTCAAAGGATTCCGTCTCAAGGGATAGCAGGCAGACAGGCCAAACTCAGCCTTTCCACCAATCTCCTGTGAACTACGCAGGAGCAGCTGCTCGAATCATTTGAGCTGTTCACTCTACAAACTCTACCTCCAGACTGACTCACTGCAGCAGGCAGCTTGGGAATTTCCCTTCGGTCCAAAAGGTTCTGGTTGGCTGATCCATCAGTCTGTCAAAGCAAGGGCTCCTCCCGCAGGTGCATTTAGGTGCCAAAGTCTCAAAACTACAATTCCTACAGAAATTCACTCCCACAAGACCCCTGTGGGCAGACTCCATTTTAGGACCCCCAAAGGTACTGATTGGCCCAAATACGCAGTCCAGAACCAAGATGGTGGTGATAAACAGAACTGTTCGTGCTGCAAAGAAGGCATGTTAGACAAACCACAATATCATTACTATTCTAATTGAAAATCAGCAAAGTTTCTAACAGAGCTCCCTCTGCACAAATAGCAATGGCAGAACAGAGCGATTATCTGGCAGCGTGGGTGGGACTCCAGCATAGAAACACTCAGCCCCCTCCCAGATTAAATAATCACTATGTTATAGGCAGCTCTTAAAGAAACAGAGCACAGAGGCATTGAGGCACTCTCATACAACACTTTTAAAATGCTAAGACACAGGATACCAGCCTGGCAGTGGGCATTTAAGCACGCCCAAGGAAGACGTTCGGGAACCTCCATTTGTAGGGGGGTTACATTATGACATCAGAGCAATTTAGGGAATTTCTGAAACAACAATGGGGACAATAGAAAGAGATTAATGAGGCCACTACACCTACAAAAGTGGTGTACTGGGAGGTTGGGAAGGCATATATGGGGGGGGCAATCATAGATTATGTGAACAGGTACAAAAAACAGATGAAGCTTAGAAGACAGACCTTGGAACAACAACCGAAGGATACAGAAATGAGAATGATTACACAACCCTCAGACCAGCTTAGGGGAGAAATACTAGCACTTAGAGGGGCTCTTAATTTATTACTAACAAGTGTGGCTAGCACATCCCTATTTTATGCTAGACAACGGTTGTATGAGTGGGGGAACAAACCTGGGGTCATACTGGTGTGCTTGGCAAGAGGTAGAAGGGGCACGGTGATGGTAACTGGGGTGAGAAATGGGAGAGGACAGCTACATACACAAAGTGAGAAGATAAGGGGGACCTTTGCAGCTTTCTGTGACAACCTATGCAAGTCGGAATGCAGGAACTCAGTACCCCAGATCGAACAATTTTTGGAAAGGGTGAGACTCCCAGGAATTTTAGAAGAGCAAAGGGAAAGGCTAGGAGAAAAAGTTACACCGGGGGAGATAGGAAGGGCTGCAACATCAATGAAGAATGGGAAGGTGGGGGGACTTGACGGATTCATCATGGAGTATTATAAGGAACTGAAGGGTGAATTGGTGGGAGCCATGGTGGACATGTTGAAGGAAGCAGAGGAGGAAAACAGTTTACCAGCAACCTGCGTACAGTCTATGATTTGTGTGCTCCCTAAGCCTGTTATAAACCCGGACGAGTGTGAGTCCTACTGCCCCATATCTCTCCTGAATTGTGAAATTAAAATCTTTGCGATAGTATTAGCCAGGAGATTAGAGGTGATCCTACCTCAGTTGGTCCATGTGGACCAAATGGGTTTTGTGCAAGGGCGTCAATCCTATCACAATATGAGAAGGTTCCTCAATGTCATACAATGGGGTAATCAGCATCCAGGACAAGTGGTGGTGCTGTCCATGGATGCTGAAAAAGAATTCGACCATATAGAATGGCTGTACCTTTTCAAGGTGTTAAAGAAATTTGGACTGGGAGACAACTACATTTACATGGTCAAATTGCTATACAGGGAGCCAAAGGCACAAGTTTTGGTTAATGGGGGTGGTCGGGAATGTTTGAATTACATTGGGGGACACGGCAAGGGTGCCCTCTGTCCCCCTTGCTGTTTGCCTTGGCCATTGAGCCACCAGCTGTTCATATTCAGGAAGATGCCAGACTACAAGGAGTATGGGGGAAGTCTGGTATTCACCACAAACTGATCCTATATGCAGATGACCTGTTACTGTTCACCACACACCAAGACACTACCATACAAGCTGTATTGGATGTAGTGCAGGAATTTGCATGGTTCTCCGGATACAAGCTCAGTCTGTCCAAGTCAGAAATGTTCAGGATGGCAGATCTGGGGGAAGTGAATTTAACAACACTTGGGGGTTTAGGGTTGTTAAGAATCATTTCACATATTTAGAGATTAAGGTGGGTAAGGATCTGGCAGGCCTATATGGGATTAACTATGGACCACTGTTACAAACACTTAAAGCTGATATGGAAAGATGCCGGGCACTCCCCATCTCATGGTTGGGACATATCAATCTCCTTAAAATGAATGTATTGCTCAGAATTTTGTATCTGATGCAGATGCTATCAATGGGTCTGACCAACAAAGACTACAAAAACATAGATAGGGAATTTAGTAGGTTCATCTAGCAGAATAAAGACGCCCAGGATGAGTATACTGAGGTTAAAAGGTAAGACAGAAAAAGGGGGCCTTAATTTCCCAGGGCTGAAAGGATATGCAGTAGCTATGCAGCTTAGATATATATTTAAGATTGGGTACAGCAAGGGGAGGAAGTAAGTTGGGTAGACCTAGAGGGCAAAGGTACACGGATCCATCTGACATCATAACTAGACCCAGGAGGTAGGAGAGCCTACCATAGGTTACAGAACAGAACCCCCCTATTAGAATGGACATTGGAGACATGGAAACAGGCTAGAAAGAGAAGAACCATGGAGGGAGAGGTCACAGGACTTGTACCACTGGTGGGGAACCCAGCTTTTCTGCCAGATTAGAAGGAGGGGGTTTGAGCTGTGGGAACAGGGAGGAGTACACTGCCTATGAGATTAATGGGGGAATGGGGTGGGGTTAAGAACCATAGAAGAGTTGAGGGAGAGGTATAGTATCCTGGCCACACATAGATATCAATACCTCCAGATCAGAGCCTTTAATACAGCTTGAATTGGACAAGAGAAACTGGCCCAGAGGCTGGAACCACTGGAGGAATTGTTATGGACTGAACGGGTAAACCCCAAAGGCCTCATTACACATGCAGTAAAGCAGGATAGAGCCCTATTTCCAGATAGATCCCCCCAGATCACCCAAACCCCCCCCCTTGCATTTCAGGGTGATATTCTATGAATGAGGCAAGGCCTTATCTCATTAAAGTACTCAGTGGCTCTTGCTATTGCAAAGATTTTTTTGATATGAGAATCCTACATCTAGTACTAGATACAGTCCTCTCCCCACTGACTGACCTCATTAACCGCTTCCTAAGTATGGGGCAGTTCCTGGCAGCCTGGAAGACTGCCACAGTCACCCCAATACTGAAGAGTGGTAACAGCACCTCCCCCAATAACTACTGTCCCATACCTATTCTCCCACCACTCTCGAAAGCCCTTGAAAAAATTATAGCCACCCAACTCACTGAGTACCTGCTTGCTCCTAACCTATTTTGCAGGGAGCAGCATGGCTTCAGATCTGGGCACAGTACAACTATGGCTCTCACTGAGTTCTATTCACTCTGCCCTGGATAGAAAACACCTAGCTGGAGCTGTCTTCATCAACCTGTCAAAGGCCTTTGATACAGTCTCCAACCCCTTATTCTTAAGCACACTCCTCCACATAGGTCTGTCCCAAGGACCCGTCTCCTGGTTTACCAGTTACCTCACAGCTAGATCACAATGTGTCATAGTAAACAACACCCTCTCAACCACCCTGCCAGTCCACTCTGAGGTTCCCCAGAGCTCCATCCTCAGCCCTCTATTATTCAGCATCTACCTAAACACCTTGTCCAGTTCCTGCTCTGGCAACCTACCGCTCCATGCGGATGACACGGTTCTTTTTGCCTCCCACCCAGATGCCACAGTATTGCAGTCCTCCTTCCAACACGCATTTAACCAGATTGAAAACTGGTTCATAGACCAAAGACTTGTAGTCAATGTAAAAAAGACAAAGACCATGCTTTTTGCCCACCGACAGACTAAGGCCAAGAATGTGCAGCTAACAATCCTGTCCCACTCTCTCCTTCCTCTAGAACAGGTCCATATGTATAAATACCCGGGCCTTACATTTGATTTCAGCCTTTCCTTCCATTCACACTTTGACATTCTACCATCAGCCATAAATGTCTGCATAGGCCTACTGTATCGGCATAAGGATTGCCTACCTCCGGACGCCCTTAATTTGGTTGTCACCTCCTCAGTCCTCTCCCTAGTCAATTATGGGCTCATTATCTACTCGGCTGCTGACCACACAGCCCTTAACAGAAGCCACCTGGCCATAAACAAAGTGTGCAGACTCCTCTCCGGGGCAGACAAGCGTACCCATACTCGTACCCTATATGCCCTGGCAAATCTTCTCACCCTGGATGAAAGGCTATTTAATCAAACATGTCTCCTCACAAAGGAAATACACCTGGGGCTTACCCCCTTGGGGGTTTCTGCCTCTCTCCTATCCTCCCACATCTCGGTGAACACCCACACTGCTAACCGACAGGTCTGGTCTATCTCGAAGCTTAGAACCTCCTTAGCCCAAAGGTCATTCCGACACAGGGCCCCAGTCTGGTACAACAAACTCCCCTCTGATGTCTCCTCCATCTCCAAATTAGGACAATTCAAGTCAGCCCTCAAAGAGCACATTCTCGCTTCACGGTGCTACCAATGTACCAGCTAGTGCCAGGTCATCTGTCTATCATCTTACGGGACCACCCCACCACTGAGCTCCTACTGATAGGGCTACCAAACATTACCTATTAACCATGCCTCCTGTGGTTGCATTCACAAGATATCTGTCTAATTCTCTACTTTGCTGTAACTATCAAACCTGTTACTCCCTCTCTCTATCAGCAAACTTATTGTTCTCTCGAAAACTGTAAAATACAGTTCTCGGTAACATGTGCAATGCAATGTATAGCTGATCTTTATTCTGCAATATTGTATAACTGAAAAAACTGTAGCCTTTATCTGCAATTCTATGTGTATATGTTTTAAGTTTTATATTTGTTTTTTCTGATGCGGAGCCTTTGTAAATGAGTCCCTGACTCAAAGGTTGTAATCCTAAAATCTGTTAAATCAATAAAATAAATAAATTATGGGAGAGGGATCTGGGAATTCAGATTTCAGAGGAGAATTGGACTTTGGTCCTCCAGTCCCATATGGGGTTATTGATGTGCAATAAATTTAAGGAATCACAATTCAAGTTTCTGCACAGGTTATACTGCCCACTGGTGGTGGTTAACATGTTTCACCATATAGTCTCACCAATGTGTGGCAGATGTAATACAGCAAGGGGCACATACGTACATTACTTTTGGGAATGTGAGGCGCTTAGGCCTTTCTGGACAGAGATAGCTCAGGCTATAACAGGAGCCATGCAGATAATTGTAGCAGACACTGCGGTCTCACTTATGTTTGGGATGGAAGCCTCAGCAGTGGAGGAATGAGAAGCGTACCCAAGAACAGTATGGCAAGGCAATGTATTCAGAATATGTGGGTGTCACATGTTACAGAGAAACAGAATTTGATGGCAGATAAGTACTGCTTGGCCCACCTCGTTTGCCCATTTCCCTATCTAATAGATAAGCTGCAGATCCTAGTTAACCAACAGCCTGCTTCCTCCTACCCTCCACTAGAACTGCCTTATGTCTGTCCCATGCATTCTTGAATTTCCTTACTGTTTTTGACTCCATGGTCTCCTCAGGAAGGCTGTTCCATGCATCCACAACCCTCTCCGAGAAAAAATACTTCCTCACATTACCTCTGAGATGTCCCCTCTGGCTTCAAATTGTGCCCCAGTGGGGAAATTGAAAACTCTGGTAATAAATAACCTGGCATTGGAAATGTTAACATATTAGAGATAGGGCAAGGAGGTTATTCATGACTAAATGGGGGACATATATAAACTCACTGCCTATAGGGGAAGCAATGGCATTGAGACAAGGAGTAACCTGAGTGCTTGGGGGCTCTGTTCTTTCCTATGAATAAGAAGTAAGAGGGAATATAACTTGGATCTGGAGAGAAGGGTTGGATTGATACCTGTGAGCTGAGGAGAAGACATGAGATGGAGATGGAGTCTCTGGAGGCTCACAGGTAAGCAACATACAAACAATGCAGAGCAAGAGACGCATCTGCAGGGTTAACAAGGGGAGGTATAGAAAAGATGTCTTTTGGCATTAAGTTAAAGGGTATTCCGGGGGAAGAATGGAACACTTACCGGCAGCACATTTGCAGTGAAGGTAAAGGCCAGAGGAGGATCCTTTGTTTAGTGCCTCAAATCCACAACATCACTAGTATAAGGTATTGTTTTTTTACCAGATGTAACATTTGTATTAAGATAAGGAAATAAGGAGTGTAAATAGTTTGTGGGGATGTTAACATAAAAAAAGAGATAGATATATAAGTAAGGAAACACAGACATTGCTTAATGTATACTAAGACTGTAATGAAATGAAATGTTAGGGTGGTTTCCTTGAAAGCTGAAAAAGGAATTGCCTACTATCTGTAATAATGATTTAAAGCATGTTTTTGTTTCTATCTAAATAAAAGATATTAAAACAACAACAAAAAATAATGTACATGCTTAAAGAAATCTCACAGGTTCATTAACTTCATATATTCCCATATGATACCTTCAGAACAAAAGTTTGAAGAGGAGGTGGATCCCTCTTCAGGGTACTTTTTAATTTTTCTTGTGTTACCATAGTATACATGTGGCTTCTTCAGCTGAGCTCTCCACCCATGACTGCCCACCTTTGTTTACTCTAGGGGACAATATCTGTTTTGCAAGTCATAATTATATATAGCACCAATTCCTACCAAGTATTTTGACATTTTAGCAGCTGTTGCTGCAATGCATTAGTATTTATTTTAATCTGGTACATTTCTGTCATGATATTGTGCCAGGTTTCTTTGTGCAGGATGGTGGAAGTGAACCAGGCTTTCGTAAAAAAAAATTTCTGTCAGTATACTAATATTGGTTAGAATGCTATATGGTTGTTTCTGCAAGGGTTTTGGTAATTTGTAAAATAAAAATAGTTCAGAGATAATACATAGGTCCAGAGTTAGGTACTGAACCAACACTGTGTTTAGTTGTTGCCAAAAAGTCTGCAGGAGTGGACAGCTCCAAATAAGGTATGTATGGTATGTATGGTGAGCTATAGATTTGCCACAGGCCTTTCAGCAGAGAGCTCGTTCCAGGCTAAGGAACTTACTCATGATTGCTGGAATATGGAAACAATGGGTAAACTTTTCCAAAGGAAACTCTCACCAGGTTGGGGAGGCTGTAACTGTGTATGGAACCATAATCAATAGACTCCATATGTCGTCTGTGAAAGATGCCCCCATTTCCTTTTCCTATATCTGAACAATATGGTTAATTGATGTGATTTGGAGCTGAAATGCTGAATATAAACAGGAAATCAGATGCTGTGGTAGGCCTGATTGCGACATTTACTGTAGGAACATTAGAAGAATAAGAGCTCCCCCATTAGATTCTGCTCATAAAGTGCTGATCAGAAATGCCCTTACTTGGAAGTATCTAACTCCATCTCTCGGTTTGGGATGATTGATCTAGATTAAGAAGCCAAAAGAATGTATACCACCAATATCATTGAATTGGAAAGGGAAGTGTAACTCCATCCTTTCCTAACCCCTTAAACATATGGTTGCAGCGGGCAGGAGAAACAGCATCATTGTATGGAAGTGAGTGAAAAGTGCAAATCATGACTTGACCTTTTTGTGAGACATTACTTGCTGCCAAACTCATAGAGTATTTTGGATGAAACTTTTATCTGTAAAAAGACCTGGAGACAGTTTTGGGTTACAGAATAGGATTATTGGGGGGGGGGGGATAGCTCCTGATCATATAGCTCCGAAGATTTCCAGTGCACTTTGTGGTCAGGTGCATGTATGTAAAAGCTCATCCAGAGTTGAACCGCCTTATATAATAACACTGATTTGGGAAGGGTCAACCCTCACTTCCATTTGGGAAATTGTAAGATTGAAAATCTAATACTTTAACCAGCCCAGTGGCATGGAGGGATGAGACACCTGTGCCTTACCTCCTGCCACACCGGCAACCTATGTGTGCAGTACAAGGAGGCCATCGGGGGTCGGCTGGGGAGGAGAGGATTGAGCTTCCAGAGGACTGCTGTCCTCTCGCGGGGAGGGAGGGTTGGTGCTCCTGCCAAATGGCTGCCCCCGGGTGGAAGTCTGATGGTAGTGCGGGTCTGCAGGGTGCCATAGAAAGGAAGGGTGCTGAAGGACTTCCGTGGATGTGCCCATGCCTCCATGCATGCATGTCAGAGGTGTGCACCCAAGCAACAGGGTCAAGGGAGAAAATGAAGGAAAATTTCCTGGCTGCGGATGATGACCGACCCTCTGTAGGTTCTGCACCCGGCGACTGGGCAGCAAAGAACTCTGTACAAGTAATTCCCAGTGACACTGGGGTAACAGGGCTGTGGGGGGACAGTCAGAGGGGGGCAGCCAGGGGGGGGGTGAAGGTGATAAACACAGTATAAAAAAAAGAAAATCTAATTCTTGGTCGTTTGTCATCCCACATATAACATGAAATAAGTCTGTATGATTTGTGGAAGTATGTTAGTGATGGATGAGTGTGACCATTTCAAAAAGATACGGTAAGTGAGGGAGGATCGCCATTCTAATCATCTCTTTATCCATTGAAACAGGGACAGGGGAAGGAGTCTCCACTGATCAAGGTCTTGTATCATTTTAGAAGTTATGGGGTTGTAGTTGTTAACGACCACCAACTGATGGTCATCAGAGATATGCATTCCTAGGTATTTGTGAGAATGTCCCTCCCATTAAAAAGGAAACCACTTTTGAAAAGGGACCAAAGAGGAGACATGAAACTGCAGGACTTCAATTTTTGTTAAGTTGAGTTTGTAACCTAATAGGGACCCCAAGCACATAAGGACACCCCGAAGGGCTTGGAGCAATTAATCCAGGTTTGTCAAATAAATAAAGATGCCATCTGCATAAAGTGTGAGCTTATAATTCTTAGCACTGATAAAGATCCATTGAATCTTATCATTCACTCCAATCACATGCACTAAAGGTTCCACGAAGAATGCAAATAATAACAGGGAAAGAGGGCAGCTCTGCCAAATGCCACATTGAAGGGGGAAGGGAGTGAGAGGTTCTCCTTAATTTTTACATACACCTTTTCAAAGGTATATATTTGCCTGAGTAATGAGTTAAAGGGGGAAGGGAAACCAACATATCCAAGCTTGAAATATAGAAAGTGCCAGGAGAACCTGTCAAATGCTTTCTCTGTGTCCAGGCTCAGGAGCGGAGATGGCATTTGGTTTCTAACCAGGTGAAATTACTACTACTAGCAGAGTCCTTTTAACATTATTCTGGGTTTGTCTTCCAGAAACTAAACCTATCTGTTCAGGTCAATCCGGGAAGGCAAGAGCTTGTCAACGCTTTTAGCCATACAAGAAGAAAAGATTTAATAGTCCATATTCAGGACTGAATTGGGATGGAAGGAGGCACAGCATGTTTTATCTTTTCCCGGTTTGGGGACAGCTGAGATTGTAGTATAGGCCAAGGTGTCAGGTTACACCCATTGCCCCAGCATGAGGTGAAAACACAAGACAGGATAGGAGTATAGATCTCTTTGAAGCATCTGCACAGGGGTTGTATACAGACCCCTGTCTCAGGGGGAGGAAATGGATGAGGAAATGATAGTAGGCATCCTTAGAATGGCAGAGAAAGGGGAAATATTGCTGATGGGGGACCTGAATATGCCAGATGTTAACTGGAGCACCTTTGCTGCAGTCACATGCAAGAGCAGGGCCATTCTTGATGCCCTACAGGGGGAATGCCTCAGACAGCTAGTGTTGGAACCCACTCGGGAGGGAGCAATCTTAGACCTGGTACTCTCAAATGGGTACGGAGAGAGGATCTCAGTTTTAGAACTGGGTAGCAATCTGGGAACAAGTGACATCCAAACAGTGTGGTTCACAATAAACACAGCCGCAGAGTCAAGCCATACAAAAGTAAAGGTACTGGACTTCAGGAGGGCTGATTTTGTCAAAATGGGAGAGTGCCTCAGAAAAGCACTAGCAAACAGGTAAGGAGGGGTGGAGGAATAATGGAAAAACATCAAAACTGCCATCACAGAGGCAACAAGCCTTTGTGTAAAACAAATAAATCAAAATCAAAGAAAAATACACTATGGTTCTCAAAAGAGGTGACGGGAAAGGTTAGGGAGAAAAAGATAGCATTCAGGAAGTATAAGGAAACACAGAAGGAGCAGGACAGAGAACTGTACAAGTTAAAGGAGAAGGAAGCGGAGAAGGCAGTCAGAATAGCAAAGGCCCAAACCAAGGAAAAGATAGCCAACTCAGTTAAGAAGGGGGATAAAACCTTTTATAGGTACATTTAGGATTGTAGAAAGACAAAGGGAGGGATAGTGAGGCTAACTAAAGGGGATGGTGGGGGAGCAGAGAAGGACAGTGAAAAAGCAGGGATACTGAACGAATGTGTGTGTTCAGTATTCACAAAAGAAGAGGAGGGGGAGGTACCTAATCCAATCAATAGAAGAACTCTGGATAGGGGAGTTGATTCCAGTCCTTTCGCAGAAGAAAGGATTCTAAAAGAACTCCTAAAACTGAAGGTGGACAAAGCAATGGGGCCTGATGGCATTTACCCCAGAATTCTAAAAGAATTAAAGGGAGAACTTTTGAAACCACCGACTATCCTTTTAACAAATCATGGGAGGATGGTGTGGTACCTGAGGACTGGAGGAAGGTGGATGTGATTCCTCTTCACAAAAGTGGGAGCAAGACAGAGGCAGGATACTACAGACCTGTTAGTTTGACCTCAGTGGTAGGGAAACTGCAGGAATCACTTCTGAAGGAAAGAATTGTTGAGTACCTAGAGGCCAGGGGGGGACAGGACCCAAGGTAGCATGGATTCACAGTGGGACAGTCATGTCAGATGAGTCTAACTGATTTCTTTGACTGGGTAACCAAAGTAGTAGACCAGGGAAGGGCTGTGGACATGGCCTACCTAGACTATTGCAAGGCATTTGACACAGTCCCACACAGAAGATTAATAAACAAATTAGCCAGCCTGGGAGTGGGTCCCATGGTGGTAGCCTGAGTAAAACATTGGCTGGACAACAGGACATAGAAAGTATTAGTAAATGGAGTCCACTCTGAAGAAGGGGGGGGGTTACTAGTGGGGTACTGCAGGGTTCAGTACTGGGTCTGGTCCTTTTTAATGTCTTTGTAAGTGACATTGCAGAGGGACTAGAAGGAAAAGTATGCCTCTTTGCAGACAACACAAATATCTGCAACAGGGTTGATACACAAGAGAGGATGGAAAGGATGAGAAGGGACTTGGCAAAGTGGGAGGAATGGTCAGAAGTATGGTAGCTTAGATTCATTGCAAAGAAGTGCAAGGTAATGCACCTGGAAAACAAAAACCCAGGGGAAGAGTACACAATGGGGGGGAGGTAGTAACAGCAACAAAAATGGAAAGGGACCGGGGGGTAATCATATCAAATGACCTAAAGGTTAGCAAGCAATGTGAGAAGGCAGTAGGGATGGCTGGGGGGGGATACCAGGATGCACAGGGAGAGACATCACCAGTACAAAACAGGAAGTTGTTATCCCTCTGTACAGACAGTTGGTGAAACCCCATCTGGAGTACTGCATCCGATTCTGGAGATCCCATCTCCACAAGGACATAGACAGGATGGAGACAGGCCAGAGGAGGGCAACTAAAATTATGTAGGGTGTGCAACAGAAGCCATACAAGGAGATACTAAAGGAGCTTAATACATATACTCTTGAGGAAAGGAGGGAGAGGGGGGACATGATAGAAACTTTTAAGTACCTCAAGGGAATCAGCAAAGTCCAAGATGGTAGCATCTTTCAGAAAAAAGAGATGTGCAAGAACAAGGGGACACAATTTTTAGATAGAGGGGGGACGGCTCAGGGCAATGTGAGGAAGTATTTTTTTCACAGGGAGGGTGGTGGTTGCATGGAATGACCTTTCTGAGGAGGTTGTGGGATCAAAAACCGTGGGGGAATTCAAGAATGCATGGGACGACATAAGGCAATTCTTGTGAGAGTAGGAAGAAATAGGCTGTTGGTTAACTGGGATCTGCAGCTTATCCAGTAGGTAGGGAAATGGGCAGACTAGGTGGGCCATGGGTCCTTATCTGCCATCAATGTTTATGTTTTTATGTTTCTATTTATGCAACTTACCAATGTACCCATAACAGCCCAGGCTTTTCCCATCCTTAAGAGATACAAGAGTCTGAAGTATATGTTCCTGACTTGGCGGGGTGAACAAAGTCAACATCTGATCCCCCGTAAGCTGAGGGAGGTGGAGTGGTGCAAAGAAATCTCAAATTGGTGTATCATTTTGAAAAACCTCTGTATATAGGGAGGTATAAAAAGCTTGAAAGGCTTGGAGGATCTTCTCCAATGAGTGACCGCTGAAATGGAAAAATGAATGCACTCACCTCAGATGAGCCATGACATCACCAAGCTGCTGCAAGATTAAAGCAAGCTGTTGAGTAATCCCATCCAGTTTCAAGTGCTCTGGTGCTCCAGTGCAGTTTATTCGAAAGTGTCTTCACAATACAGCATCAAATACAGGCTTGCACTTTTGCAGAAATAAAGTAAAGAGTAATTAATCAAAGTGCTGACAGCATGAATGCATAGAAACATAGAAATTGAGGGCAGATAGGGAATGCTAGGCCCACTCAGTCTTCCCATTTTTTTGTACCTGCTGCAGAAACCACAGACCCTACTTGATCTCCAGTTTTGATCTCTTTCCTATCAGTAGACTTCCCCTATGCCTATCCTATGCATTTTTGAATCCCCTTATCACATTTTTCCCCACCACTTCTGCTGGGAGGCAGTTCTATGCGTCCATCACCCTTTCTGTGAAGAAATACTTCCTCGTGTTATCCCTTAGTCTATCCCCTTCTAGCCTCATGTCATGACCCCTTGTTCTAGAACATCTTTTTTCTGAAAGATGCTACCCTCCTGTAGCTTATGTTTGCCCTTGAGATATTTTAAGGTCTTTATCATTCATATTCCCCCTTTCCCTCCTCTCCTCCAGGGTATACATATTGAGGTCCTCCAGTCTCTCCTCATATGACTTATGGTACAGGCTCTGCACATTTTTGTAGTCCTTCTCTGAACTACCTCTACCCTGCCTATGTCCTTACAGAGATACAGCCTACAGAACTGAACACAGTACTCCAGATGAGATCTCACTAATTATTTGTACAGAGGCATCACCGCCTTCTCCTTTCTGCTGGTGATACCTCTCTCTGTGCACCCCAGCACCCCAGTATCTCTCTCCAAAGCCATGACACATTATTTGGCCACCTTTAGGTAATCTGATATGACTACCCTGAGATCTCTTTCCTGTTTGATGGCCGTCAGTATCTCTTCCCCCATTATGTAAGCCTCCCCCGGGTTCCTGTGCCCCAAATACATGATTTTGCACTTTTTTATACTGAATCTTAGCTGCCACACTCTTGACCATTCCTCTAGTTTACCTAGGTGCCTCCTCATTTTTTCACTCCTCCTGTCTACCCTATTTCAGATCCTAGTGTCATCTGCAAAGAGGTATACCTTTCCTTCCAGCCCCTCTGCAATGTCACTTATGAAGACATTAAATAGGGCTGGCCCCAGAACAGATCCCTGTGGCACCCCACTGGTCACCCTTTCTTTCCTTGGATTGAGCTCCATTTACCACCACACTCTGTGTTCTATCCCCCAGCCAGTTCCTAACCCAGTTTACCACCTTAGGACCCATTCCCTGGCTGCCTAGCTTGTTTAGAAGCCTCTTATGTGAAATGGGGGTCTAAGGCTTTGCAGAAATCCAGGTAGGCCACATCCACCACTCCCCCTGATCCACTTGCCTGATCACCCAGTCAAAGAAATCTATCAGATTGGTTTGACATGACCTTCCTGCTGTGAATTCATGCTGCCTCAGATCCTGTGCTCCACTGGATTCAAGATATTCCACAATCCTTTCTTTTAGCAGTGATTCTGTTATTTTCCCCACCACCGAGGTCAGGCTGACTGGTCTATAGTTTCCAGCCTCCTCCCTGCTCCCACTATTGTGTAGAGGGTCTACATCTGCTCTCCTCCAGTCCTCTGAAACCACTCCTGTTTCCAGAAATTCATTGAACAGGGCTGCCAGTACCACCTTAAGCTCCTTTGGTATTCTAGGATATATCCCATCTGGTCCCATTGCCTTGTCACCTTTCACTTTGCGAGCTCCTTTAGAACTTTCTCCTCTGTAAATGGACTGGTGTCCACCTCCCTCTCCTTATTGTTCCTGCCACTTAATTGTGGTCCCTCACCTTCCCCCTCTTCTGTGAATACTGAGCAAAAATATTTGTTCAGGATTGTTGCTTTTTCCAAGTCCCCCTCCACACACTCACCTTCTTCCCCCTTGAGCCTTACAATCCCACCCCTTGTCTTTCTCCTTTCACAAACATACCTGTAAAACATTGTGTCCCCTTTCTTTACTGCCAGGACTATTTTTTCCTCTGTTTGCGCCTTTGCCCTCCTGACTGCCTTCCCTGCCTCCTTCTGCTTAACCCAATACACTACCCTGTCCTCCTCCTTCTGTGTTTCCTTGTACTTCCTGAAGGCCAACTTTTTTGCTCTCACCCTCCCAGCCACTTCCTTCGAGAACCATAGTGGTTTTCTTTTTCCTCTTGCCTTTGTTTATTTGTCTAATGCAAAGGTGTTTGCCTCCGCTATGGCTCCTTTTAGAGCTACATTTGGCTGTTAGATCTCAGATGCCCAAGCACATTGCCATGGAGAATTCATCAGAGGACAGGGTCTGGATCTGCAAGGCATTCATTTATACTGAAGGAATCCTTATCTGATAAGTGGCTACAAAATAACCAGTTCTGAGTACCATAAATACCAAATAACACACAGTGCTGCTTGCAAAAGCTAATATACAAGTAATTAGTAGTTTGAACAAAAAATAGAAATGTCTACATGTTGCAGAGCCACAGCACATAGGCAACCCTTCTACCGAAAGCTGTGAATTGTGGGGGGCCCTTGGATCCCCGTGGCATGCAGAAAAAGGGCATGTGCAGGGATGATCCAGGGGAGTGTCCAGGGGGCTTGTCCACATTCCACACCATTCGTGAAGGTGTGGAGTGTCAGGCAAGGGGGCATAGGCTGTGCAGGCAGGTATTCTGCTGTAGGCACTGAACACCCCCTACAACATACACCTACTGGCCATGGAGAGACAACAAATGACCCCTGCCAAGCTGCCCAAGCCCTCTGGTCTGGCAGAGAGGGCTGGGGGCACCCAGTTGTGCACTTGTCCCCCAGTTTTATTTTTTGGAGACTTGTGCTGTTCCTCAATCCCTTACTCTGCACTGAGTAGGTGATCCACTGCAGGACCAGGATGGGCATCTAATTGGATGCCTGCCTGTGTCTGCCAATCTGCCCCCCCCCACACTCACCAGTGCACTGGGGGAGGCAAGGCCATGGACAGGCACCCTACAGTGGCTGGTTGCAGCGAATGTCATGCCCCATGCACCTGCCTGTGGGTGCAAAGTTGCGCAGGCTGTATATGCTCCTCTTGTGCATACACGGACCCCAATAGTGCAGCACCAATGCAAATTAAAAAAGGGTGCATAACAAATCATTAGTCTCAACTGTATAATACCAGTTGCAGTTTAAAACGTGGTTGATGTAAATAAAAATCACAAATAGAAAAAAGCAAAACATGCTGCAAATATGAAAAAAGATCTTATTATAAATGAATGCAGGAAGGAACCTAAACACTCACAGGTTGGAGTGAGTCTAGGTAGTTACAGGAGTTAATGGGGGGGGGGTGGAGGTAAAAATAAATTAAATGAAAACCAAAACGACTACCTCAATGACAATGTCTTTTTATTAGAAAAAGACACTAAAAACACCAAGATCACAAAGTAGGGGCAGACCAAGGTGGAAAAATAATACTAAAAAAAATAACAAATACCAAAACTCCAGAAGCTAGAGATCACTGGCTCATACCCACAAGCAAGTGGGAGACCGGATGACAGTGCCAACTCCAGAAGCCCTAAAAATAATACGGCAAAAGCTATCTTGTTTCTTATGCAAAGGACCAACAACAAAGGTAACACCTCCCCAAAAAAAAAAAAATAAACACAACAATCTGGAGGAGAAGGAAACACACAAAAAGAGGCAAAATGGGGAGCAAATGCAAGAGGCAAAAGGGGGAGCAAACACAAGAGTCACACAGAAAACAGCACTAGAGGAAGGGGCAAGGGAATTCATAAACCTGTCAGCAAGGATATTCAGTCAAGAACAAATGGCAGTCCTTTGTAAAGGATTATCATACGTCCCCACCAATGGCCCAGCAGTCACCATTAATGCGGACAGTTGGTTTTGGCGGATGCATCATGTTTGTCAAACGCCAAAACCTATACCAACTTAATAAAAATATAGTGATACCACCGACCTTGTGCATCAGCAATAGCAGAATGCGGGTCCCGCATATCGCCGATGAGTGGATAACATTATTTTTGAACATTTGTTGTTTTGCTCAACAAAACTCGGCACGGGCTACATACCTAAGTTGATAAAACTCATTCAAACACCATGAAGTCTTGCTATATTAGGACTTACTGCAGTTAGCCACTGCACTTGAACTGCCCCAGAGAGGAAAGAGTTAACTCCAGAGAATCTGGAGTTCTAAAACGCAAGGGTGCTATACCAAAGCTCTATCTGGGCAGTTTCAAATGAAACTGTCAGATTCTTTACTCCACTTCACTGAACAGTCGCTCCAGAGATCAGCTCCTTCAGCTCGGTTCATTTCTCGGTCAAGCGAGTATTTTCGGTTCATTTGAACCGCCAAAAAGTAATTATTTTACTGCATTTCGGTTAAAGCTCTATCTGGTTGGCATTATGTCTGGGAAACCCAAAAAGAAAAACCGGGCCCACTGGGTTTCAACACTGTGATGCTGTGGGGAAGCCTTTGCCAAGGCTGTCCCACACACCACTTGTGTTTATTGTCTGGGGGCTGACCACCTCCTGTCAGACTGCCAGGTGTTTAAAATTTCTCTGCAGCCACCCTGAAAAGAGATAGGGCCAGCTCAGGGAACTATTGGCCAAAAGTCCGCTGACCCGGATGGCCAGCCCGGTCCAGTACCCACTGGACCAGAGGGAGTGCCCTCTGACCAGGGCTAGACTTCCTCAGGCAAAAGGATGGTTCAGAGGAACCAGTTTAAAAAAAAAAAAAAAAAAAGATAGAGAAATCAGTAGGTTTGGAGTCCAAGATTGTCTCTCCAACTGCTGCAAAGTAGTTAAGCCATACAGATTGTCCAGTCACTGTTTCTAGGTCCTGTCAAACCATCTACAGTTGGTAAAAGGTGGCTCGTTCAGTTCCAGTGGTTCAGGTTTATGATGTTGAGGAATTGTTATGAACCACAGGAGTGGAAGGAGGAAAATTGATCAATACATGTGTGGCTGGTAAGGTCTGGACGTGCCCACTTAAGCGGACATTTCTCCAGACAGACTTTTAGAATCTCCTCCTATTCTGTCTGAGTCCCTTTCTCAGTTTATGTTTTACAAAAGCTTGCAGAATCCCCAGCTTCCTTTAGAGGAGGCTATGGATGAGTAAAGGGAGCCTGATTATGTAGGAATGATGGGCTGGAGGTTGTCTTTCCTTTGCATAAGTCATTTAGGAAGTAAACAGCTAAGATTTTATAAGATTCTTCTTTCTGTCCCTCCTGTAAGATAAAAAATGGACAGAAGGTGTATTTCGTCAGGCTCTGTTACAGACTTCCTCACTGAGCAGTGTAGTCATGTGGGTGTGGTACAAGCTGCAGCCTGTGTCAAGGCTAGTTCCCTGACCTCACATCCTCCTGAATAGGTTCCAGGAGGATTGATGCCATGGCAAGAAAAACAGTATATGGCAGCTTCTGTGGGACTCAGACAGGCAAGTTGTATGGCTTATGGCTAGATTTAGAAATCTAGGTGGGGCGCAGTATTGCAGTTAGCCAAGCAGGCCCATGGCCAGCTGGCTAGCGAGTTGGAACAGGTGGCTGCTAATGGCACAACCTCTAAGTTCAAGTTCATACTGCTGTTGGTGTTAATCTTGTTTTCTCTAGGGTCATGACCACTTCTGTAGCTTTCCATAGGTTGGCATGGCTCAGATGCACTAATCTGTCCCAAGATACTCTGTCAAAGTCTATGGATTTGTTTCTTGTTGTGGGTAATTCTCTGTTTGAGGAACAAACAGAAAGCTATATGAAAACATGGATAATTACCTACAAAGTGCCCAGGTAGAGGCTCAGGCCTCCTCTGCTTTCGCCAGAGGGCTCTCTCAGAGGCAGAGATAGACGGGGCACAAGTAAACTGCCCCCTCCTTAGCCTAAGACTATTGCTACAGGCACCCTCTGATGGGGTGCCCAGGCCGATTCTCCTATACCAGTGGGCAGGTTGGTTTTATTTCAGCCAGAACTGTGTGTCCCTAACTCGGACAAGTGGGTTCTGGAAGTAATAAGTCCGGTTCTCAGCTTCAAACAGTTTCCAAAGATGAGAGCCAGACAGGTCCACCTGCAAATCCTTCGGAATCCCTTGCTTTGGGAGCAGAGGTTTCTTCTCCTCTGAACTGCAAAGCAGTAGAAAGGGTCCCTCCTTGCCACCGGGGCAAGGGGCTGTGCTCATGATACTTTCTTAACCTATAGAAGGCAGGAGATTGGCAGCCCATCTCAGATTTAAGGTACCTGAACAAGCATCTTTTGAAAACAAAGTTAAAAATGTTAACTCTGGCTGAGGCCAGGGGACTGGCTAGCTTTCCTGGACCTCAAGGATGCCTATTTTTTCATGTCTTGATCAGGCCTTCTCACCGAAAGTACCTCAGGTTACCCTCAGGCCACTACCAGTTCAGGGCAATGCCCTTGGCCTTACCTCTGCGCCAAGGGTATTCAAGAAATTCTAGCTGTGGTAGTGGCTCTTTTAAGAAGGCAAGGGATTGCTTTGTTTCCTTTCCTGGATGACTGGCTCTTAGTGGGTCAGTCTCCAGATCAAGTAAATCCACTTGCAAGTCACGCAGCTTCTCACCTTTCTGGGATTCCTGCTGAATTTACCAAAGTCAGTTCTCGAACCAGTTCAGGTACTAACTTTCATAGGTGCAGAGTTGAACACAAAGTTAGCCAGGCATTTCTCCCCTCTAAAAGGGTAGGCAGTCTCTTGCCCTGGCATCTTCCATTACTCTGTGAGTCTCTTGACCAGCAAAGCATTTGCTACAACTACTAGGGCACATGTCTGCTTCCACAGCTGTAGTGCAGGGAGCAATATTCCAGATGAGGGACATTCAGTTCCATCTGAGGGCCTGTTGGTCCCAAAGGAGGGATTCCCTTTCCAAATTGGTTCTAGTGACCCAATCCCTGATCCTGGCCTTACACTGTGGCAGGATCAAAGCAATCTAAAACTAGGGGTCCTCTTCATTCCCTCACCACGGATGCTCCTGTGTTAGGGTGAGGAGCTCGCTTAAGCGACCTGTCCACTAGGGGAGTGTGGTCTCCCTAGGAATCTCTGCTCCACATCAATTTTTGGAACTCAGAGCTGTCTTCTAGCTCTTAGGAGTTTTCAGCTTCTGTCCAGAACAAGGTAGTTCAAGTCAGGACAGACAACACCACAATAATGTGGTACATCAACAGGCAGGGGGGCACTCGGTCATCAGCCTTGTGCACCGAAGCAATGAGTGGTGGTCTCTGGCTTCTCCTGAACACCTCCCTGATAGCAGTTCATCTCCCAGGAAGGACAATGCCCTGGCAGATGCCCTCAACAGGATTCTCAGGGCCATCACGATTGGGCTGTGAATCCTCAGGTGCTGGGTTCAGTCCTTGCCAGATGGGACTCATTTTCAGATAGATCTTTTCGCAGCCCCAGATAACCACTAACTTTCTCTGTTTTGTTGAGGCCTCCAGTGCTGGGATCAGCCCACCTGGACGCTTTTCACTTGGATTGGAAAGGGAAGTTTCTGTTCACCTTTCCTCCCTTTTCCCTTTCTTTCAGGGTACTAGTAAAAATCAGATCTCAGCCCTGCAAAGCGATTCTGATTGTTCCAAGCTGGACCAGACAGCCCTGGTACCCATTGTCTCTGTCCTTGACAGTCCACCCTACCCTGAGCTTGCCCAGAGTCCACGACTTACTGGCCTTTGCACAAGGGAGAGTGTGGTATCCGAACCTCAAATTCCTCCTTCTCAAGGCAGCTCTTGAGGAGTTAGAATTGCTGATTTACACCTTTTTTCAAGGTGTCAGCGGATATTTTAAAGGCTTCAAGGAAGCTTTTTCACTGGCGCCACTTACAATTCTTAGTGGAACAGGTTTTCAGTCTGGTGCGCTGAGAAGCAGATTATACCACAGTCTGCTTATCTGCCCATTTTCTGGACTTTTGGTCCATTTTAAATTCTTTAGGTCTTAGGCCAGCTACCTTAAGGGTTCCTTTGACAGCTGTCTCTGTTTTCTGCAAGCAGGAAGCCTGCTTCCTTTTCTTCTCAACCTGTGTTTTCAAGTTTTAAGGGTTTGCTTCACAGCAACCCCTCCTTTTCGGAACCAGCTCCTGCATGGAGCCGAATGTTTGCATTGCTCAGTTAATGCAAACCCCTGTGGACCTCTGTCCCCAGCAGAGCTCAAGCTTCTCACTTGGAAAATGTTTTTTTCTGGTGGTTTCACTTCTGCCAGGTGCATAAGTGAACTACAGGCCCTGGCAGTGGAAGAAGATTTTTCTCTCCCCACAGGGATAAGACAGTCCCTAGGACTAACACAGGGTTTGTTCCTAAGTGGTTTCAGGTTTCCACCTGAACCAATCCATCTCTCTCCTAGGATTTTTTCACTGAGCATTCTTCCTCAGGTGAGAGGAGACTGCACAGCTTGGACGTCAAAAGAGCCTTATGCTACTATTTGTAACGCACCAAGGGTCACAGGTTTGAATCCCTCCAACTCTTCCTTACCTAGGGCGAGGTTGGCAAAGGGAACCTGCCACTAAGAGGACAATTGCAAGGTGGATTGTCTCTTGTATCCATTTTTGTTATCAAAGACTAGGTAGGAGAGCCCCCCTCAGGACTGAGGGCTCACTCCACCAGGTGTACAGCTGCATCTCTAGCGGCTGCTAGAGATATTCCCATTCTGGAAATCTGTCGAGCTGTTACTTGGAAGACAGTTCACACTTTTACCAAGCATTATTCCCTGGATTTCAGTCCAGGAGAGATGCTCGTTTTAGCACAGCTGTGCTTCAGAGCCTATTTCTAAGTAGGTTCTGACCCTCCTCCATGGAGGTACTGCTGTGTAATCTGCAATAAGTCCTAATATAGCAAGACTTCATGGTGTTTGAAGAAAAATTTACTCACCTTAGTAATTGCTTTTCTTCTCATGGAGTCTTGCTATTAGGACCACCCAACCTCCCCTCTCAGAACTTCTACTGGGGTGGGGGTGGCAAATTAGTGCAAGCACTGTGTCATGCCATTGTAGTTCTTCCTTCACCCTCTTTTATTTAGGGTTAGGGAACTAGGGTTTTCTGGTTGAGTGATTTGTTGGCCCCCTTCCTGGACTTGAGTCTTTGGGGGAAGGGGGGTTCCTAATAGTGCTTGTCAGGGGGGAAAACTAATAATACCATTATTAATTCTTATTATTGTTATTGTTGTTTCTATTGTTGTTATTACTACTAGTAGGTAGCCATTTTCCTAGTGTAGAGCTTTCCACACAGACTTGTTGCTTAATGTTAGCTTCATAAAGATCTGACAGTTTCATTTGAAACTGCCCAGATAGAGCTTTGGTATAACGCCCTCATGCTTTAGAACTCCAGATTCTCTGGAGTTAACTCTTTCCTCTCCGGGGCAGTTCAAGTGCAGTGGCTAACTGCAATAAGTCCTAATATAGCAAGACTCCATGAGAAGAAAAGCAATTACTAAGGTGAGTAATTTTTTCTTTTGCCCTATGTTCAGTCCTTATTAATCACTGAATGTTGCTTGTTGCTCGATGCTCAGCGTCTGACATCATCAAGCTTTTCTTGTTGCCTAGCACTGACTTCATGGTCTCTCGTACAGTATGACACCATGGATATACGTCAAGTCAATCAGCCAATGGGCTGATTGCGTCCAACACAAAGGATGTTCCCAAGATTACAGTTGCCATTAGCAACAGAAAATCAAAAGTTATGACGTCCAAACAAACAACAAAACGCAGCACTCTAACCTTACAAAAAAAGGCAGAGATGTTGCTGGAAGTCAATTTAATGCCAAAAATGACTGTTCGCAACCTGCCACTCCACTTTTGCCTTCCGAAATCCACCATGGGTGATCTTTTGCGAGTGAAGGATGGCATCCTCGCTCAGTGGCACATCAGCCAGAACCCCGGCCACTAGAGGAAGGGGGGGGGGTTGATGTGGAGGATGTGCGTGTTGGTTCTCCAATGATAGGGGGAGGGAAGCAATGCTGACCTGAACACTGCTGAAACAAAAAGTCCAGCAGCTTGCAGTTGCTCTGGGAAAGCCTAATTTCACTGCAACCAAAGGCTGGTTGCAGTGTTAGAAGAGCCAACACAACATCAGCTTTAAGCTGGCACATGGGGAAAAATTGAACGCAGACCATGACAGCACTCAGAAGTGGGTTTCCGAAGTTCTGCCAGGGTTACTCCATGGATACGCAGAGGATGACATCTGTAATACAGATGAGACCGGCATGTTTTTCAGATGCATTGGTTATGGCACATTAACTTTCAAAACAGACAATGCAGTACTGTCCATCAGAATTATAAGTCATTTTAACAGTTGGTAGCCACCATTTCTGTAGTTAAATTGTCTCTGTGAAAGACTGTTTCGTAAGTCTTGTAGTCAGCCAATGAATCTCTTCTGAATAAGTGTTGTAGAGACGGTCGGTGTTTGCCACTGGTGATGGTGCTAATGATACTTTAGGGGTATCTGTGTCATTAGAATAAATGTACTGGTCCAAAGTGAAAGATCAGTCAGTGCTGTCCATTGAGTATCCACATACTGGTTTGATGATGTTGAAAACATCACAATAACACAAATAATGATAACCCTTACGTGCACAGCAATCCGTATGCGGTGAGACCCATGCTTCCATGGTCGAGTGGTACACCAGAAGAGGTGGCAGGTCAATGCGTTCTCTGTAGATGTCCTCATTGAGATGCCCAATGGAGTGAACAGAGGCACATTTATCAAACATTGGAGTTTGAGGATCAAAGCATGGTAGGGACACAGTAAAGGTGACAAACATAGTACCTCAGACAGTACAACATTTAGCAGTATAACAAGGTCCTCTATTAGGGTGTCTTGTAACATATCCTAAATTTCTAGCAGTAGAAACAGAAATGGAAATTGATCAAGATCGACACATTGTCATGCATGCTGTAGATCTACAATGTGGGCAATACCATTTAGAAATTTTTCTATCATGAATTGTGTCTGGAATGCGTCCAGATTCCAAATAACGGAAGAGATTATTGACGGTGGTTATGACGTAAGAGCCATAAGCAGAGCAGAGAAGTTCCCTGGCAATATGTTGCATGTCTGCCTCCTTATTATTCTGGAAAATAAGTCGATTTCATTCATCTTTGATATCATTGAAACTCTTAGCAATATCTTTCATACTGTATACTGTAAATCGTTCTTCCTGACTAAGTCCTATCCACACCATGTAACAGTAGGGGCAAAATATCATTCTTTATGGCCTCTGGAATTTTAATGTGTGGCTTTTGATGGCAGCAATGTCTGCCCTGTTCCAGATGGATATGTCGGATCCAAGGAGTCTGGATATGGTGCCAGTTGCTCCAATAACATCGGCAGAATCAACACATTTCTTGCACGATGCTGGGTTCTTTTTACTTGAGGGATTTGGTCTCTGTCTAAATAAACCTAAGTGTTCAATAGTATGTATACCAGCTACTGGATCTTGAGTACATGTCTGATAGCCTGCAAGACTATTAAGTAACATAGTGCTGAAAAACGTAGAAATGTTTGTAGTAGAACACATATCAAATTCTGCCATGTTCCAATGTGTGAGGTTGAAAATGACAGGGACATGCATAACCTGTAAGTTATTAATGAGGGTACTTGGGATAGAATTTGCAGTGAGACCACTAAGTGGACCAGGTTCCTGTGGGGGACATTCAGTAAGTTCTGCTTCAGTAGGAGGTAAAACAGACAAAAACATAGCAGCTGTAGCCATATAATTGTGTGTACAGAATTATTTTGCGGAGTCTTGAGGGAACCTCTCACAAAAGGCAAGGTCAATTAAGGTGGTAAGGTTATATAAACCAGAATGTCAATGATTAGCTTGTAGAATTGACAAGGTACCATTTGGGGCAATTTTGGTATTGGGCCAACCATGGAATGTTCCTTTAGATAGGAGGGCCACAGGGAGTGTTTGTCCATATAAATCTGTTTGCCATTCACTTTGCAAGGAAGATTTGTCAAGGGCCACAACTGAGGCAGTGAGATAGGCGTCCTTGGCTTCCTGGACAGTAATCAATTGGTTTGGGACAGTAATACCAACTCCTTCTGGGATAGTAGTAGGAGGGTGGTCTAGATGTTGAAGGAGGTGACCCACTATGCCTTGGATGCAGGGGAAAGCTCCTGAGATGAGGAGAATCAGGTGCAAGATAGCCATCTTGCAGGATTACCTCTAAGGAAAAGAAAAGGTCAGTTGGTACAATTCTGCCCAATGGGGTTAGGAGAAGTAATTATACTCCTTTGTAAAGCTTCAACTGGTTAGCATGCAACCATTTCTCAGTTAGTTTCTTGTTCTGGAGAAGTCTAACTTGATGGACTATGGGACTGAGCTTGTTGACAATGGGGTTGGGCCCTTCCCATTTATTGGAGAAGGAATATGTAGGGTGAGCAAATCTGAGTACCATTACCTGATCTCTGACTTGCCAATCAACTTATTGTGTGTGTTTGTCAAACTGAATTTTGGACTGTTGCTGGGCCTTGCCCATGCTATGTGCAGCATACAGATGGGTTTTTACAATGTCATCTTTGAGTTTGGCCACATACTTGTCTACAGACACTCTGTCTGCAGTGGGGGTGTTCATGTCAAACAACAGGTGTTCAGGTAATCTTATAGTTCTAGCAGTCATCACCTCGAAGGGTGTCAGCAAGGTGGTGGTTGAAGGAGTACCCCTAATTTCCATAAGGAGTAAAAGCAACAGGGAATCCCAATCCTTGGAATTGTCCTCAATTCATTTGGAAAGCATTTGCTTAATCCATCTGTTGGCTCTCTCTACTTGACCTGAAGACTGGGGGTGGTAAGGTATATGCAACTTCTGTTGTACCCCTAAAAGTTTAAGTTCTTCTTGCATTAACTCACCTGTAAAACTGGTCCCTTTGTCAGAGTCTATCTTCAGAGGCAGGCCCCACCTGGAAAATATCTGTTCTACCAGGACTTTTGCAGTTGATTTGGCTGTACAGTTCTTAGTGGGGAAAACTTCAAGCCACTTAGAAGATAGATCAGTAACTGTGATGCTTGGACAGCTGGTTCTGATTAATCTATGCTTTTAGTAATATAACAATGTGTTATTGAGTGTCTCTCATGAGACAGGCTGTTTCAGCTAAAAGATAAAAGCCAGAAGATAATTAAAGACTAGAAGAGACCTAAATTAAGGGTCTCCTGTTTATCTAACTTAATTGTAGCTGCCAGCTGCTAGGCTGGAAAATCATAAACTTTTATGATGTTTAGAGGAAGAATTCAGGTTATGTCACCGTGGTGTGAAGTCATAAAAGGTCCTTTGATGTCCTTGAGAGAGGAAACTGCTCATGGATGAAAGAAAGAACTTGGAAAATTACAGACTTAATTGGGAAGTCATATGGGGAAACACATTTTTTTTTTTGCTGATGTCACCTATTAATTTACCTCCTGACACAAGACATCCTGATTGTATAATTTTTAATAAACAGAGGAGGAGCTGGGTGACATCATGGAAAAGGCAGGGTCAAGACAGTTTTTTTTAAATTATGCTGTAACTGACCTGTAGATAGACACAAGTGTTTGGACTCTGAAACTACGACATCTTTTCAGCACTGTAAGAATATTAGAATACATACGCTAGGCAAGGCTAAGTGTATGGTTGGTAGGAAATTGCACTTTTAAACCTGTTTTTTTTTAAAGTGATTGTAATGTTTTATGATATATGGTTCTGTGTTTTACATTTTACATTTTTCATCTATTTTTAAGTAAACATCTCATTTTAGAGACTACTTGGTGTGCCTTTGAAATTCTTTCTTTGACAAGTGAAGCATATATGGTTACAGTGACATTGGGCATAGCTTAATGGTAATACCAAACTGGGAAAAGGTAAGAATTTATTCTGAGGTCTTTCATAGAGTTTTTAAGGGTTCATTTTGTACACCTGGTTAGGTGCCCGAAGAGCAGAATTATCTGAGCCTATACATTGGGTACGCTAACAAGAGGTTCACAGTTTGAATCCCTCCAGGACTTGAGACCAAAGGTTGATTTAAACCCACAAAACAGACAGGAGGGTTACCCTGTTTCTGTTTCCTGTTCACAAGACTGTGCTTGGAGGTTGGCACTGTGGGAGCAGAGGGCCTGACCTGCTGAGTGGGGTAGTGACAGATTGGTTGGCAGCGGTGTGCATAAGTTTGGTATTACAAGCTTTTATTGTTCAGTGTGTTAGCTTGAGACTGTGAGCTCACTTGCAAAGAAAGAAAAAGGCAGTGCTTTATTTTTAAAAGGAAACAGAACTATATCACTTGGCTTACAGTCAAGTTCCTACCGGTTTTATTGTTTTTTTCTAAAGTGCAAGTCAGGGTAGCCATAGTTAGGGAAGAAGATGGCTTTTGACTACAGTGGGCACACTGTAGACTACTTAAAGCAGTTGTTCAGGGATAGAGGAGTCCCGTTTAAGGTTAAAGCCACCAAGCAGAACCTCGTGGATGTCCTGGTGGTAGCAGATACCCACAGCACCAAGTCACAGACAGTAACTGTAAGGACCGAACCTTGAACGTGGAAGGGCTAGTGGCCAGTGCGGTGTCCAGATCCAATGGGGAGAGCAGCAGGGCCACTGTCAGCAAAGGGCCAAAGCAACAGGGAAAGATCACTAGTATCCTGCAGGCAGAAGTACTCAGGCTGCAGACTGAGTTGCACCAAATAGAGCTGGAGTTCCAGGAGAAGAGAGAGTGAGAACAGTGAGAGGTGGAAAGAGAGGGACGAGAAGCAGAGCAGGAACAGCGGGAGACTGAGTGTGAGGAGTGTGAGTGCCAGCGAGCTGCAGAGGAGAAGAGAGAGCGAAAACAGCGAGCTGCAGAGGAGAAGAGGGAACAAGAACAGAGGGAGGCAGAGCGAGAATGCCGAGAAGCAGAGTGAGAACAGCGAGATGCTGACCATGAGGAGCGTGAGCGCCAGAGGCAACATGAACTGTAGAAGCTACGACTCCAAACAGCAGCATCAGAGCAGGTAAGTGGCTTGGGTTTAACTGGGACTACAGGACTGGGTTACGATATGAATTCCAAATTGATAGCCGAATTTAAAGAAGGGGAGGATATGGATGCCTTTTTAAATTCTTTTGAAAAAGTTTGTATTCAGGCTAAAATTCATAGAGAGTCCTGGAGCTTCCCGCTATCCCCGCTACTTACTGGGAAAGCTGGGGATGCATTGGGTCAAATGGACAATGAGGACAGTGATGATTACAGCAAACTTAAAGCTGCACTGTTAAAAAAATTTCAATTAACTGCTGAGTCATACAGAGCTAAATTCCGTAAGCTCAGGAGAAGTCCTGACATGAGCTACGAGGAGCTAGCCATGAAACAATGTCAGTTTTTAAAATGTTGGTGGGAAAGAATTGAAGCAAACTCTGTTGATAAAACTGAAAATGTGATTTTGTTAGAGCAGTTTTTCTGGGCATGCCCAGCAGAACTAAAAACCTGGCTGGAGGACTGAGATCCCAAAACAGTGCAAGAGGCTGCTGTACTCTCGGACTGCTATACCAAAAGCAGACCTGCTCTTAGAGTGAATTGGGTGGGCATGGCAGTGCAGAAAGGGAAAAGTGCACCTTCAGGATGGCTAAAACCCTCACTGCCTCCGCAGAATCCAGTTAGCCCCAGGTTTCAGAGAAAAGATTTCTCTGAGAAATGAAATGAATGTTGGTTGTGTAAAGAAACTGGGCATATTGCCAGACAGTGTCCCAAAAAGGTGAGCAATACATAACAGGGGGCTAAGAAAGAAGTGGGTTGTTTGTGTGTCCCTGGAAGCATGCCAGTGAACATGAGTGAACACATGCACCCAGACATGGTGAATGGTGCACAGACGCAAGGGTTAAGGGACACCGGGGCATCCTTGACCTTGGTAAAGGGGGATCTAGTAGAGCTGGGTCAGCTTATACCCAATAAATACGTCACTATACAGGACTTTACTGGTGAAGAGAAAACATTGCCCCTTGCTAGTGTTCTCCTAGACTGGGGTGAAATGGGGAACTGTGCAACAGGTGGCTGTAGCCAAAACCTTAGCAGTGGATGTGATCCTGGGCAACAATCTCAAACAAGGGATGGTGTGTACAGTTACCCATAGCCAAGTGAAAAGGGAACACTGTAGTTCCCTGGATCCCACAGAAACCATTGTGGAAACCACTGGGAGGCTGGTTCCCCTGCCTGTGTCTCCTGATATGGAAACTAACGAAAAGGGGGTAGAAATTTCCCCAGTAGCAAGTAACCACACAGCTACAGAGGGTTACTCCGAAGAGGAAGGTGAGACCCATTGTCAGAGAGTGGGGATTGACAGTGATCCTGAGTGCCCTGATGCTAGTGCTAGGGACCCTAGTTTAGAGACAGAAGAGGACCTGTCCCATGCCTTGGGAATGTATGAGGAGTTTGCAGTGGCTCAGAGAAGTGACCCTAGTCTAGAGAAGCTGAGGGCTTGGGCAGACTCTGATGGAGCACAGGGAGGTGACAGCAGACATAAGGTTTATTGGGAAAATGGACTTATGTATACTCAGGCTGTGCAGACAGACGGAGGGGTGCTAGGCAGGCAGCTTGTCGTTCCCCAGGGGTATCGTGAGCAGTTGCTCAAGATTGCATATGATATTCCCTTGTCTGGCCATCTGGGGATCACGCGCACTATGTAGCAGTTGGCCCAGAATTTCCATTGGCCTAACTTCACCCAGCAAGTGAAGGAGTATTGCAGGTCTTGTCACCAGTGCCAAGAAATAGGGAAGGTGGGCAAGAAAACCCAAGCCACCCTGATTCCATTGCCCATAGTAGAGGAGCCATTCCAGAGGGTGGGAATTGATATTGTGGGACCTTTAAATACCCCCAGCTCCTCAGGGAAGAGATTCATCCTGACTGAGGTGGATTATGCCACCCGGTACCCAGAGGCAGTTGCCCTATCCTCACTGAGGACAGACAAAAGTGGCAGATGCTTTACTTGGGATTTTCTCCCGTGTTGGGTTTCCGCAGGAGGTTATCACCAATCGAGGGGGTTTCTTCATGTCACACCTGATGAAATGTTTATGGGAGAAGCGTCGGGTGGTGCAGAGATGCACAACACCATATCACCCACAAGCCAGTGGGCTTGTGGAAAGATTCAATGGTACCTTGAAGTCAATGCTCCAGACATTTGCTGAACAGCAAGGGAGGGACTGGGAGAAATACCTTCCCTACCTGTTGTTTGCATACAGGGAGGTGTCCCAAAAGTCAAAGGGATTTTCCCCCTTCAAGCTCTTATATGGACGCCAGGTATGTGAGCTCCTAGACTTGATCCGGGAGGACTGGGAAGGCAAGCATGCCACACGGGGAACTCCCATAGTGGATTACGTCCTTAAGTTTAGGGAAAGACTGAAGGAGCTTAATGGGGACAGCACAGAGCAACCTGGCAACTGCTCAACAGAAACAAAAAGTGTGGTAAGACCGCAGAGCCAGAGCTCGCTCGTACATGGTGGGTCAGGAAATCATGGTCCTTATTCTGGTCCGGAAAGACAAGCTGCAGGCTGAGTGGGCAGGACCGTACAAAGTGGTTAGGAAGGTAAATGACATGAACTATATTATAGAGTTGCCTGACAGAAGACAGACAGAAAGGATGTACCATGTCAACATGATGAAGCCATATGTCAATAGGGCTGACATGGTGTTCGCGGTGTGTAGTTCTGGGGAGGGGACAGATGAAGGAGACCCCCTCCTGGACTTGCTGGAAGAAAGTAAGCAGGAGTCCTCTGTGGAGGCAGTTAAATTATCTCCCCAGCTGACCCCGGACAAGATCCAGGAAGTAAGGGAGGTTTTAGCAGACTTTGTCCCATTGTTTAGCACCAAGCCTTGACTGACCCCCTTAGTGACTCATGATGTAGAGACAGGGACACAGACGCCCATACGGCGGACAGCATATCGTGTGTCAGAGGCTGTCCAAAAGGACATTAGGAGGGAAGTGGAGGAGATGCTGGATTTATGGGTAATCCAGAGATCCCACAGCCCCTGGGCCTCACCCGTAGTCCTTGTGCCCAAGCCAGATGGCTCTACTTGTTTCTGTGTGGATTATCATGGACTGAATGCAGTATCGAAGTCAGATGCCCACCCGATGCCCCAGACGGATGAACTTCTGGACAAGTTGGGAGGGGCGACCTACCTTACGACCACTGACCTGATCAAAGGGTATTAGCAGGTAGAGATGATGGACAGAGCTAGGGAGAGGTCATCCTTCATCACTCCGATAGGCTTATTTGAATGTAAAGTAATGCCTTTCGGAATGAAGAATGCCCCAGTCACTTTCCAAAGGTTGGTGAAGCAGGTGTTAAATGGTGCTGAGGATTACGCCATGGTGTACCTGGATGACATTGCCATCTTTAGTACCAGCTGGGAGGAATGCCTATCCCACCTTAGGAAGTGCTGGGCAAGACACAGAGGGCCGGGCTCACTGTCAAAGCCAGGAAGTGCCGGGTGGCCATGGGAGAAGTGGCATACCTCGGGCATGTGGTAGGCTGAGGACAGCTCCATCCTAACCAAACAAAGACAGAGGTAATCCAGGCATGGCCCAGGCCAGAAATGCAGAAGCAGGTCAGGAGTTTTCTTAGGACAGCAGGGTACTATAGAAAATTTGTACCCAGTTACAGTGCCCTGGCTGCTTCTCTGTCTGACCTGGTAAAGAAAAGGATGCCAAAGAAAATTACCTGGGGACTAGCCTGTGAAGAAGCCTTTACCAGATTGAAGGAGACACTGTGCAGTGCTCCTGCTTTGACAAGTCCTGACTATAGCAGACCCTTTATAGTTCAGACTGATGCCTCAGATGTGGGTATTGGGGCAGTACGGAGTCAGATATCCAGCCAAGGGAAAGATCACCCTGTAGCATATCTGAGTAAAAAGTTACTTTGCAGGGAGCAGGCATACTTCACTGTGGAAAGGAGTGTCTTGCCATAGTGTGAGCCCTAAAGAAGTTGGAGCCATACTTGTATGGGCAGCATTTTGTGGTTCAGACTGACCACATCCCCCTGGTTTGGCTGACACAGATGGGAAAAAACAGTGGTACATTGCTGAGATGGAGTTTTGCTTTGCAAGGGTATGACATGACAATTCTACATAGGGCTGGAGCGAAAAATTAGAACTCAGATGGGTTGTCTCATGTCTATGAGGCGTGAACTGATTTGGGAAGCTTATCCCATGCAGGGAATAGAGCCCCCATATTCAGTCTAGGTAGGGAGGATTGTGATGCTTGGACAACTGGTTCTGATTAATCTATGATTTTTGTAATATAAAAATGTGTTATTGAGTGTCTCTCATGAGACAGGCTGTTTCAGCTAAAAGATAAAAGCCAGGAGATAATTAAAGGCTAGAAGAGACCTAAATTAAGGATCTGCTGTTTATCTAGCTTAATTGTAGCTGCCAGCTGCCAGGCTGGAAAATCATAAACTTTTATGATATTTAGAGGAAGAATACAGGTTCTGTCACTGTGGTGTGAAGTCATAAAAAGTTCCTTTGATGTCCTTGAGAGAGGAAACTGCTCATGGATGAAAGAAAGAACTTGGAAAATTACAGACTTAATTGGGAAGTCATATGGGGAAACAAGTTTTGTTTTGCTGATATCACCTATTAGTTTACCTCCTGACACAAGACATCCTGATTGTATAATTTTTAATAAACAGATGAGGAGCTGGGTGACATCATGGAGAAGGCAGGGTCAAGACAGTTTTTTTGATTATGCTGTAACTGACCTGTAGATAGACACGCATGTTTGGACTCTGAAACTACAACATATTTTCAGCATTATAAGAATATAAGAATACATTAGTTAGGTAAGGCTAAGTGTGTGGTTGGTAGGAAATTGCACTTTTAAACCTGTTTTTTTTTTAAAGTGACTGTAATGTTTTGTGATATATGGTTCTGTGTTTTACATTTTTCATCTATTTTTAAGTAAACATCTCATTTTAGAGACTACTTGGTGTGCCTTTGAAATTCTTTCTTTGACAAGTGAAGCATATATGGTTACAGTGACACTGGGCATAGCTTAATGGTAATACCAATCTGGGAAAAGGTAAGAGTTTATTCTGAGGTCTTTCATAGAGTTTTTAAGGGTTCATTTTGTACACCTGGTTAGGTGCCCATAGGCGAACTATATCTGGCATCCCCTGAAGAGCAGAATTATCTGAGCCTGTACATTGGGTACGCTAACAAGAGATTCACAGTTTGAATCCCTCCAGGACTTAAGACCAAAGGTTGATTCAAACCCACAAAACAGACAGGAGGGTTACCCTGTTTCTGTTTCCTGTTCACAAGACTGAGGTTGGCACTGTGGGAGCCGAGGGCCTGACCTGCTGAGTGGGGTTGTGACAGTAACTACAAGTACATACTTGTTGTTCCTGCAGGTATTGGTCAATGGACCAATAAAGTCAATATGAATGGCATGCCAAGGGCCAGAATGTCTTTGTGGCAGTAGTTTGGCATTACACTCGGTTGGTATTGGGTTGCTCTGAGCACAAATCAGACAATTGTCAATGTAGTGTTTGACATCCTTGGTAATGCCAGGCCACCAACCAGCAGTTTTGAGTCTCTGGAGTGTATTCTCAATCCCTTGGTGTCCACCAGTTAGAGTACTTAGATCTCAAAGATTGAGGAACTATCCACAGTTTGTAGGGCAAGTCCTCTGACTTATACCAAATCAATTTGCCATCTTGTGACAAATGTAATCTACTTACATGTCTCTTGTAGGGACTGTGAGTGGGTAAGTCTTGTTCAATTCCTTTGTCAAGGAACCGGAACACATCCTTTAGTTGGGGACCTGAGTGTTGTGCAGTGGACAAGTCCAGTGGCTCAAAAGCTTCTGGTTTCTTCTTTATAGCAGTTATTAGCACAGCTGCTAGAGCATCGGGGTGATCCATTGTCCATGTCCCAACCCCTCAAGCACCCTCTTTTGCAAGAGTATCTGCTTGATCATTGAAAGAATGATAAGGATCAGATTTAGAGTGAGCTTTAACCTTGTGGATGAACAGCTTGTGTTTAAAGTGCTGTGTAAGTTTGTGAATCTAAACAATGAGTGCTTTATATTTCACAGGGGTGCTATCAGAAGATGCAAGGAGTTCTTGTGCCAGAAGGATAACAGTTCAGTGAGGGAGCAACAGACCCAGTTGGAGTCTGTAAAGATGATGGTATCCTCAGTACCATGTTGTATGAGCTTGAGGGCACAGGTCATAGCTGCCAGTTCTGTGTACTGTGATGATGCAACACTGCAGTGCTTGGAGATTCCAAAAGTGTTGCCATTGGGGTACATGATGGGAACTCCAAATACAGCTACCTGTTCTCCTTGGTAATGTGAGGCAGAGCCATCGGTGAAGACATGACACAATAAAGCATCTGCAAGGAGCTTTGGAGTACCAGGAAGAAATGGACCTGGTTCAGGCAAGTCAGGTGGCTGTAGTGCACAATCGTGTGGTGCTCCTTGGTATAGGAGACCATGGGCTAGAATTGATGGCATTTTGGCAGAATGGACCTGAATATCCTGGGGAAGAAGAGACCAGTGAGTCAGTCTGGTGTTGGATACTGATCCATCCTTCACTCTGTATTGATAGTGATAGGTGAGTACCCAATCATATACAGAAAATGTTTGACAGCCCAGTAGGTAGACAGAAGGTTTTTTTCACAAAGACTGTACTTCTGTTCCACTAGTGACAACATTTGGGATGCATATGCAATAAGTCTCAGTGTATCATTTACCTTCTGAGCAAGGACTGCAGACATAGTAATGTCTGAGGTGGCTGATTCCAGGTGGAAGGGCAGTGCTGGATTGGGGTTTACTAAGGCTGGAGCAGAGGCCAAGGCCTGTTTCAGCAGTGTTATAGCCTCAGTGTGTGTGGGACCCCAAGTCCAAGGAACAACCTTTTTCAGAAGCTCATGCAGAGGTGTGGCCTTCTATGCAAAATCACACATAAAGTCCCTGGAATAGTTGACCATTCCCAGGAAACTTCTGAGTGTTGCCACACTGGTGGGTAGTGGCAAATCTTGTAGGCCTTGGATTTCTTCCCAAGCTGGGCTTCGGCCTTGTTCTGTTATATGTAGGCCAAGAAAGATGACTTCTTTTTGGCAAAGTTGTGCCTTTGCAGGATTGCATTTTAAGGCCTGCCCTCTGTAGGAGGGTCAGTAGTTCATCCAAGAGGTCAAAGTGTTGTTCTTTGGAGGCAGTTGCCAACAATAAATCAACCACATATGGCAGAACACATTGTGCAGCAGAGAAATCTTCCAGGGCGTCCACCATGTGTAGATGGAAGAGGGAGGGGCTATTGTGAAACCCCTGGAGTAAGCAGGTCCATGTGTACTGTCGACCTTCAATGGTGAAAGCAAATTTGTACTGGCTTTTTGAGAGCCATGGGCAGTGACCAGAAACCACTGGATATGTCAAGAGCATGGAACCACTGGTGATCTGGGGTCAGCAGTTTGAGCACATCAGGTGCTGATGCTACTGTAGGTGAGCAGCTAGGAGTGACTTGATTAAGCCTCCTACAATCAATTGTGAGTCTCCAAGATTCCATGGGCTTTTTCACTAGCCAAATAGGTGAATTGGTGGTTGAGGCACAAGACCTAATTACACCTTGTTTGAGGAGCAACTGAATTGTTTCTCTGAGCGATGGTAAGGCCTCAGCAGGAAAAGGGTATTGCCTTTGCCTGTCATGTGCGGGGTCTGGGATTTCGATGACGGTCTGCATCCTCCCACAATAATGCTTGTGTGTGGCAAAAGCATCCAAGTGCTTCTGCAGGATGGATATTAGTCTCTTGAAAAACTTGTGGTTTTGGAATAGAGCTATGACGTCATATTCCTTGTCATTAGTGGAGATAGCTGCAACCACATGCAAATCAGAAATCATGACTGTATGATATTGTCCTCTGATTTGGGTCAGGAGCCTATTGGCCAGATCCACCACACAGCCATGTGGAGCAAGAAAAGCAATTCCCAAGATGCTGGGATGATCACGCAACACCATGAGGTCGAAGGTATGGTGTGAGTTTAGGTTGTCTGTAGCCACCGAAAGTACAATCAAGTGGTACATAGATAGCTTTACACCATCTACACCTGACGTATTGGTCCTCCATCCGGTAGACCAAGGAGAGTTTGCTCGGTCATCATCATGTAATACAGACACAGCTGTGCCTGTATCAAGTAGCATAGTCAGTTGGTGGCCCCTGACCATGGCCTTGGTGCAAGGCCTTCCATTTGTGTCCAAAGTGAGCTTGTTCACAATACAGGCTGGGGCCTATAATTGTCAATCTGCACTGTCAGTACCATGAATCTCCTGAGAGAGTGATTGGGTCTTTTCTTGAGAGGCCTTCTCCTGGTCCTGAGCAGCTGCAATGAAGGGTGTAGCATTGGGGTTTAGGCTTGGTGTGGCCTGGTTCCCCATGGTTCCAGAGTCTCCACAGCCTAGTGAGGCCTTCTGTCCCGGGGCTAGGGCTGTGATGATGCATGATGGAATTGCATCTGCTACCAATCGAACCTGACAAAGAAGACTCCGGAGGTTTTCATTCTCCTCTGCGATCTCTTGGTAGGAAGGGCCTGATGGATTGCTTTGATTGCCCCGATTAGAATCAGAATTCTAATTGTGTTTGTTCTTGTTGTGGTTCTGGTTCCCACCTCCAGACTGGGAGTGCTGTCGGTTGTTCGAAGATGCGGGCTTTTTGTCTTGGGCCTTGCCCTCTACTGTACAGTGGGTTGTGGGCTCGCTGGTAGGTTGTACTGTGGCCACTTTTTTCGAACCGGATCTGAGGTCTCGGAAGTAGAGCTGGTAAACATGCTCTGTTTTCTGAAGGACATCCTCAAATTTGTCTGTTGTGGGGAAAATTGTTAGTTCCACCTTTTCACGGATAGCCAGAAGCATGTTCTGGAGAAACACATTTTTGTATTCAATTAAATCGTCATTTGCGGCTTCACCCACAAAATGTTTGCCAGCACGATAGACCATCCACAACCTTTGATGGAATGTTGCAGGGCTTTCTTTGCCATTTTGTTTTAGGGGATGGGCCAACATCACACCAACCATGCCTGGGTTGTGTGCGGAGATGAGTTCCGTTGCGATCTCGTCAAAAGTTGCTCTGGTGTCTCGGTGAGCTACATCTAGGAATTTCATCTATAGGCCAGGAATGATGGTCTCTTGGAGGATCTGGACCTCGTATTCCTCCACTAGGCTGAGCATCTCACATTTGGAGTGTACTTTCTCCAAATGGCAACTGAGATTGTCAGTGGGGCCCATATTGCCTATGCTGTCAGCAATCTGCTGTATAGAGTGGGCCATCTGGAGGGGATTACTGGGGACACAGTTGAGGAAAAGGGTATCTCGTGCAACGCAAAGGGCGGCCATCACTGCGGCATCGGCCACAGACCATACAACAGAATCCTGGGAAGCAGCATCCTTCATCATTTGTTTCATATACTCTTTGAAGGCCTGCTTGCTTCTCTCAGACAATTCTGAATTACCTAGGGCGGTCTCAATCATTCTATCAATCTCCTGCCTGTTGGCCCTTGCCAGGGTGGCAATCAGAGAGACCGTTGTTAGGCCTAGACCTCTCCCCCTATTATGGGGGTTGCCATCTTGGCATCATACATGATAATCATCATTCCATTGATGATGTAGGGTGGTGCTGTCGTAGCAAGGGGATCTGCCATCTTGTGAGTGGTGGGGGGATAATGGACCACAGTAAGGGTGTGACTGGGCACCATATTCATGAGATGTCATCATCAGTGTCATCATCTCCAGATGACATGAGTTCAGTGGGTTTGTAGTGAAATCCGCCCATCGCCTTCACGTGACCAGCCAAAACCTCTCGCTGTTTGGCCATTTTGTCTTTACAATCTGTATGACTAACTTTTGCAACGCTCTGTTCCACACCTTTCGCAGCATCTTTCTGTAACACTGTATATGCAGCGCTCAATTCACAGTTGCCCCAAGCTCCGTATCTAACTCATCACTTACCCGTTTCAGGTCCTCTTGTAACTCATCCGTCTCCTCATGCAATTGCTCATTCATGTCACTCAACAAATCATTAATTTACAACACCGGTTTCTTATCCTGTTTCAGACTTTCACATTCCTCTCTCAACATACATATGTCTCTCTCATTATCTTCTACAGAACAGTGCAAAAGAGTCTCTTTCTCATTTTGCAATGACTGAATTTCAGTTTCCAATTGTTGCTCCTTTTTCAAACTTTCATTTGCCTGCAATCCTATCTCTTTTTTAAGGGACCAGAGTTGCAGTTCAAGGGAATGAAACCTCAATTTGGAGGCTTCTGAAGCAGCAGATAGGAGCAGCAGCCCTTTAGCCTCATGCTTTTTGGCTGTTTGTCTCACCTCAGAGTACTGGGTTGAAATCCCCAGCATGGGTTTTTTGGATTGATTTGTGTCCAGTGTGAAGTTGTTCCAGCCTCCATGGGAGGTAAGGAAGTTAGAGACATTGAGTCTCAAGTCTGCACATGTATTTGACGTAGTGGACATCGTGGTACCAGTAAAAGTTATTGAGGGAACTCAAAATCATTAACCCGTAAGAGGCTGCTGTGCTATGTATTGATCCACAATAGGCAAAACCAGCAGACGGGTGGGCTACTGTACTCTTGTAGTCTTGCAGTTCAAAACCACTGTTGGGCAAGGTGAGTCAGCATCAACCAAACCCAGTAAGCAGCCAGACTTTGCAAGTGGCTGCAGAGTCTAAAGTAACAAGTAAGGTGGTGCAGGAGTGCACACCTACTGTACTGAACCCATAGGAAAGGGAAATTTTTAAGCAACAAGTGAAACTTTGCACCATCGAACCACCTGCACACAGTTGCCAATATGTTGGGGTGGATAGCCCCGATCAGATTCTTTGGAGTAATAGAGGTGCAAATGAATCACAGACAAGTTGCATATCAGTAATAAATCTAGTTTATTACACCAAAAGGAAATCACAGTTGCCCTAAGCAGTTCTTACCATAAGACACTGGGAGCTGAGCCTAACATTCCCCAATACCCCAAGAAGTGAAGAAGGTCTCCAAGGGGAATATGCAATACATTACATTATGTACTGCAGATGATTACTACGGTAACCATTCATGACAAATGGTGCTAGATACATAAAATAAGCCTTATTGGCTAAATGTTAGGTGGCTCCACAGTGTTATCTAGTCCTATACAATATGTGCTAAGTCAGCTACATCATAGAACAATAAAGGCATAGATGGTACATGGAAAACACAGGATGTAGTGCAGTTATACATAAATCCAAAAGATGGCAGTGCCAACTATAAAATACTATATCAGAAGATTACAAAGACGCAGGTGTCTTGGCCTACTATGTGTAGTTTCCGGGCATAGAGAAAGTAAAGTAAAATACAAATCATAATGTACTCTGACATTTACTCTTGTATGGTAAGTGTCTATGCCCTATTAGTATAATATATGCATAGTATCGTTTGTCTAAGGTACACAGATAGAATGCCAATTAGGGTATAGGGACCTCGCATAACAGGGTGCACCCATGTATGTAAGTATATTCCTGGGTCACTGGAAAGACCTAGTTATTTTAAATGAGGAGGCCAACCCATACACAGACAGCATCATCAAACAGCACCACTTTATTGATGATGTTATCTACGTGTGGAAAGAGCGTAGAATCACTTCAGGAATTTATGTCTTGGATCAGTCAGAAAGACCTTAACCAACAGTTTGCTTGCATATACAATAGGGAAAATGTCAATGTTCTGGATGTGGAGCTGAGTACAGATTCATTAAATAGATTTAAAAAGATCCAGTTTCGGAATACCAACACCTGCAAACTGTCAGTTGAGAGCTGAGAGTGCACATCCCAAAGATCTGATTGATTCCTTACCACGTGGGCAATCCCTGAGACTCAAAATAAACTGTTCAGATCCAGAGGATTTCAGAAAAAGTAATTTGATCTCAAGAGAAGATTTCTAGAAAGAGGTCACAGAGCAACTGTTTTGGATGAGGCTTTGCAAAAAGTACATCATGAGCAGAACTGCTTGTACAAAAAAAAAACTGCAGAGGATGCACAATTGAAAGACTACGCCTGCAGTTCAGTGGGTGAGCAACCAGATATGCCTTCTTCCTGAGCTATATAAGCAGTTCCTCCCAGCCTCCCTCTGAAGCACATTTTCTCTTTGCAAGCTCGAGGCTTTGTTGGTCTGTCTTCTTACTTTGGGCTTTTCCTGGGGCCTGCTTCAGCCTTCCCCCCTCCCTTCCCGTTGTCAGTGCTCTGGAACATGTTTGTTTCTGCTGGATGTGTTCGCGTGTTTCTCCTGCTAGGTTAGTATTTGTTTTGCTTCCAGCTGCTGTGTGCTTCCTCCTGTGCTTGTTTTCTGGTTTCCTGTGTTTGTGTGTTTGTTTGTTTTTTTCTTTTGAGGTTTATAATTGCCCTTTGTGTGTGCTTTGTTAATCCTGTGCCTGTGCTCAAGACCATTTTCTTCTCAGCTGCTTACCACCCTCAGTTTTCTTGCAATTGTTGTATGTTTCAGCTCCCATTCCAACTTCTTTGCTGCTGCTGCTGCTGCTTCTATTAATTCATTGCACCTGGCCTAAGCTCCTGTTTTCAGTTTGCTGCTTCTCCCTGTTGCAGCTTGCTCTCAGTTCTCAGTGCTAGCTCTATTCTGATACTGCTAGCATATAGAAACATAGAATTTGATGGCAGATAAGGGCTGCTTCACCCACCCAGTCTGCTCATTTCCCTACCTAATGGATAAGCTGCAGATCCTAGTTAACCAACAGCCTACTTCCTCCTACTCCCATCCCCCTAGAGCCTTGCATCCCACTATGGTTCTTTCCTGCATATTTACCTCAGCATTTCATTTACTTTGCAATTCCTTCTGTATGGCCTCAGTTTTATCCAGCTCTTTTGGAGATTTAAATCTGCTCAACATGTTTATTTGCACTCAGTGGGAATCAAACCTGAATCTACTGCAATTCTATATTACTTTCTCCATGTGATTTAAACCTGCTGAAATGCAATTGTACCAAGCAATTATTATTGTTGTGTCAGTGCATTATTACCCATGCCTATAAAGTCCTATGCTTGTTCAGTTGTTCAGCTTAGCTACTGCTGGAATCTATAACTAATTATTGCTGGAAGCTATTCACTTATTTGTACAATGCTTCATTTTACTCTGGAGGTCAGCTCAGCTACAACTGTCACTGTAAAGTAGTTTTACTATCCGCTTGTGGGTTACAGCTATTTTCTGAGGCTTCTTGTTTTTTTCTACTGTGGAGGATGGGGGGTTATAGTGGAGAGTTTGGCCCTGTGTGGTTCAATTACCTCATGTTCATATACTGCCTTCGCCATTAAAATCCTCCGGGTATTTATGTCACCTTTAATTGGCACTCATTGATGGACTGGCTGGCATGTATTCTTTCCTCTTTACTTGCATCGCATGTCCTATAACCTTACCAGGCAAGCGCCTTGCACTGAATAAAGGACCAGGTTACCCTGAGCTGAGTTTGTACAATTCCTACTGCTATCATGCTTCCATGTACTGTTTGTTAACCAGGCTGCACATTGCCTGTTACTCACTGCATTATCATGTATGGTCTATTCCATTACTAAAGGTGTTTATCATGCTGCATTTTTCCTATTAATCCCTGCATTGCCATGTATGGCCTGCTCAATTGCTAAGGGGGACTAGCCAACCATGCCCATCAATTTACTGGCTCTGGGCTCGCCCTCAGCTGACGGTCTCTCTCTACACCCTAGTCCACATCATGAGCATGTGATGCAAGAGTGGGGTGCTTCCTTTCTGGCCCATAGTGGGAATGTCCAGATGGAGCTTTAACCATTTGTGCACAACTGCGCCTCTTGATGTAGAATTTATGACTAGCTGCGAAGGGTGATTATGTGCATCCCCCTTTGGCTGTAGTATTCATTTACTACCATTGCATCTTCAGTGCTTCTCCTTACGACTAGCTCTGGTTCACCTGGTTTGTGTTTTAAACTGACAAGCTGGCTGAGTGCCTCAGCGGTCATTGTTCTCCTCCTCCCGCCATGAAGGTGCTTGTTGCAGAGAAAACCTCACAACCCTTCAGGGCATTCTCAATAGAGTGATACAGTGAAAGCCCTCCACCAAATCAGAATATTTTCCACTCCCTTGAATTAAATTTCACAGGTAGCAGTCGAGCCAACACTAAATAAAATAGCCCAAGCCTGGAGGGAAGGTGATCTGGCCCTTGGATCCCCAGAGATTTCCTCCTCAACGTTTATTTTTTCCCTCTCCTCTGTGTCACAGATCCTAATACTTAGTCAGTTTTAGTAATATTCTTAGCTTAATTAGGTAGGTTCTGCTGTTGGATGGAGATGAATGGTGGCCCTACTAGCCATTCCGTCTCTTCACAGGAAGTCCCTTACTGTCATCAGTGCAAGCCATATTAATGGAGCTATCCTGTTAACTTATGCATCTCATTTAAGTTCCATTAAGCGGCCTGTTGCTATTAGTCTGCTTCTCTACTTCCTAGTCATCGATCACTGCTACAATTCTTTTGGGTTCCTTTTTAAGGTACCTTTAGCCAAGGGACCCTTCCTGTGGTACCTCTAGGGGTGGAACCCTCTTACAGGGTTCCTTGTCTTTAGTACCCCTACAGGGTGGTAATTCCTAATGGAATAGAGTGTGAACAGCCACAACATTGTTATACAGTTGCACAAGCATAACATTATTCTGGTTGCATAGGCTATTGAATTGAATGGCTATGGCTGCAGTTCAATGAGTGAGCAATCAGCCACATCTACCTCCTGAGCTGAATAAGCAGTTCTTCCCAGCCTCCCTCTGAAGCACCTTCTCTTTGCCCTCCATCCTTCCCTCCTCCTCCAGTGGCTTGCCTCTCTACTCCCAGGGGGTTCCTTCCTAAGGTACCTTTAGCCAAAGGACCCTTCCCGTGGCACCTGTAGGGGTGGAATCCTCTTACGGGGTTCCTTGCCTTCAGTACCCCTACAGGGTGGCAATTCCTAATGGAACAGAGAGTGCAAATGGCCACAATGTTGTTAGACAGTTGCACAAGTATAACATTACTCCAGTTGTGTAGGCCATTGAACTCATATTTGAGACAAGTTACAACACTGTTACCCAGAAAACAGGAAATGTTCTTAGACAACATTCGGAAATCATCACAGCTGATAAGAGCCTTTCACCAACAGTGGGTCCTGCTCCTAGGGTCACTTTTAGAAGGGTCCATAACTTAAATGATCATCTGGTCCACAGCAGATTATGAACCACTAAACCTACAATGCAAAATTGCCTTCCAATCAGAGCTAAGGAATTCTATTGATATGGCGACTGTAGCATGTGTAAGCATGCCACACAGTGTAAAGAGTTTGTACATCCCACTGAAAATGTAAGAGTGGAAATTAGGGGACTCATATCCTGTTCTGCTTCATTTGTTATTTACATTTTGTAGTGTGGATGTGGTAAGACCTATATAGGCAGAACTATTAGACAACTTATTAGACTATTAGACAACTACTACAGGAACATGTTAGATCAGTTCTAATCAGGAAGGATACACCTGTTAGTGTACATTTTAGTGAAAAGCACAATTCAGACCCATATATTTTGAAATTCTTAGTACATGAATGGGTACCACCCCCAAAGAAAGGGGGGACAGACTGGACATGCTACTTAAAAAGGAAATAAAATTGATATATATACACATTGACTGGAAACTGTAAAAATATAACTTACCATGTTTACAGTAATTGCTCTTTTTACTGTTGTCTGTACTTAACTATATTTATATTTTGTTTTTCCTAGGTTTTGTCAGATATCTGGGACATTTATCCATATTTCTCTCTGTTTTGTCAGGAATATCCAAACAATCACTGGGATATGGAGTCCATGAGGTTTGGCTCTATCGTTCTAAACTGTATTGTGCTACTATACATAATAATGTTATCATAGACCTACATAAACTGCACAGTCATTTTCAAATATCTATTGAATATGCTGTCCTGTCATGCATGTGAGTGTACTAATAGGATATTACTGCTCTTGGCTTTTTTCAGATAGAACCCTTTCAGTCTTTTTATGGTACATGGTTAATTTAATCATGATTCTTAAGCATTATCAAATCCCATAGACTAAATCCTGTAATTTTCCAATTTTCCATGCCCCTCCATTCATTTCAAGCACTTCATTCATTCATGGATTTTCACCACTTTCCCTCCGACACCTATTAACCTCTGTAACTATCCCGGACTGACTCCAACCTGTACGTGTTTAGGTTCCTTCCTGTAGTAATTTTTTTTTTTTAGTTGCTAATTCTTTCCCCCTCTTGGAGTCCTCTACTGCTCTCTGATGTCCCCTTGCATGGACACGGTGTAGGCCCCTCCTGAACCCCATGACTTACCCTTAAGTGGCAGGTGGTGGGGAGGCGACTCAACCCACCAGACCGATGGGTATTCGGGAAATCCTCAGGCCACGCGATGGGGGACCATCGTCATCCTGAAGAGGACTCCCATTTTTACTGTTCCTGGCTTTTTCCCCCCCCTGAGTACTGCGGTGTGCAGTGGTGCCAGTGGTGGTGGCATGCACGCTTCCATGTGCACCACGCCAAGCACCTGCCACAGTCACTTGCCCTCATTCTCTAGTGCCAATGTGCCACCTCCCAGCCTCCACTAGGGGGCAGGCAATTGCCGAGTGCTACTAACTCCCCTCCCTAGAGAAGGAGAGCAGTCCTGAGGACACTCAATCCTTCTCCCTCCTGCCAACCCCCAGCAGCCCATACTCGTTCCTGAACATGGGTCACCAGTGTGACATGAGGTAAGGCGCCAGCACCTCAGCCCCTTAGTGCCACCGGGCTGTTCTGTAGTAATTTATGATAAGGGTTTTTCATATGTGCAGTGTGTTTTGCTTTTTCCTATTTACAATTTGCGATTTCTTGATATTACATAGAAACATAGAATTTGACGGCAGATAAGGACCGCTTGGCCCACCCAGTCTGCCCATTTCCCTACCTACTGCATAAGCTGCAGATCCTAGTTAACCAGCGGCCTACTTCTTCCTACCCCCACCCCCTAGAATGGCCTTATGACTGTCCCATGCATGCTTGAATTCCACCACTGTTTTTGACTCCACAACCTCCTCCGGAAGCGTTCATGCATCCACAACCTCTCTGTGAAAAATACTTCCTTAAATTACCTCTGAGCCACCCCCATCTTCAAATTGTGCCCTCTGTTCTTGCACACCTCTTTTTTGAAAGATGCTACCCTCTTGGACTTTGTTGATTCTCTTGAGGTACTTGAACGTTTCTATCATGTCCCCCCTCTCCCTCCTTTCCTCGAGGCTATACATATTAAGCTCCTTTCATCTCTCTTCATATGTCTTATGGTGCAGACCCTGCACCATTTTAGTCACCCTCTTCTGGACAGCTTCCATCATGTCTATGTCTTTGCGGAGATTGGGTCTCCAGAACTGCACACAGTACTCCAGATGGGGTCTTACCAGCTGTCTGTACAGAGGGATAATAACTTCCTGTTTTCTACTGGTGATGCCTCTCCCTATGCATCCCAGTATCCCCCCAGCCCTCCTTGCTGCCCTCTCACATTGCTTGCCCACCTTTAGGTCATCTGATATGACTACCCCCAGGTCCCTTTCCATTTTTGTTGTTGTTAGTATCTCACCCCCATTGTGTACTCTTCCCTGGTTTTTGTTTCCCAGGTGCATAACCTTGCACTTCTTAGCATTAAATCTAAGCTGCCATACATTTGACCATTCCTCTAACCTTGCCAAGTCCCTTCTCATCCTTTCCACCCCACCCTTGTGCATCAACTCTGTTGCAGATCTTTGTGTCATCTGCAAAGAGACATACTTTTCCTTCCAGTCCCTCTGCAATGTCGCTATAAAGACATCGAGGACAGGTCCTAATACTGACCTCCTGCGGTACCCCACTAGTAACCCCCTTCTTCTGAGTGGACTCCATTTACTATTACCTCTGTGTCCTATTCTCCAGCCAATTCTTTACCCAGGCTGTCATCTTGGGACCCACTCCCAGGCTGGCTAACTTATATATTAATCTTTGTGTGGGACTGTGTCAAATGCCTTGCTAAAGTCTAGGTAGGCCATGTCCACAGCCCTCCCTGATCTACTACTTTCGGTCACCCAGTCAAAGAAATCTGTCAGATTCGTCTGGCATGACCTTCCTGCTGTGAATCCATGCTGCCTAGCGTCCTGTGCCCCTCTGGCCTCTAGATACGCCGACAATTCTTTCCTTCAGAAGTGATTCCATAATTTTCCCTATCACTGAGGTTAAACTAACAGGTCTGTAGTTTCCTGCTTCTGCCTTGCTCCCACTTTTGTGAAGGGAACCATCTGCCCTCCTCCAGTCCTCGGGTACCACCCCATCCTCCCATGATTTGTTAAAAGGGTAGTCAGTGGTGTCACTAGTTCTACCTTAGTTCTTTTAAATTCTGGGATGAATCATCAGGCCCCATTGCTTTGTCCACCTTCAGTTTTAAGAGTTCTTTCAGAACCCTTTCTTCTGTAAATGGCTGGTATCAACTTCTGTATCCAGAGTGTTTCTACTGTTTGTTTTAGGTACCTCCCTCTTCATTTGTAAATACTGAGCAAAATATTTGTTTAGTATCTCTGCCTTTCACAGTCTCCTCTGCCCACCCTCCCTCACCTTTATTAAGCCTCACTATCCCTCCCTTGGTCTTCCTTCGCCCCTGATGTACCTATAAAAGGTTTTATCCCCTTCTTAACTGAGTTGGCTATCTTTTCCTCGGTTTGGGCCTTTGCTGTTCTGATTGCCTTCCCAGCCTCCTTTTGCTTTAAGTGATACCCGTTCTGTCCTCTCCTTCTGCGATTCCTTGTGCTTCCTGAATGCTTTCTTTTTCTCTTGAACCTTCACTACCACTTCCTTTGAGAACCATAGTGGTTTCTTACATCATTTTGTTTTGTTTATTTTCTTCACATAAAGGCTCGTTACCTCTGTGATGGCAGTTTTTATTATTCCCCATTGTTCTTCCACCCCTCCTTTCTGCCCATTTGCTAGTGCATTTCTTAGGCACTCACCCATTTTGGCAAAGTCAGCCCTCCTAAAGTCCAGTACTTTTGCCTTTGTATGGCTTGACTCTGTTGCTGTGTTTATTGTGAACCATACTGTTTGATGGTCGCTAGTTCCCAGATGGCTACCCACCTCTACATCTGTGATCCTCTCTCCATCTCCATGTGAGAGAACCAGGTCTATGATAGCTCCCTCTCGCGTGGGCTCCAATATTAGTTGTCTAAGGCATGCCCCCTGTAGGGCATCTAGAATAACCCCACTCTTCGAAGTGGCTGCTGCAACATCACTCCAGTTAACATCTGGCATATTCAGGTCACCCATCAGCAATATCTCCCCTTTTTCTGCCATTCCAAGTATACTTTCTATCATTTCCTTGTCCATTTCCTCCCCCTGAGAAGGGGATCTGTATACAACCCCTGTGCGGATTGTGGTGCCATTGCCTGTCTCCAAATTTACCCACAGTGCTTCTTCTCCTCCCTGTTTACCCTTTTGTTCTGTTGCTTTTATTCCTTCCCTTATGTAAAGAGTTCCTCCTCCTCCTCTCTTTACCTCCTGTCCCTCCTGTAGATAGTGTATCCTGGTATGTTTACGTCCCAGTCATGGTTTAGTGTGTACCATGTTTCTGTGACTGCCACGATATCCAGATGTTCCTCCTCCATCAAGGCCACTAATTCAGGAAGCTTGTTACCCAGACTACGGGCATTGGTACTCATTGCTCTCCATTTTTTGATGGCTTTACCTTCTGTTGCAGCATCCCCCACTGACCTTTCTACCTTGGTTTTGTTTTCATTTAGTACCCTGTTTTGTAGGGAGAGGCTGGGATTTTCCTGCTGCTTATCAGTGCCTCCCCTTTGACTAGTTTAAAAGCTTGCCAATGAAGCATTTAAACCGATTGCTCAAAAGACTTGTTCCTTCCTGGACAGATGCAGACCATCCTGCCAGTATAGGCTGGTGTCCTCCAGGTGGAACCCCAGTCCAATGAAGCCAAACCCCTGTGCTCCACACCATTTTTTCAACCATTCATTAAACTGCATGGTGCTAATTACCTCGCCTCCCCATGCCATTGACAGGCAGCACCTCTGAGAAGGATACTGTGTTGCTATTGTCTTAGGCCCTCCCAACTCTACAATGTCCTCCTGCACTGCTCTGATCTCATGATGAGCCAAGTCATTTGTCCCTAGGTGGACAATGACTTCCAGCTCAGACTCCCTTGCAGCTGTTCTCATGATCCTGAGGATGCACTTCCTGTCCCTCCAAGCCATGGCACCAGGCAGGCACCTTACTTCAGTTTCCCTGCTCCCCAGTTCTATTCCCTAATAATTGGGTCCCCACCAGGAGCTGCTTTCTTTCCCTGTGGTGTCCTCTGCCTCCTTCCTGTGGGCCTCCCTTGTGACAGTTGTCATCAGTCTTCTCTGCGGGTGCATCCATAGGGGAGCTATGCTCCCCCAGAATGGTGTATGGATTGTGGAGTGGAACAATTGACTGGGTGTGCCTCTGTTCCACCTTCCTCACCCTCCCTGAGCCCACTGTGGTCCAACAGCTGTGCTTTCTTCACCATTACTGTGGATATTAGCCACATGTTTTTAATTGTAATTGGTATTAGGGGTCTAGGTCAAAAGTGCTAAACAATAATAGAGCAGTACAAAACCACGTTGAGAAAACAGTGTGAGGAAAAACAGCTATAATGAAAAATAGCTACAGACCGCACGCCCCAGCAGACAAGGAACAACAAAAGACATACAAAAGAATAACAGAGCAGGGCTATTTAACCTGGGGGTGGGGGGACTGCAAGTCAGGGGCAAGAAGTTGAGAAAAGGGAGAATCACTAGCTCGGGGGAAGGCAATTGAATGCAGTCATGACCTGTTCCACAATGTTACATGGGGGACTTTGCTCCCCCCCCCCGCACCCCATAATATAAATAAACATCCTCAATAATGCTTCAAACACCACTAAAATAAAAAATTCTGGGGAGGGAGAAAGATTCAAACCTGGGTCCGTTGGCCATCCCAGGCATTCACAATGTATCACTCTAACCAGTACACCATGCTAGCAACACACTGAAGTGGTACACACTATGACACTTTCAATGCGCACGGCCCAACTGAAAACAGCTACAGGTATAGCGCTACAATGTCCGCACTATAATTTCCATGTAGCTATTTTCACCTATGCTCTTTTCTCTGTGCAGTTTTTACCATGCTGTTATTCATATGCACTCTTGACCACATCTGGGGCATTACGTAGTTGAAATTGATTATCAGTTATGCACTTTTTCACATTGTAGTACAGTATATTAGCTTTTGCAAGCAGCACTGTGTGTTCTTTGGTATCCGTGGCATTCAGAACCAACTATTTTGTGTCTGCCTATGAGATTAGGACCCCCTCAGTATAAATGAGTGCCTAGCTGATCCAGACCCCACCCCTGATGAAGGCCTCCATTGCAATGCACTGGAGCACATGTGATGTAACAGCCAAGTGGAGGTACAAGTTCGCCCTGTCAGCACTTTGTGTAATTACTCTTTACTTTATTTCTGTAAATTACAAGCTGCATGTGGTATTGTGTGGAGACCATTTTGAATAAATGGCACTGGGCAACCTGAGCACTTAAAACTGCCTTCCTGTGAGAGAGTGTGATTCACTTTATGGATTGGATTACTACACAGCTTGCTTTTAACTTGCAGCAGCTTGGTGATGGCATGGCTTCTCTGAAGTGAGTGCACTCATCTTGCCATGTGATATTTTGTTATCTGGGCTAGATGCTTGTGTTTGCACTGCCTGAAATAGGAATACAGAGCAGCCATTGTTTGTTCTGTGCAGATGACCACCTGTTCTGTTCTGGTTACCAATGTTAAATAAATTAGAATTAATCTATTTGACTGAACTCTGCACAGATGTTTAGTCTGCAGCACTGCAAAGGTTAAATTGAAGGGCTGCAAAGTAGTGGAAGGATCATTTGAAAACTCCAAAGGAAGTGTTCTTCGGTCTGAATCCTGTAGCTCAATAGGGCTGCAGTGGATGGAGCCTGCAGTCCTTTAATGATCACAGAGCGAGGACTCTGCATTTTTTCCTTAATTAAAAAAAAAAAAGGATTCTCTCTGCCCATCACAACCCCGCCCCCTCTCTGGTGCCCATGTTCTACTGCTATTCAACCAGCTCCTCCCCACCCTTTCTCTGCCCATCGCCAGTCTTTCCCCACCCCAGTGTCCTAAAAAGAATCCCTCCTGCTACCGCCCACTGTGCACAGTACCACCCCACCCCTCTGTTCCCATCCCTTTACTACAAAAGAAATCCTCCTGCTACTGCCCACTGTATGTTTACCTCGTCCACCCCACCCCTCAAGATATTGCTGTAGTGTTCACCTCAGTGTGTTAACCCCCTCCCCAGAATCTGATTTTGTCCCCCAAGGCACAAGCAGGAGGGCCCAGGTTCCCTCAACTTGTGAAAAACATTTCAAAATGTATTTGGAAACTGTCTCTCCTTCCAAAGTCCTGCTGCTTCTGTCACCAGCCACTTCTCGTATCTGTTGAAGTTTGTTGCAGTGAGAGATACCTAGGAGACCCCTGAATCACTCTCTCTATCCCAAATCCCGCTGTCAGAGGAACCGGGCAGTTTCAGTCTCTGTTCGTGTTTCTTACTGGGGTAAAGGGGGTGATCCATGCTGGAATTCGACCACTGGGATACAGAGGAGAGCCTTGAATCCCTCCCATCGGTACCGGGCAATGCCGGTCTGGTTCCATCCTGTTTACCAGGTTTGAAGTACCCATCCATTTGGCTGATGAAGGAACTCAAATGTTGAAGCCACGTTTGATTCAGGACCTGAATGGTTTTATTGTCACAGCCGTATACAGAACAGACATCTGGCACAGTCCGGCTCTTGCTGATCCCTCTGCCGGTTATGGGATACATTCCGTTTTCTTATTTCGCCATCCTGGCCAGTGTCTGGTTAGCAATACACCTTCTGGTCACTTCACCACACTTGGGACACATGGTCAGTATGTCTTCTGTGTACCAAACATTATAAATACAGCTCTGGCAGAAGTTGTGCCCGCAGTCCAGGACCTGCTAGTGGTGCTGGGGAGAGAGAAAACTGTTAACTGGACATGGAGAAGGTAAAACAGATTTTGCACAGATGGTTGTAATATGTGCAGGATTTGTAGGATTTGCCCCCCCCCAAAAATAAAACAACAGAAGAACCAGACTTTTTTTTATTTACTGTGATGCTGTTCATTCAACAACCAGATAGGGTTAGAAACAATGGCCCTGGTGTTTTTTTCTTAGCTTGTGTGCTTGCCATCAGCAAGCTGCACAAATAACTGCTCAGACTTTACCCTTTCAGTTCTTCTACTTTAAATAAAATGTTTCTACCCATGATCCACGTTATCACTATTACTAAAAATAGTCTTATTTTGCTTAAAACATAATGGCCCGGATATTAAAACTGCGCCAGGCTGTGGTGCAAGCCTGGTCGCAGCTCAACTTGGTTGCACAGGGGTGTGGCCTGGGCGATATTCAACAGGGCTGCACTGTGGCACAGCAGCTTTGAATATCGCACCCTGGCCACCCCCACTATGCATGGCGCAGTGGCACTGTGCCAGCGTAAGTGGCCAGAGTGGAGCATGGAGATGCGCTAGCGCAAGTGCCATTGCGCCATGCACACCACCTGCAATATTCAAAAGGGGACATGCAAATGGGGCCATAATTTATGCAAGGTGCACATGGGGACATGTGCATGTCATTATGGCCCCATTTGCATCCCATTAGCATGCAGGTGCGCTGATCTCCAACGACTTGCGCCAGACGCACTGCCAGGCAGCAGCCATCGGGGACTGACACCCCCTGCAGCCCGATCGCGGGCATTTGTGTAAAAAAAATCCTCGTCTAATACTCCTGGTAGTCCAGTGGACCACTATGTGCCCAATCGCGGGCATTTGTCTACCAAAATAAAGCCTCGTCAAATATCCCTGGTGGTCCAGTGGACCACTATGTGCCCGATCGCGGGCATCGGTATAATAACCCCCATCCAATATCCCTTTTGGTCCAGTGGACGCGATCGCTGCCGATTGCGGGCATCTGTGTAAATCACCCCCTCCAATATTCCTGGTGGTCCAGTGGACTGCACTCTGCCCGATCGTGGGCATCTGTAAAACATAAAGATGACCTATTACCCTGGTGATCTAGTGTACCCCCCTCTCCACCCGCCCACTGAGCCCCATCACCCTGCTCTCCCCCAGTCAGCCGGCGGGTGGCAGCACCCCACCCGCCTGCCGCCATGCCGCCCGCTGACTGACAGTTCAGTAGGGCTGCATGCCCATTGGTTCACAGTGTGAGCCAATGAGCATGCAGCCCATACCATACCCATACAGTACTACACATTCCAGATATATCTGGCAATATAACAACAATAATTTTGGATTCTGTAATTCTGTCATTCAAATGATGTACCATTTCAATAATGTACCTTTAGTAATAAGAACAGCTATTATTTGACATAAGGCAGTAAGAAAAACGTTTTCTTAAGTATCTGATTGAGGCATAATGTTAAGTGTGTATCTATATGGGCAGGCAGGTATATGAGCAAGTGTATGTATGTATCTGTGTGTGTGTATGTATGAATATGTATGCATGTGTATGTTAAGTGCGTATCTATACGGGCAGGCAGGTATATGAGCAAGTGTATGTATGTAAGTGTGTGTATGTATATGGTATGTATGTGTATGTATAGAAAGATATATGCACGCATACATACATTCATACATACATAAACAAACTCACATTTGGCCATTTGTGCGTTGCTTCATAAATGTAAAAGCCTTAGCCAACAAAGCATTGTGCTTGTTAGCAGTTATGTTTCTCGGTAGTAAATACCTCAGCATCTATGTTGCTATGTGACAAGGGTGACTGAACGTCAGCAACTGGTCATAAGGGCACACAACCACAACGGCGACTGAAAAACAGTATGTTATTTAATGCAGGGGGCTTTGCCCCCTCGCACCTCCCCTCGTGGGGGGCTTTACCCCCGACACCCCCCTTAATTAGGACTCCTACTCCAGGGAGGCGCAACTCAGGGAAAGAGGTGCAATCCAAGATCCCCCACATTGTTGGCGCCATTGTGCAGTCACCCTTATGACCAGTCACCAACATTCAGTCCCCACATCACAGGCTACCGCATCAATGTATCTATGTATCTTGTAAGGCAGCTTTTGGTTTTCAAAAGACAATCATTATTAGTGTTTCACTCCATCAGTGCCCAAATATACATCTATGTGGATGTCAGAGGCTTTCCTTTTTTTTTTAGGATACATTACAAGAAATTGATAAACTGAGGAACATGAAAGTGACTGCTGAGCACCTCTAGTCATCATTGATTTTCTTGGGGTTCTAACCCTATTACATAATCAAACATACAGTTACCACATTTATTTTTTGTGGGCATGGTGGCAGCTGTAGTCCTTGGTTTTACTTTTGTGAAATTGTTTTACAAAACAGTGCTGGAGAAGATAGAAAAAGAACTCTGTTCGGGGAGTGAAATTAAAAGACTTAATCAGATACAAAAAAAAAAAAAGGCTGAAGAGCTGCTGTTGTGACAAAGGTTCCACCAAACTTCATGAGGTGGGTTTCTCCCACAGAATGTATCCCATTTTTAGGGCTGCAGTGGGGGGAGCCTGCAGTCCTTTAATGATCACAGAGTGAGGACTCTGCATTTTTTTCCTTAATTAAAAAAAACCTGGATTCTCTCTGCCCATCACAACCCTGCCCCCTCTCTGGTGCCTGTGCTCTACTGTTATTCAAACAGCTCCTTCCTGCCCTTTCTCTGCCCATCACCAGTCTATCCCATCCCCGTTGTCCTAAAAAGAAACCCTTGCGCTACTGCCCACTGTGCACTTTACCGCCCCCACCCCTCTGTTCTTGTCCCTTTACTACAAAAGAAATCCTCCAACTACCGCCCACTGTACGCTACCTTGTCCACCCCATCCCTCCAGTTATCGCTGTAGTGTTCATCTCAGTATGTTAACCCCCCCAGAATCTGATTTTGTCCCCCAAGGCACAAGCAGGAGGGCCTGGGGTCCCTCAACTTGTGAAAAATGTTTCAAAATGTATTGGGAAAATGTATTTTGTGGAGGGTGGTCTTTTCATCTTGCCCCGCCCCAAAAAAATTACCCTTCTTTTGCCAATACCCATTGTTGTTTGCATGTTAATCACTGTTGTAGTGCATTATGGAGTGATTTTCTTATGGAGCCCACAACATGATCAGACCCTGGCTGACTTGAGTGCCTCCAGGCTGGTCCCATGAATCCTGTTACCATGCAAATGTCCTTAGTAACGAAGAAATAAAGGTGAGAATTACAGAAAGAGACATGCTGCTCTGGATCAAAAGGTCATGTGTTCTAGTCCCATACTAGGACTTTGGCTCATACCTTAACTGCTCGCACCCAGCTGCAGTATTAGGGAGATGCTGAAATATCGGGGTGCATTATCCTTTGGATGAGATGTTGACTGAGGTCCTTTCTGCTCATCCCAATTGCTGTCCCAGTGGGTGTCCAGGTGGTGTTGCAGACTACCAGAAAATGGTACAGTCCCTGAGGATGCCCTAGTCCTGGACTGGACAGGGTTCTTGCATGACATCCCACCATTCCCACCCATTCAGTCAGTGCTTATAACGCTCAGGAGAGAGCCAGCCACAACGCTCCTGATAATCCCGGAATGGGCCAGGCATGACATGGTACTCAGTGCTCCTAATCCTGTCCAGCAGGATTCTAATCAGCCTACCAATGAAGTACAACATATTGACTCTGTCTTGTCACCAGTCCCCCAGTGTCATGATCAGGACACTGCTGATTTTATTTTTAAATTGTAGATATCCTCCCTACCCAACCCTCCCTCTCTACCCCCCAACCCCACCCCAATACATGCAGCCCTTTTGGATCTGGCCAGATTTTGTTTTTAGAGTTGATGCAGTAGGGCTGCAGGCTCCGCCTACCTGCAGCCCTAAAAATGTTTGTTGTACTGTTAATTTCACAAAACTATCCTATTATTGTTCATGTTTTAACTACTGTTCACCTTTGTTGTACTGTGCTCTCCTGTACTCTTTCCCCTAAGATGCCTCTAGAAATTAGCTGTTTTTGGCACAGTAGACCTTTTCCTAGTAAAACATTTAAGCAAATTAAATAAACTGACTGTCACTACTTGTGTACAGAATTCAGAGCATTGCTCTTAAAGGTCAACATAGCGTGCTTAACATTCTGTACACAAGCTGTGACATAGTCAAAACTCCAAATGACTGGTTCCTTGAAAAGAACTGTGCAGAATGTTGTTCATGAAATGAAAACAATACAAAAATGTAGTTTGTCACATCATTTTTATTGAGAAAAATGGAGTGCTGGTCAGCGTGTTGGCTACAAATAAAACAAGAGAGTTAGATTAAATAAATGCTGAAAATAGGAAACAGATTTAAAATTGAAGTTTACACCATGAGTCTTCAGAACTATCTGTAGAGAAAAAAGTAAGTAGATTAGGTCCAGTTAAACATGGATCTTTCAGAATATGAATATCATAGAAATAAACAGGAACATTATGAACAGCAGCCAATTACAAATGCCCTGTCCCTTTTAACTCTAAACAGGTAGGTTAATATGGATAAATTGTTTGAAGGTTTAAAAGCTAGGTGGGTGGGGAGTATGTTCCTTGGAAAAAGTCTGAATAATTATTTCATTAGTAATTACTGTAGTTATTGGTGCAGTATTAGCCACTGCAAAGCATTTAAAACACTAATTGTAATGAGAAAGAAATGTATGTGACGTAACTTTTAGCCAAGGCCCCCAGAATACTCTACCTGTTGTCTACCAATGAAGATATCGGGCCCACTTAGCTAGCCAGAGATTCCACAGTCACTCTCTTTCTCAGGCTGCAAATGCTGCAGTTCAATTGTGCTTATGCAGCTGGATGAGATGTATGCTTGTGTGAGTTCGATACATTGTGGCTGTTCACCTCTCTATCTGTGGGATATACCACCCTGTAGGGGTACGACACAAGAAACCCTAGAGGAGGGCCCCCCCAATAGATGTCATGGGAATAATTCCCTTGGCTAAAGGTAGCTTAGGAAGAAGCCCAAAAAGAATACCCAAAAGGATATCGAGCATTGAAGAGGCGAGAAATCAGAAACTATCTAGATCTGAGATAAATATGACAGACATAGATTGGAAGGACAGGAGAAAAATGATAGAAGGCCAGGACAAGGAATGAAAGGAAATCTGACAAGATGTGGAAGGGCGGACTTCCTAAGGCGAGAGGGAACAGCTGGGGCCACCATCCAACTCCATCAAACAGTGGAACCTAACTACGGAACCTATGAAAGCACTAACCCTGACTAATATTAAGACCATTGGCATGGAGAAGAGGGGAAACATTATGAGGAGGAAACCTCTGGGGATCCGAGGCCTAGGTCACCTTCCCTCCAGGCTGAAGGATGTTTTGATTAGTGATGGCTCAGCTACGGCAATTTAAATGTGAGATGGAGGAAGGAGAAAAAGTCCAAGTTAGAGGAAGTTCTCATTCTGTCCTTCTAAATGGACAGCTGTTGAAGGATGCGAGCGATGTCTCTGCTGTTAGAAGCTCAAAAGCAAGAGAGGATGTATAATGATGGAAAGAAGCCTTGAAGGCCTAAATGGTTCAAGGTGAGGAATGAAATGGATTATGTCTGATTGTGAAAGGAGGCCTGGAAGACCAGTATAGTTAAGGTGAAATATGAAGAGGAAGATGAATGATGATGGAGTGAAGCCTTGGAAGCTGGTATGGTTAAGGTGAGATAAGAAATTAATGACGTATGATGATGGAGAGAAGCCTGCCATCCCTGCACAAAGGGCAATAGATATGAAGGCATGTCTCTGAGTGGAGAGCAAGTTGAGTCAAGGTAGCATGGAGCCGAGAGGGTTATGCTCGAGTAGTTGATGTGAAGGAGTAGACCCACAAGGAGGTCAGATGAGTGAGGGATACCCAGATGCGGTCATGAGAAGACTGATGATGATAACTGCAGGAGTGCAGCAGGTCTATGACGTAGCATAAGACCCAATGAGACGTATGTATGATTAATCTATGTGAATGAGTAGACCCTGAGGTCAGACTGAGTGAAGGAGAACCAGACTCAGGCCCTGGACACCAGATGGACTGGGGTAAGAGGAGGATACAAATAGGGAAGGTGATGGCAGGATAGGGAAAACCCCAAAAGAAAGCAAAGGGCAGAGAAGGAGTGGAATGGAGGGCAGAGGGAATGGGAGGAGGAGGGGAACAAGTGGAGTCAACGGGTAGAGACCCCCGAGACAGGGGAGATAGGCAGAGAGAAGAACTGAGTCAAGCAACTGAGGTCGATGATGGAACAGGTTTCATGACCACAAAGAGCTCCAATGCAGTGGAGAGGTAAGCAACAGAAAAGCTACAGCACCGAGCGGCCAGGAGTAGAGCAGTCAGGGAATGGAAGTAGTGAGACGGGAGCTGTGAAGTCAAATGGACAGTATGGGAAGGGTCAAAGAAAACCAGAAGAATGAGCCAGGTAGTACAGGATGCATGCCAGAGCCACTGAGTGAAACAGGAACCGATGGGCAGCCGCTGGGGATACCATAATCAAAACAGTAATACAATAAATACCAGCACCTAAAGCAGGGTGGAAAATGAGGAATTTATGCAGGCTAGAAGTGGAGACACCGAGGGGAAAACATCCACTTGCGGAGAGAGGAGCGGGTGCCTCACCCCAGGGGGCACTAAACAAGGGTAGGGAACAGAGCCCTAAAAACACTTTTTTTTTTGGCTTGTTGCAATGATTTTTGAAGGCCAGCACTATGATTTTTAATGCTGAGAGATAGGATGAGTAGGGAAAAGTAGGAGAACAGAAAGTCTGTGACAAAGAGGAAGCAAAGTGGTATCAGCAGCAGGAGTTGACGAGGAGGGGGATGAAAAACACAGTATGCATACACACAGAAGCCAGGATCCCCAGTCGCTGTAGGCTGGGAAAAACACTGGAAGAGAAGCACCACCAGATGGGTGCGAGGCACACTGCCAGGCTACTAGCCAGTGGCCGTTCCCAGCAGACCACTCACACCTGCTCAGTGTGCTTTGTACATCCACGTCCCGCTCCTGCCAGCTGCAAGGAAGAACTAGGAATGCAGCTGTGCAGGAGGGGAGCAGGAGCAACCCCTGAAAGAGGAAGCAAGGAGACAGATGGGAGGCAAGGCAAAGGTATGCGGGAGCGGGGGCAAACTGAAGCAGGGAATGATACATAGATACATAGACAGTGTCGGCAGATAAGGGCCTATGACCCACCCAGTCTGCCCAGTTGAGTTTGTAAGTTCAGTTTATGTTTTCCTAGAACTTTGTTGCCCCTTACCCCAACCTCCAGAATTCATTTATGTATATCCCATGCATTCTTAAATCCTGTGATTGTTTCAGCCCCCACCACTTCCTCTAGCAGGGTGTTCCACTTGTCCACCACCCGTTCTGTGAAGAAATTCTTCCTCACATTTCCTCTGAATCGTCCTCTCTCCAACTTCATTCCATGCCCTCTAGTTCTGGAACATCTTTTTTGCTTAAAAATAGTGTATTCCTGCTCCCTGCTCCTCCCTGTAAGATACTTGTATGTCTCTATCCTATCCCCTCTCTCCCTCCTCTCCTCCAGGGAGTACATATTCAGTTCCTTCAACCTGTCCTCATAGGACTTGTGATGCAATCCATGTATCATCTTTGTTGCCCTCCTCTGAACCTTCTCTACCCTGTCTATGTCCTTACGTAGGTAATGTCTCCAGAAATGTACACTGTACTCCAGGTGGGGCCTCACTAGTGTCTTGTATAGTGGAATTATTACCTCCCTTTTCCTGCTGGTGATGCCCCTGCCTGTGCATCCCAGCATCCTATTTGCTTTACCTGCTGCCTTGTCACACTGTTTCCCTACCTTGAGGTCATCAGAGATGATAACCCCAAAATCCCTTTCCTGCTTGGTACATGCTATATCCTCACCCCCCCAACAACAGGAACAGGAGTGAGCCGCAGGAACACACAACAAGCGAGATCAAGAATCAGGAGAAAGGAACAGGCGGGAGCAGGGAAGGGAATGGACGGAGCAACAGGGAGATAGACAGGGGAGTCTTCAGGAGGGAGGAGAACAAGAGAGGAGCAGCAAGCGGTTCCTTTCAGCAGCAGACATGAGCAGGCTACCGAATCGTATGAAACTGAAGCAGACTGAGGGTTGGGGCAAAAGGCTGTGGAATGGTGCAGTGAACATAGAAGGGGTGAGATGAGATAAAGGAAATCTATGGCCAGATGCACAGAAAAACAACATACCAGAGCAGGGAAGGGCAGCACCTCTGGCCGCAATGAAGAAAAATCCTGGAACGGTCCATGAGGAGTGGCCTTTTAAGGCCTGATGAGGGAGTGACGTTGTTGCTCCGCCCATTGAACCTCAGGCTTATAGCCTTCCCATTACTGTAGAGTTAAATCCACTTGCACCTGTATTTAACTGCCACAAACACCTCTATATGGGGCATTTATTCCTCTTCTTCCCATCCCCCCAACTAGCTACAGTCGCATTCCCTATCTCCCTTCCTCTCCCCTCCTCCTCCCCTACCTATTGGACAACGCTTCCATGAAGTGGCCTTTCTGACATACAGAAATGTATAACTTGTTGCTGTAAACCAATGAACTGTGCGTTTTGTCCAAATACTACTATTATAGCTCTCTACAATGGGACATGGAACCCTTGTAAATGAGCTCCACTCAATGGTGTTTCTGAATATTCAATAAGTAAATAAATATAATTGTGATGATAATACTTAGTTATTATTTCAAGCGACAGGAATCCATCAATGAGATGCCTTCAAAATGGCATCAGTCCCCATCAGTTAGCTGCCACAGAGATAGAACTTATGCTAATTATGGAATGTAGAATACTAGTTCGTACTCTGCACTGTGTTTATGCTTTTCCTGCTGTTCTATATTAGATTTGTTTCTCTAGTTGAAGAAGGCAGTTGCCTTGAAGTCAGCTCCAGTCTTCTGGTTAACTGTTTAATTCTTTTATTAATAGGGTTATGTTGTGTTTTAAAAAAAAAGTTAGTTTTCAATAACTCTACATTAGTTAGAGTGTTTAGTTAATTTTATAAATTGTAGTGGTTCTCCAGTTCCCGATGTGTTCCCAGGAACCAGAGAAGGCACTTCATAATTCAGTTCTCACCTGAGATAAACAACCACATTTTTTGCTAAAATAAATTTAAATTGTTTACATTTTTATACGTTTTAAAAGTGGTTCGGATGTTTTGTAATTAAACATTTTGTTTTTCTACTGATTTGGGTTTGGGAACCAAATACTGATTTTTTTACAGGTACTATCAGTGTTTAGCATGACTGGTATTGTCAGCTCCTGGCAAAGGCAGACTGCCATGAGCTTTGTCTAAAGTCTCTGGGTGTAGATCATGATTTTATTAATAGTGAACTTTGTAATATGTTTTGCCCTAAACCCCAAAAGAAAAGGGATTTAAAAAGAGAAGAATTTATGGCTTCTCAGTGTACCTCTGTGTCACCAAAGCACAACAAAGGCTCAGATGGAGTTCCTATGATGGTGGAAAGCACACATCAGAGGGTTCTTCTCCTCATAAGCAGCGATCTCTGTCAAAAGGGATGGAGAAGAAAGATAAAGCTGCTCAGCCATCAGAATGGCATGGAAAGGATGTAAAAGACATCAGGGTGTCTGATAGGGGGAACCCTGATTCCAATGATAGAAAAATACAAATTAAAGAGCCTCAGAGCAGGTGCTGGAACCAGTGCCCACCAAGAAAACTGAAAAAACAAAAAGAAAAGCATGTCCCTGCCACTCCTCTTGTAAAGCTTGTAAAGGAAAAGGAGAAGGCAGTAGAACAGGATCAAACACCCTTGGTAGAGGATAGGACTAAGGTATGGCAGTTTTTCCAGGCCATTTAGGCTATGGGAAATTTGTTCAGTGTACATGCTTCCTGCCCCCCCAGCTCCATTTTCAGACCACTTACCTGTAGAGTAGGGGGATGTGTACTATGAAAAGGAGGATGAAGGTGAACTCAGCTTGTCTTTATTTCTTTAAAAGCACAAATCAAAATATTTAAGTGCTTGTACAAAAAGATAAAATACAGCAGGAAAACACAACTCACAGAATTAAAACCTATAAAATAACAGTATTCATTAAAATATATTATCAGGATTCCAAAAAGACAAGTCTAAACAAATAAGTCTTCGGGCGACTTAAAGACCTCCACGGTCAGGCACTTCCTTACCGAACGAGGTAGAGAATTCCACAGGGCTGGTGCCACAAATGAAAAAGCCCTAGCACCAGATGACTTCAAACTGACCCTGGGAATCTCCAGCAATTCCTCGTTGGTGGAGCGAACTGGGCATAGGGGGCAGTAAGGACACAGGAGTTCTTGCAGGTAGTTCAGACCCTGTCCATGTTGGGCATCATAGGTCAACAGACTGACCTCGAAGATGATATGCCACTGAACTAGCAGCCAGTACAGGCTGTGGAGAACAGGTGTGACATGGCAAGATCTAGGTAAGCCAGTCAACAACCTGGCTGCTGCATTCTGCACCAGCTGCAAGTGGTGAAAGTCAACCCCCAGAAGCCCTAGGTATATGGAGTTACAGTAATCAAGGTGCGAGGTCACAAAGGCATGGACCAAAGTTGGAAGGTCATTGGGTGAGACCAGGTGTTTCACCTGGGTGACAGTCCTCAGATGGTAAAAAGAGGTTTTGAAGACGGCTGCCACCTGTGACTTAAGTGTCAGCCCATCATCAAAAATAACGCCCAGATTACGCCCCCAATCTGAGGTCATCAGCTGGCTACCCCCGAGCCAAGCCTGGAAGGCCGCCAAGCCAATTGTCCCTCAACCCAATGACCCAGGTCCACAACCAACACCTTGGTCTTGTCAGGGTTCAGCTTCAACCAGTTGGCACTCATCCAATCCAGGATGTCGGCGAGGCAGTTGTTAAACACTGAGAGTGCATCATCCTGCCCAGGCACAAAGGACATGTAGAGCTGAGTATTAACCGCATAGCAGTGAAAACTCAGCCCATACCACCTCAGAATGTCTCCCAATGGCAGCATATACACAGCAAACAACATGGGTGACAACACAGAGCCCTGAGGAACCCCACATGGCAGGGAGACTGGGTCGGAGGAATATATCCCCGACACCACTCTCTGAAACCTGCCAGTGAGATACAAATGGAACCACCTGAAGACCATACCCGACAGTCCACAGATGAACCTCAAGTGCTCCAGAAGCACACCATGGTTCATGGTGTCAAATGCTGCAGAGAGATCAAGGAGAACCAAGATTGAATGGGTCCTCCGATCTCTCGCTATCAGGAGATCACTGAGTACCCAGACAAGTGCCGTCTCAATGCTAAGCCTCTTCTTGAATCCTGACTGGAGAGGATCGTAGATCTCTTGGATGGTAAGATGACCCTCCAGCCTTCTCAATAACCTTCCCTACAAAAAGAAGGTTAGAGACAGGCCTGTAGTTAGCAAGACAATTGGGGTCAAGAGAAGATATCTTAAGTAGGGGTGTCACCACCACCTCCTTCTGGTCTGGAAACACACCTGTCTCTAAAGAACACTCAATTGTCTCCGCTAGAACCGGGCTGATGACCTCACCACACCCCACAAAGAGGTGAGTTGCACCCAGGTCCAAACTACAGCATGTTGGCTGCAAACTCTGGATGATCTTCATGACATCCACAATCACAAACCATTCGAAATCTGACCAAACAAACCAATGAAACCTGATGGTTCACCTTACCCAGAGTTTGGTTCAGAGGAGGATGAAGAGAAAATGAAATTCATGAACATGGTAGGGCTGACTCCCACAAGAAGATTACTAGTACCCATCCACAAATCCCTCAAAAAGGCCACATCAAAAGTCATGTCAGCACCCAATTCAGCTGCTGACATTGATAACAAAAAGTTGAAAAAAAGGTATCAAGTGGAAAGACAGGGGATGGAATACCTGTATACCCACCTTGATCATGAAGGAGTGGCAGAGGCAGCTGCTTATGAGAAGACCAAGGTACCTTTCTCCGCACAGCCTCCTGAAAAGGATTCCAGAAAATTGGACAGTGTGGCCAAAAAGTATATGCAACAGCTTTTCTGCTCCTAAGGCAGGCTAGTTATTTTACAGAGCCCAGTACTAGAAAGCATTGTGGAATGCAGTGCTGGCCCTGAGTGATAAAGTGGATGAAGAGGTGGCGCACGATCTGGCCACCACAGCAAAGTTAGCCCTGGATGCCACTAAATAGCAGTTCCACATGGTTGTAGACACTAATGACTCTGCTTCACAAGTCTTGGCTCATGCAGTAACAGTAAAGAGGTTAGCCTGGTTAAGGGCTCCCATCCTTACCCAGGACACTCAGGCTAAAGCCATTGATTTCCCCTTTGAGGGAAATTCTCTATTTGGTGACAGAGTGTTTGAAAAAAGTGGTTGAATACAAGCCCTCTTTTTGGTAAAAGTTCTGTTTAAATTTTAGCATTTAAGAAACATACAACACAGAACATACATATGCTTTGCAATAGTTATGACAGTTCATATCAATTAAAGTATCATCAATGATTTATTTGATCTCCCCCTATAGGGGATTGTATTGTAACTCATATGCAAGGACATATAACCTTAACACAACTCTAACTTGCCACAAGTATATTTATACAATTCATATGCCCCATTTAGTCTGTATGATGTAGATTCATGAACAAACCATCTTTCCATAGAGCCTGGGATTGTACCATTATGAGCTCAACCTGCTCTCAGTTAGATTTGGGCTACCCATGAAGTCTGATCATGGCAGCTTCAATTGGAGATCGTGCTTCAGTGAAATCACCCCATTCTGTCCCGAATTTATCTCCTCATCCTCTGAGCTTGTAGGTTAAGTGCTTCAGTGGGAGCACCTATAGAAGAAGTTCTTGCCACATTTGTATTGTGGGCATAATATATGTGTTCTGCACACATTTGCTTCCTATTAGCAACATGATTCTAATGGCCATTGGGAAAAGCTCCCAGTCTTCACCTTCCCTAGACTTGACCCAAACAATATAGATAAGGGTTCATCTGGGATGGGTCACTTCCCAATTTGAGTGACTTTCTGAAAAACAGCTGTCCAGAAAAGCCATAGGCTGGGACACTTTCAGACTTATTGAAAGTACGGCCCCTTATGCTGCTGACATCTGCAACAGATGGAAGATATCCTTTTGTTAAATTTGCAAACCCTGTCAGAGGGCATATAGAGCCTATGCAGAAATTTGCATTGAACTTCTTTGTACCTGTTACAGACTAAAAACCCTGTGTGGGATTAACATAATCTATTCCAGGTCTTCCCTGGGACTGGGCAATGCAGGTTATGCTCCCACAACTTCTTAACCTTCTTTAATAGATATGGGGATCTGTTCTTCAGTACTTGTTATGCCATGCCAATGCACCTCAGGGGCTGAGCCTGCTTGCAGAATACACTGCTCCAAATCATGGATCTGCGAGGCTTGTGGATTCATTCTCCCCATACTCTGGGCCCAGTTCCTGACCTGGAAGTGCCTGAATCTGTATATATGAGGTGGGGAGTCCCTAGCTGCTCCAAGATGTTTGTAAAGGTTTTAAATTCCTGACAGTAGAACATATCCCCACGACATTTCACCTCTCCTGCCTCCCAAACGTGAAATCCCTGGTCCTCTATCCCAAGTAGAAATTTTGGCATGGTGTATATTGGGGTCATTATCATATTTGCCCTTGCATCACACATCCTGTACTTTATGAGTCCACATGCCTCAGTTAGCTGTTTCTCCATATGGTTGTTCTTTCCCTGGGCTCTAAATGCCCATAGGCCTCCCTAAGTCCATTTTTAAGAGTTAGACTGAGAAAGCAAAGGCCTCCACCTTCTATAGGCCTTATGGAAGGGGAGGCAGGTGCAGAGGTTACTACCCAAGACCCTATATTACCTATTAGTACTACAGAGGCAAAGGCAGGAGGAGCTCTAAGCATGCTGCAGCATCAGTCCCTGAGTCACAGCCAAAACACAACCCCTGACAGTTCTACTCAGGTTGCCAATCAACCATTTCCACTGAGTGGAAGGCTAACCTACTATATCCAGGAATGGGTAGAAATTACAACAGATAATCTAAGAAGTAGTGGGTGAGGGAGTGACCCTGCAATTCCAAAGGTTTCCAAACCTACAGAGACTACAAAACATCCCAGTCCATTTACCAACAGAAAGAATTCTGTTGGAACTATAAGTAAAGAAACTACTAGAGGCTAAAGCAGTAGAAAAGATATCTACTTCACAGCGGGGCAAGGGCAAAGGCCTGCTTATAAGATACTTCCTGACCTACAAGAAAAATTAGAATGATGATCCATTTTATACTTAAAGCTGCACTGCAACAAAAACTTTGTTTTCAAAAGCTAGTTTCAGTTAGAATTAATAAATATATCAGCACACCTATCAAATCTGATTTTCTAGGAGCCGCTTATGCGGCACATAAGTTTTTTTTAATTTTCTCGAGCTTAACCCTTGCCAGATCTATGATGCTATTTCTAAGCCTAATGTGGTGGCCATCTTTTTTTTCTTGAGAAAAATCTTAAAATACTCAAATTCTGATGGAAACAAAAAAATGTTGCCACCAGATAAAAACGGAAGATGCCTGGAATCTTTTATAGTGAAAAAAGATAGGGTCAAATGTTTCACCCAGTTTCATTGCACTGCTGCTTTAAGATATCTGAGCAAACATATCAATAAAGAAAAGTTCAAGATAGTCACACTTAGCACAGTGATACTGTCCCTACAGTCAGGAGATTGGTTTGGGTCACAGGATCTGAAGGATGCCAATTTCCGCATCCTAGTCAGACTGAAACACAGAAAATACCTTAGGTTCAGGCTGGGAAACTGCCAGTATCAGTTTGCTCCCCTTCCCTTTGGTCTCTCCGCAACACCAAGGGTATACACAAAGTGTCTAGCCATTGTGGCAGCTCACATAAGAAAACAAAGTGTGGTGTTTTTTCCCTTCTTAGATGGCTGGCTGTTCTTAGGAAAAACAAAACAAGAGGCAGTGTGCTCCATACAGCATGTAAGGAGCACCCTGGAGAACAGGGATTCCTAGCATATCTACAGAAGTCTCAGAACCATGCAGGTATCAATCAATCAATCAGCCTTTATTATACCAGGCGAAGCACCATTGAGCGAGCTCATTTGCAAGTTGGACCTGGAATGCACGTAGAAGTAAACAATATACAAAGGAAAAAGATGGGTGTACAATCAAAGAATACAATGTGGAAGAGGACATAAACATAGTACAGTATTAGGCAAGGTATATACAGGCAATATGCAAGAGGCTAAGAAAAAAAATATTGTCAATACACATTATTATACAGTATGTACATGAACAATTCAAGAAAAAGGGGAAGGAGGGACGATAGGGAGAAGGAGTGATAAACAGGGAATCACAAGGCCTGGGGACAGATGTCCAACACTTATTTCATCAGCTTCCGGGGGGGCAGTTACAGGATTCTATAAAGGAATGAGAGAATAGCTTTTTGAAGGAGGAGAAGGTTGTCAGGGCAGCCAGCTTCAGAGTTTTTTGTAATTTGTTCCATAGGTGAGGGAGTACACAGCTTATAGATGCTTTACCAAAATGTGAATTACCTTTAGGAGTGTATAAGGAAATAAATGAGAGGCTGCTCAAGGAGTAATTGCCTACAGAGCATAGGGGCAAACAGTCAGAGATATACTGGGGAAGCTTATGTGTGATAGCTCTAAAAGTCCAAAAGGCAGCATTTCTTTGTCTTCTGAACTTGAGAGATGTCCAGCCTAATGCGGCATACAGAGAGCAGTGATGGGTGAGGAATGGTAGACAAGAGATAAATCTCAGCTCGGTGATAGAGCAAGTTAAGTTTAGAGAGTGCGGAGGCAGAGCCTTGGCCATAGAGAAAGTTGTCATAGTCCAATAAGGATAGAAAGTTGGTTTGGACCAGTCTTTTTTGGCATCGTGGGATAGGAGATGCTTGATCCGGAAGAACAGGCCCAGTCTCTGCCTTAGCTTCTTTGATAGTTCCTCAGTATGGTCAGAGAATGTAAGCTTGTGGTCTATCCAAAGCCCCAGATATTTAAATTTTGTCACATATTCAATAGGTTCTCCTAGAAGCGATAGAATCTGCAGAGTTAAGCTATGTAGGGAAGGTTTTTGACCTATGGCAGAAGGTGAGAAAAGTATGAACTTCATTTTTTTGCATTTAGAAGTAGTTTTTGGCTCAATACGTTTAACTGCAGCTGATTAAAGTCCACCTGCAGGTCCATACAGGCCTGCTCTGGGGTAGGCCTAGCAATGTATATGACCGTGTCATCGGCGAAGAGATGAATGTCCACTGCTTTGATTCCAGAGTCAGTGTTGTTTATTTAAAGAGTAAAGAGCAGTGGTCCTAAAATGGACCCTTGCAGCACACCTCTTTGGAGCAATTTTAGGGGAGAGAGAGATCCCCTTGGGCGTTAACCTGTTGGAATCTCCCAGAGAGGTAATCACTGAACCATTTCAAGGCAGAAGAATCTAGGCCAATGCTTTGAAGAGTGTCCAACAGAAGGCCATGGTCCGCTGTGTCGAATGCCTTGCTAAGATCAAGAAACAAGGCATATACGTATTTCTTGCCATTCAGAGAATTTTGCCAGTCATTGGTTACCTTTGCGAGTGTGAATATTGTACTGTGACAAGCTCTGAATCCTGACTGGGCAGGGTTAAGCAGATTGGTGGAGTCCAAGTACTTCCTAAGCCGCACGTTAACCACATTCTTGAGCAGTTTAGAGAGGATGGGAAGTAGAGATGTCAGTCTGTAATTGTTTAGATCAATTGGGTCACCAGATTTGAATAGGGGAATAACATGGGCAGTTTTCCAAATGGGAGGGAGGTCTCCTTGGGCAAGAGATAGATTAAGAGGTGTGTGATAGGTGCTGATAATACATGGGAGGTGAGCTGCAGAAAATAGGGGTCAATAAGGTCAGTGCCTGCACTTTTCCTGGTATCCAGGGCTAGCAGTAGCTCTTCCACTTGTTTCAAAGACACAGGACTAAAGGAGAAGGCCATGTCAGGGACAGAGGTAATGCTAGTGGGTCTAACAGTATCCTGACTACAAAGCTGTGTGCGGAGATTATAGGTGGGTGAGGAATCAAAGGCGAGCCCAGCGGTGGCTAAGTGGTTGGTAAGCAGATCTAGGATTGTCTGTTTGTCAGTGACTGTGGAGCTACCAGAGAGAATTTTGGCCAGGAGAGAATTTGCCGATTCGTGTCCTTCTATGTTCTTAATCATCTTCCAGAACTTAGAAACGCACTTAGATGATGAGTCCAGTTCATTCTGAAAATACTTAGCTTTTTCAGATCTGACAAGTTTAGTACAAGTGTTCCTAGCCATTCTGAAAGCCAGTCAGTCAGCAGGGAGCTTGGTTTTACGTGCTTTTTTCCAAAGAACGTCCCTTTTAAGTAAAGCGGCCTTCATGTTGGCCATAAACCATGGCATGATTTTTTTCTTTGAATGAACCTTAACCAACAGAGCGTGTCTATCTATAGCCGAAAGTACAATCCTTTGAAAGGATTCATAAACTTCGCACACTGACTTGGCTAGATAGAAATCTTGCCAACTAGAGTTTTGTAATTCAGAAAGGAATACAAGAGGAGCAAAGTTACATTTGCTTCTTTTGTATATATATCTTGAAGAGGAGACTGGTTTGGGAGCAGATCTCACACAAGCAATGGAACAATGGTCACTAAGGTCGGTGAAAAAAACAGCTGAATGGGTGAAAAGGTGAGGTTTATTAACTAGAATAAGGTCAATTAAGGTACTATTGGCAGGGTTTTTCTTATTAGGACGTGTGACTTCAGGAATTAGTTGTGTAAGACCGAAGGTGTCACATAGTTCTTTAAGGGGTTCAGAGCTTGTTGAGAGCCAGTCGAGGTTGAGGTCTCCCAAAATGATGACTTCTAAGGTCGACATGTTCAGTTCATTGCATATGTGGTCTAGCACCTTTAGGCCTGCTGAGGGTGGGTGGTAACATCCAATAACACAAACAGATTGGGAGGAAGAGAGCTGAACCTTCAGGGTCAAACTTTCAAACTCCTAAGGCAAAGAGGTTGAATTAGTTGTGGTCACCAAAACTTTATCTAGTATATATACAGCTACTCCACCCCCTTTGGTAGGTTTGTCAGTTCAGAAGATGTTATAGGATGGAATGTTGATGGTGGTATCCAGAGTAGAAGGGCTGAGCCAGGTTTTTGTTACTACCAGTATGTCAGGCATAGTATGGAGGGTCCAGGACTGAGTGGAATCAAACTTCTTCAGAAGACTACAAACATTAATATGAAGGAATTTTATACCCTTGAGATGAGCCAAATCCAAGGGAGCTATTATTGAAGCGAATGGTGCAGGGTTTAGTTCAACATGCCTGAACAGAGTAATAATAGCAACATTTTACTCAGGGTACTTAGTAGCAGTTTAAAGATATGGGTACTTTCTCTTTTGTGATGAGGAGAGAGACTAGATGAAGAGTAAGCACCTTGGTAACTAAGTGGTCCTAACACTGCATAGAGCAGTACCCTAGCCTCACAAAAGATTGAGTGGAAGAGGGACAGATGGGGCACGATTGGGTGGTTAAAGTACGGTAAAAGGAAGACAGAGGTTCCAGGATTCCAAGGCGGCTGAAAGGAAGGTTCTAACAAAAAGAGGAAACCAGGTAGTGGATCGCAGTGAATGTCCTCCCCACAAGGAGATATAATGTACTCCACCTGTAAACGGTGATTATGTGGCTCTAGGGGAGTGAGGAGGGAGATAGATACAATGCAAAGTAATAATAGAGAGGTCTGCATTGTGTGAACCTAGATACAGTGGGGATTATAAGGCCACCAGACAGACAGCAAAGTTTAAGCATTGCTGTGCGTAACACAGGAAAATAATGGTGGTAATATGTGTGCTGTACAATGGTCACGAGAGAAGCTGGAATAATAAGCTGCTCCATGGGAGCTGTTGAGCTAAGCTATATTGCGCAGCTGGAATGCAACTATGCTGGAACGCAATCTAGTTACACTAGATAGGGAATGTGTTTGGCAAGAAACAGTGTTGCTGTCACTTTAAGTTTGAGGAGCTGGCTGGCAGAAGCCTGTAGGAGTGAGCTAGTAAGCCGGGGCGGGGTTTAAGTGTATTTACACAGGAACAGGGGTGGGTTAGTGGGCCAAGAAATCAAGGTCCTAGGGCTCCCTTCCTGGAGGTAATCAGTGCCCGAAGGATAGTCCGTACCTGGGCTTCTGTGAGGGGCTGGTGACTTCAGATCTGGACCACGGATGACAGTCTGGAAGGTCAGGTTCATCAGAGAACCGCAGCTGTGGCACTCGGACCTCCTGAAAAGAGAAGGACAGGGGGACATTAAATAAGAGATGCAGGGGGTTGGGGTCTGTTCATGGAGCTAAAAAGAAATGCAAAATGGCTTAAACGGGGTGGGTCACAGACCAAATGTTAGGCAAGGTGCCACAAGGTTAGAGGGAGCAAGAACAGGCTAATTAAAACACAATACCAAAGTAAAAAGTTGAAAAAAGAGGGGTGTAAGTTTAAGACATGAGCTGAGATCACTGCTGGGTCTTAAGAGGGAACACTCTACAGGCACTTAGATTAAATCAGCAAAACCTGAACTCTAAAATACTAGCAAGATAGTATTAACAGAAATCAAAATCCATTAAAATATCACTCAAACATTCACATTGCAGAGCAGTGCAGAACTATAAGGAACCAATCGGAGTACTCCTGGAGCTAACTGCAGCCAGTGGGTCACAGCAAGAATAGACACTGGACTTAAACCCAGAAACAGCTGTCCTCATGTAGAAAAGAAAAATCAAGGTCTTAGGGCTCCCTTTCTGGAGGTAATCAGTCCCTGAGGAACAGTCCATACCTGGGCTTCTGTGAGGAGCTGGTGGCTTCAGAACCAGACCGCAGATGTCAGTCTGGCATGTCAGGTTCATCAGAGAACCACAGCTGTGGTGGACTTCATAGGTGCAGAGCTGAATACCCTGCAGGGGGGAAAGCTTTCCTTCCATAGGAAAGGGTTTCAGATCTGATTGCCAGAGCAGAATCCTTCACACTGGGCCACTCAAGGCCTGCAAGGGTTTTTCTGCAGCATCTGGGCCACATGGCCTCATCCAGAGATGATATACCATGGGCAAGACTTCAGATGAGGGACATTCAGTACCATCTAAAAGGTCACTGGCCCCAGAGGTCAGACTTACTGTCCAAGTTAGTGTCAGTCACAAAAGCCTTTGTACAAGCCCTAGAGTGGTGGAAGGAGGAAAGCAACTTCAGAGAGCACATTTTCTTCCTCCAGCAGTCCATAACAAAGCTTCTCACAACATATGCTTAATTTCTAGGGTGGGGTGCCGTCCTGGAGGATCTCACATTAAGTGGCATCCAGAGCCCACAGGAGGCACAGTAAATACATAAATCTCCTTGAGATGAGGGCAGTACTGCTGGAAGTGCAATCATTTTCCTCCCAGCTACAGGGTCAATCTGTCCAAGTTCAGACAGACAGGACTACAACAATGTACTGCATAAACAAACAGGGAGGAACAAGATCCTCAAAACTGCACAAAGAAGCTACAAGGATCTGGGATCTGGTTTATTCCCTGGATACAAATGATTTCTGCAGTACATCTGCCAGACAAGGACAATCTCCTTGCAGACTCCCTAAGCAGCATGGCATGGGGTCTTGTTACCAACAAGAAAAACTGCATGGCAATCAATGGCACAAGCAAAAGGGCATGCGCTGAAATAAAAGTCGGTAACAACCCTGACCACAAAACGAATAGCGCACGCCATAGCAAACAATGGGATTTCTTTTTGCTTCGTCCCTGCTCCCCATGACATGGGGGGGCTTCACCACACACACACACACCAGAATTTAAATAACAAATTCCAGGGGGGTGGACTTCGAGGATGGGGAGAAACTCAGGAGGGGGAAACTTCATAAAAAAAACAAAACAAAAGAAAAGACCGTAAAAAGTAGTGGCACCAGGAGACCTGGGGGAACTGAACTGAACCACGGTCCCAGGTCTCCAGTCCTGCCGTGTGCTGGTGCCTTAGCCACTTCACCATGGGAGCGGCTCGGCCAGGCACTCCAGCACATGGTAACTTGATCCCTCCATAACAAAAGCATACAGTGACAGGGATAGTGGTAATTCACTACTGCTGTTATACCCCTGTCACTGTGAATGCAGGCACACTCTACACAGTGCAGTTAATGCTGCGCTCTCTTTGTTACACAGTATTGACTCGGTACCAGCAGAATCAGGCCGGGAAACCACAAGTGGACTTTGAACTAGCAAGTGCTGACTTCAGTCTTCAGAAAATGGTATACTGCAAATAGATCTGTTTGCCTCTTGGGAGACCAGCCAGCTCCAAAATGTTGTTGCAGGCCAACAGTAAGGGGCATAGTTCCAGAGGATGCCCCAGCCCTGGATTGGACAGGGAAGTTGCTCTATGCCTTATCACCATTCCCACTCATACAGAGAGTGTTCAATAAAGCTCAGGAGAGAGCCAGCAGCAATGATCCTCATAGTCCCAGAGAGGGCCACACAGCATGACACTCAGTGCTGCTGACTCTGTCCAGCAGGATTCCTGTCAACTTGCCACTGAGATACAACCTTCTGACTCTGTCTCAGAGCAGAATAACATTCCAAGACCTCAGAACACTACATCTGATGGCATGGTTCTTGAAGAGCTAGAATTCTGTAGTCTGAATCTCTCAGAGGAAGTACTGAGGGTGCTGAAGGTTTCCAGAAAATCAGCAACAGGGAAAGCATACTCCTTTAAATGAAAGCCATTATTATACTAATGTGCTCCTAGAAAAAGCATCTCAATTCAGGTAGTGCTATCTACAATACTGGATTATCTGGTACACTTGGAGTCCTTAGGTCTAAGACCTTTAATTCTGAAGGTACACCTGGCAGCTGTGTCAGCCTATACATCAGCAGGCAAAGACATGTCCTTGGCCTCACAACCTGTTTTTAAAAGTTTTTTAAAGGCCTCAGCCATCTGTATCCCCCTGTAAGGGATCTATGTCCTTCATGGGACTTAAACATCTCTCTTGCCCAGCTGATGGAGGCTCCTTTTGAACCTATGGTTATAGCTGATTTAAAATATGTCACATGGAAAACAGTTTTCCTATTGGCCAGGACATCTGCCAAGATGGTAAGCAAACTGCAAGTCCTCTGTACAGATACAAACTGCACACTCTTCCAAAGAGATAAGGTAGTCCTTAGAACCAATAGGAAATTCCTACCTAAGGTGGTGTCAGAATTCCACTTACTAGTCAGTTACCCTTCCTGTACTCTGTCTTGAACATTCCAGTACAGGCAAGCCAAACTGCACTGTCTGGATGTAAAAAAGGCACTAGGTCACTACATAGTCTGTACAAGGGATGTCAGGTTTCAGAGCACACCGTTTTTTTGTTTCCTATGGAGAGGTTGGCAAAGGTAAGTCAGAAGTTAGGTAAACTCTCTCATTGGCAGTGGCGGAGCCAAAGGGGGAGCTTGGGGGGCAATCACCCCTCCTGGCTGCCCCACTGTGAGTAGTGGTACCCTGTCACCATCTTTATTTACTGTTTAGTGCCCATTGTGCAACCTGTCATTGACTGAATGGCCTTCCCTGGCTCCCAAATGATCCCAAACCTGGCTCCGCTACTGCTCATTGGATAGTTTCCTACATACAGTTCTGCTAGAAAACAGCTGGCAGTGTACCCACCAGAGGCCTACGAGCACATTCCACATAGGGCAAGATACCTCCTGGAGGTCTACAACCACATTCCACAGCTGGCACCTTTGCCTCTGTGGCAGCCACAAGGGAACCCCCCTTTAAGAAATTTGTAAAGAAGCTACCTGGGAAACAGTATGCAGCTTCACTACTATTTGGACATACTGTTTTGGAACTTCCATCTTGCAGAAACTTTTTCCTAAATAGGTTATAGCCCCTTTCTCCTAACGTACTGCTAATGAGTCTTCTGTTTGTAAGGCATCTCATTTATGGATTCCTGTTGTCTGAAGAAAAAATACTCATCATTTCTTCTCCGGGACTGTGAAAGTTAGTGGGTGAGACAGATGCAGCAAACACAGGAAAAAGGTGAAGGATGCACTTTGTGATATTTATTTTCCAAAATAAAATAAACATACAGAAAGGAAATAGGTGATTAGTCCTTCAGTTCTGCAAAAACAGTGCACAATTCCCTCAGTGCACAACTTCAGGCTTCCTTCCAGCCAAATAGATTCCTAGCACATGAAAATTTGCAGGTACTATGAGAAACAGTGCACAATTCCCTCAGTGAACAATTTCCAGGCTTTGTTCCAGCCAAATAGATTCCTGGCACATGAAAACTTGCATGTACTATGAGAAACAGTGCACAATTCCCAGGCTTTGTTTCAGCCAAATAGATTCCTGGCGCATGAAAACTTGCATGTACTATGAGAAACAGTGCACAATTCCCTCAGTGCACAACTTCCAGGCTTCATTCCAGCCAAACAGATTCCTAACGCACGAAAATGTGCATGTACTATGAGCTGCTTCCTTCACAACAGTCAGGTCTCTACTAACTGACTCATCTGACTCATCATAGGAGGTAGGCTTTTATACCTGCCTACTGATGATGTCAGCACCATGGGAGCTGTCTGACTCACAATTCTCTAAGTAAACACATGCAGGCTGACTCATCCTAAATAAACACAGACAAGCTGACTCATCTGACCTTTACACATCTCTGCTTCACCTAGGAAAGAATGTTTTGTTTTTCGCTTTTTGCAAACCCAAAGCAATTTGCACAGAATAAAATACAAAGTGCAAGGCTTTGTGTGTCAGTTCTTTTCTCATTACTTACATTCCCTCTGTGTCTGCCTGTAGTACAGCACAGGAGAAGTCAAGCAACTTACCGCCTCTTGTCTTACATATATGTGTATATATACAGTACTTGGGAGAAGGGTGGGAGAGACTACAAGACTGAAAGTGGCTAGATTTCAGCCTGTAGCTTGAACAATAAGCTTACAAGAACAGGACAGTGTAAAAGAAAATGCATCACAAATTCAGACAGGGGCTCTGATCCTGTCACAGGGATCCATCAATGAGTCTCACAAAACCTGACCCTGCCTCCCCTTCTAGAACCTGAAATAGGTTTACACAAGAACTGGTTCTTATCTTAAGGTTGCATGAGCATTACTTATTGCAGTTTCTCAATTTGTAAAACAATAAGTCTGATCTTCTTAATGCTACATGTTTGCTTCATTTTGATTGGGTTTTCCAAAAATTTTAAAGATTTTAGAAATGTTTTAGTAACCATTTAGATAGTTTTAATAGTCGCTGCTCCCCTGACTATAGAAATAAATCTGACATTGGAACATCAGAGGGAGTGTGACCACAGTGCAGAGTTTAAACTATCATTCTACATTCCGTACTTAACACAGAGTTCTGTCTCCAGGGCAGCACACTCATAGAAATCGTAGGCACTGGAAGTCTACAATCTTTGTGATGGCCATGAATGTGCTTAAGACACAAACCTGCTCTATGCAGGCAGACATACTTCTGTTTTCTCACACGCTGGTGTAGTTAGGCTAAGGAAGGGGGGTGGATGTGTAAATGAAGACGTTAGCAAAGCAGAAGTATTAAATAAATAAATCTGCTCTGTCTTTACAAGAGAAATTGACAGACCAGTGCCACATGGAGGGAGAAGGAGGGAGGGGCTTGGGGGGCTGAAGCGGTAATAGAGCTTGAAAGAGTGATGGAGGGGCTGCTGCCACTGAAAGTAGACAAATCTCTGGGACCAGACGGCATACATCATAGGGTGCTGAAAGAACTGGCAGAAGAACAGCTGGGGCCGCTGGCTGTTCTCTTCAAAATATCCCTGGAATGAGGATTTCCGGTGACGTTGGCAGCTTAATGGCAGCGTAGCTCACTACTCTTCTCAGCCTGCTTACAACTCTAAAGGCATCCATTGGCATAATAAATGCAATCACCGGCTAAAGCGATGCGTTCAAAGGCAATACTAATGAAGGGGCCCCAGACTCCAGCACAGAAGCTCCAGATGTTGCTGCAAGGAGAAAAAACAACTTGAACTTCGGGCCCCTTTGACGTCGAAGGAACCATGGTGTCCCATGACCTGCTCAGAAGAGGGCTGTAATCAATTAATAGAAACTATAATACAAACAGCTAAAATGGTGGCTAAAATAGACAACTTCCTAACCGCGCTAAGAGCCGACAGAGGAAACATAGAGCACCGAGCAGACAAACTTGAAGTGGGTCTTAACACAGTCATCGAACAGTCAGAAAGACATGACCAACTTCTCCTGTTCCTCATGGCGAGAGAACAGGAGATGATGAACAAGCTTGGTGATTTAGAAGGGATAAGTCGGCGTCAGAACCTGCGCGTGTATGGCATCTCTGAAGGCGCGAAGAAGGGGGCATCTAACTTATTCACTTTCCTGCAGAAGGTTCTGAGGGAGGCTTTAAAACTCCCTGAAGACTTCGACTTATCTATGGATCGGGCCCACCGCTCACTAGCCTAGAGGCCCTTCAACCCTGATGCCCGTCCGAGATCCTTCGTGGCCAGATGACAGCTTACGGTACCAAGGAGGAAATTCTTCACCTCGCCTGGAGGATGTGAGCCGTTATGTTTGGGAAGGCCAGAATCACCACAGACAATGACTACACCACACAGGTGCAGGAAGCTAGATGCACCATGTGGCCTGTACTAAAGCAATTGAAGACAAAAAGCATAAAGGCCCAGATGTTGTACCCAGCGTGCCTAAATGTGGAAACCAGTAAGGGCACTAAAGTATTTGATGACCTGGAGGCGGCCTCGGGGTTCCTAAAGGACATGGGGGTGATGATGCCCCAACTCGGAAAAGAGCTCCTGGAGAAGGAGCTGAGATGCGCAGCATGGTTGGCAGCCCACAGAAGAATGGTCCAGATGCACCAATCAAGCCTACCCATTCCTCGAACCTGCGAGCTGACATCTCCACTCTCCTAATACCCTACACCTTGCGGATTCAGCTCACAGACATAATACCACAAACCATGGAGGTGCTGGATGAACAGGAAGACATGGAGACCCCACACTTGAGCACCAGACCTTGAAATGGTGAACACTTTCTACTTATGGGGATGTGGGAATATCCACCCCAGCCATCGAGGTGATAAATAAAGGTACTGTTGACCAAAAAAGCCAAATCTGGGATTTTGGACTGTGAAAGCCTTGGGGGTGGAGTGTTGCTCATCGAGGGCTGGAACACCTGAGGCGATCTCATTAACAGCTGTTTTGTTGATGGGGATCCTCGGTCAGCTGCCCCTCATGGAGCTTCTCATGCCTGGGACTCCTACGGTAAGACACAGTGGGCACCCACTCGGGCCTGGACATGATGGGGGGGATGGGATTTCTAAAATAAACGCAACCAATCTCATCTATATGCAAAATAGAAGGATAGAAATTAAATGCGAGGATTAGTTTGGGGGCCCCTCGAGGGTGAAAGAGAGCCTCCTAAATATGTATAACATTGTAAGGATCATGATGCTAGTTATCTTCTATAGTTCTGAAGATGGGTGCCTTATAAGGAAATAATAACAGAGGGGTGTCCCCTCATCAGAACGTAGGGATGAGTGAGGAGGGAGGGAGGGATTGAGCCTGCCTTCTTGAACTGAGTAAAATTCTTACTTTACTAGTGCTGCTGACATTGGTCTTACCTTGTGGGACTAGGACTATGATCCAACGGTTTCGCCCATAAGAGGTTCTGCCCATACCAACTGACAGGGCCAAGTGTCCTGAAGAGGACACATACACCAGCCAATATCTCGGAGAACGGGCTAACCTAGGAAGTCAGAGAATCTTATCACCCTACAGTAACAGAACTGAAGATTCAGATAATGGATATCTGTAACTCGTATGGGGTGAACAAATGGTTCCTGCGGTTATGCCACTGGGGAGGCTACTCTCCTCGGAACCTTTCCCTAAGGGTATCCATATGGAACACCAAGTTGAATGTTACATCTGTTTTGTTGTTAGTTTAATTGAGTCTGATGTTGTAGACAAGATTATACTCCCATCTAGTGGGAGGAAGTTAAAAGTGATGTTTGGTAAAATTTATATTGCCCACAGTTAAGGGCTGAATAGTTTCTAATGTTAATAAGTCATCAAAGGCACAATGTTAAGTTTGAAAGATTAAATTACAGCAACCAGGAAAGGTTGGTAGAGTGTGACCAAGGCAGTGGATATACGGAAAAGGGGAATAAACAGGATCAAGATGGGGGGGGGTCCCATACACTGGGAAAAGAAAGAACAATTCAGCAGATAAATGTAATGGGTTTCAAAATGGCTCAAGTCAGCTCTAGGATTCTGTCTTACAATGTGAATAGTATCAATCACCCCATAAAGAGAAAGCAGGTGCAAAATCTTCTTCGAGATCAAAAATGTGAGATAAATTTTATTCAGGAGACACACTTAACCCCAAGTGAGAGTCAGAAGTTAAAGAGTAAAGGGTTCTGGAAGTTTTACCATGCGTCCCTGGACAGGGGTAAGAAGAGGGGAGTGGCTATCCTTCTGTCTGCCTCTCCCCTTCGAAGAGAAGGAGGTCATTGCAGATGCGGGTGCCCGGTATGTCATGGTAGTGGGGAGACTGCAGGACATGATGGTTACCCTCCTGAATGTTTATGCTCCCCCCCCCAGGCTTGCCAATCTCCTTCTTCTCGGAGCTCCTCAAATTAATATCGGAAAAGGCAAAGGGGGTTCTTATTGCAGGGGGGGACTGGAATGTGATGCTAAACAGAATGCTAGATACTACTTCACATACCCCAGCACCACATAGCAGAATAGCCAGATCACTAGGAAAGTTAATGGAAGATGTGGGCTTGGTGGATGTATGGAGGGAGAAATATCAGGCAGCAAAGGATTTCACCTTCTGTTCTGCGAGACACAGGATGTACTCGAGACCAGATATGTTTATGACATTTGCCAGGGACCTCCATATATTTAAATCCACATGGGTGGGAGCGGAGTCATTGTCAGACCACCAACCAATTTTAGTGGAAATAGAGTTGCAGCTTCCAAGAAAGTCCACACAGTGAAGACTGAATACTAGTCTGCTGAGAAATGTGGAGGTGAGGGAGGAGATTAGAAGGGTAATAGAGCAGAATGTTCAAACAAATGAAGACCCGGACACAACTCCTCAGATTCTGTGGGATCCAGTAAAAACAATGATTAGGGGGAAACTAATATCCATAGCAACTTTTAGAAAGAGAGAAAGGACCAAACAAATGGATACCCTGAAACACCAGTTCAAGATTCTAGAAGAACAGCAAAAAACTAAGTTTTGTAGGCTCAGAGAGGGGGAGATAAAGGACATCAAAAATAAATTGCAAAAGATTCAGAGAGAGGAAATAGAAAAAAAACCTGCATTACCTAAAACAATTACTCTATGAAGGAGGCCCTAGGGCCACTAGGCTATTGGCTTACCGTCTGAGGCAAAGGGCGGTGAGGGCCAATATCACAGGCCTCAGGCACCCAACTACAGGACAGGTCTTACAAAAATGGGGGCAGATAGCAGATTCACTGATTACAAATTATAAACAGATATACCAAGCACCAAATAACACCTGCCCCGAGGAGACTAAGGATTTCTTAAAGGGATTGAAATTACCCAAGCTCACTGAACTTCAGACGCAGGTGCTGGAGGCACCCATCTCCCAGTCTGAGGTAATTAATGTAATTAAGAACCTCAAGGTGGGCAAATGTCTGGGACCAGATGTTTTTGGCAGTGAACTATACAAGACCTTCACAGCCGAAACAGCCCCCTTGCTTCAAAGCACATATAATCAGGTATGGCAGGAAAGAGAGAAGGTTCCCCCATCCTGGAATTACACTACCATTTCTGTAATCCCCAAAGAGGGGAAAGAACTAAAGGATTGTGGCTCATATAGGTCGATATCTCTCCTAAATGTCGACTACAAAATTTTCACCTCAATAATAGCTGCTAGACTTAACCCTATTGTGATGAATATAATACACCCAGACCAAACAGGCTTCATAGCAGCCAGACAGGCCCCTGAAGAAGTGAGAAGGACCATTAATGTAATAGACATCATTAATGCAAAACATATCCCCTCCTGTATTATGAGTCTCGATGCCGAAAAGGCATTTGACAGGGTTACTTGGAGCTTCCTGTTTGCGGTTCTTCACAGAATGGGTTTCCCTGAGTCCTTTCTAGGAGCCATTGGGGCCTTATACACCTCTCCAAAGGCCTGTGTGAGGGTGAATGGCGGGGTCACACAGTGGTTCAATCTTGGCAGGGGTACCAGACAAGGGTGCCCGCTCTCACCCCTACTCTTTGCCATACTGTAGAATTACTAATGTTGGCTGCCAATAAACGTTTGCTATTTTAGCGGTCAGCATTATGCCCGCGAAATAAAGTAGTCAGCCAATTAAGTTTGTTAGCGATATAAAAAATACGTCTTTCATTTTTCACATTGAACGATAAAGCATGTTAAATGCTAAAGTGTCAGCAGTATATCAGTTTTACAATGAAAGGGAAATCTCAGTGCAGGCTATAGTGCAAAGAGCATTACAGTACAGTAAACATCTGAACTAAATGACAGTCCGAACTTGGTACAGGCTAAAATGCTAGAGACAATAAACAGCTCACTTATTTTATGTGGCAGTGGTGTCCAAACAAGAAAATGTGCCTCCTTAATCCTGCCATTTGAAACGCGTATTACATCCTCGTGCCGCAAACAGAGCTTTTCAAATGCTGTTACCAGCCATTGTGCATGCTTTGTTTTAATAGAAGTCATGCGTAAGTCTACGCTCAGAGCAGATGGTGAGGTACCAAGGGCTAGCTGCGCTGAGACTGCTCCTGAATACCACTCGGTGAACTCATTTTTTAGGAAGTCCTTCAGTAATTTGTTAACGCTGACGTTCGGTGGCTGGAGCAAATCAGTACATGAGGGAGGAATGAAAATCGGGATGATGTGGTGATCCTCAAGGTACTGCAAAACTTGTTCCGTACTGTGTGCTCGAAAGAGATCCATTACTAGCAGAGATCTCTGCTCATGGGGGAGTTTGTGTTTTAATGTGATTTCGTTAACGTAGGGAACAAGAACGGATTGTATGAAAAGTAGCATTGTTTCTGTGTTGGCCCAATGGTTCTCTGATTGTGTGACACACCACTTTTCGGGAAATTGGAAAGCTGGTAGGCTGTTTTTTGTCTTGCCCTGGTAAATGATTTGGGGGGGCAACATTTCTCCAGACAAAGTACAGGCAAGTACAAGGGAGATCTGTCTCTTATCCCCTAACCTGGTCACCTCGACTTGCTTTGACCCGCTGTCTGCCATTGTCCATTGGGAGCAAGGGACAAGTTGGACACCAGTCTTATCTAAATTAATGAGCAGTTCGGGTGGAATCAGCTCCTGTGCCAAGGCATTTGCAATGCGCTTTAGAAATGCAGAGAGCAGATCCTCGAAATTCTCAGGGGTCTTTCTGCCAGCTTTGGTGCCCTTTCTTTTTGTGAACCCCATTCGGTGTAGAAAGAGCCAGGACCACTGCCTTGAAAATGTTAGGTTGCCACCAAACTCTGAGAGTGCCATGCAGTTGTGTGTTTTTACAACCCCACGGGCTATGGCCATGACAACTCTGGCATTCACAACTGCACCTTGTCCTCTCAGACTGCGAATTATTTTTTTTAGATCATCTTCTACTTCAGAAAGAAGGAGGGCTGGTCTCCCATGGGGTTTTGTTGGTAAGCTGTGGGGAAGCAGACTAGGGTCAGGGTTCCTCTTAGTTTGTCTAGGTAGTCCCTTTGAAATTTCTTACAGGACTCGTTGATTTCTCCAAGCGTGCTTTAACTTGAATAGTCTGACTGCACTCATAACTCCACTCTCTGCTGCATGTTTCCCGATTTGATATCGCACATCAGGGCTGTATACGGCATACTCAGAGCGGTGTTTTTTTTGCTGGAGGGGGTGATGCACAGTGAAGTTCAGTAACAACATTCTCGGCAACACGTAGTAGAATATCAGCACTTTCTGACAGCAGCATTGGATCCTCTAGCTGAGAGCAATCCCGTTTTAGCGATTTCTGTTTCAACCAGCTTACAAGAGACATTATGCGACCGTAGCAGTGGCAGGGATGATAACCGTTTAACCACTCTATGACTTTAAAGAGGTGTCTAATTGGGTAATTAGTGGGTAATTAGTGTATTGCACGTACTATCACTGCATAGATCATTTTAAGCTACCAGTTTCTAAATTGGGTAATTAGTGGGTAATTGGTGTAATGAACGGACTATCACTGCATAGATCGTTTTAAGCTACCAGTTTTCTAAATTGGGTTTGACTTGGGATCGCGAAGTTTAATTACCGCTAACAGCTGGCGTGGATCAGTAGCGCTAAATTAAGCAGACGCGATAGAAAGTAATTCTACAGTATATATTGAGCCCCTGGCTCAGGCCCTAAGGGAGGATCAAGAGGTGGAGGGGGTAATAATTGGTGGAGAGGAACATAAAATATCCCTTTATGTGGATGATGTGCTAATGTACATAACCAACCCAGACAAATCTATCCCCAGACTGTGGTCCATACTGGATAAATTTGGCAAATATTCCGGATACTCCCTTAATAAAATGAAGACCGAATTACTCACGTTCTTCTATAACCCCACCCCAAGTGTGAAACAGCTAATCCACCTGAGGTGGAATGCCCAGAAAATAAAATATCTAGGTACCCAAATCCGCAAAAACCTAATGAACCTATATTCCATAAACTATGAGCCCTTGATACATCAGATTAGACAAGATATCAAGAAATGGGAACTGCTTAACCTACCCCTCTACTCCAAAATTCAGTCAGTAACAATGAATATCCTGCCTAAACTCTTATACCTCTTCCAGTGCCTACCAATGAAAATTCATCATAATCAATTCCAAATAAGGCAGAGAATGGTTACCAAATTTACCTGGAACCACAAAAGACCCAGGATTAACACCAGGGTCATGCAATCTAATAAAAAATGTGGAGGAAGGAATGTCCCTAATCTAGAGGACTATTATTTAGCCACCCAATTGAAATGGATGCTACTGTGGTCCACAAAGGAATACTCTGCTTGCTGGAAGATAGTGGAAGTGATCTCCATGGAGGGAACACCTTTGGGAGCTAGAGTGGCTATGCCAGAAACCCCGAGCCCGGATAACAACACGCTGTTATTTACAGTGAGACACACACTATGGGCAATGAAACGACTATGGCACAAACATAAACTGTCTGAAGACCTATGGCCCATGCGGTGGTTTGTCTGGGACCAGGAGTTTCCTCCTGCTCGGCTAGACTTCACCTTCAGAAGATGGGAGCAACTGGGTCTTCACACCCTAAACCACTTTCTAGACGGGCCTAATATAATAGACTTTGGTCAACTTAAGGACAAGTATTCACTTAGGCAAACTGACCATTATAGATTCCTACAGGTTAGAACATACACACAGGCCTTGCGGAGCGGAGGGAGCCAGGATCAGGCCTTATCGAGATTAATGGGGGTTATAGACAGGATAATGAGCTCACAGAGGCAAAGAGGCCATATCTCAATTATTTATTTATTTATTTAAGAGATTAACCAGGCAGGCATACTGAGTGGAGACCGCTCATTTCCAGATGCGACCTGGGGGTTACATGGTAAGAAAGTAGAGCAGGACAGGTACAATACAGGGGTAGTAACAACAGGTCCAGAGTAGTATAGAGCTGGACAACACATTTGATACAGTCTACTAATACATGGTTTTAGTCCTAGAACGCAGAGTAATACAGGCAGAAATCATGCAGGTATACAGTAATTTGTATAGTCATTTGGGCTGTCAAGGAACGTCTGCATGCCCCTTGGTATCGGGTCTGGGTTGCTGGTAGCAGTTGCATGTGTCAGAGAAGTGGTCATGGAGGAGAGGTTTAAGTAGCCTGGGGCAGTGGTGAGCCTTGTGCCGACAGGAAGATCATTCCAGAGTTTGGGCAGGTGGTATTTGAAAGCAGATTGGCCCTTCGAGGTGCAATAGAGGAAGAAATCAAGCCACAAATATGCAAAAAAAAATGGGAACTTGAAGTAAGGGAACAGATCACTGGTAAAGAATGGGAATCCAGCTACACCCAAATTTATAAAACCACATACTCCCCAGTGTGGAGGGAGCTTGAATGGAAGGTTAGAATAAGGTTTTTCATCACCCCAGCTGTTAAATCGAAATGGGACAGGAACTGCCTACCAGCGTGCTGGACAGGGTGTCCTGATCTGAGGGCTAATCACCTTCACATCTTCTGGTCATGCCCAAAGCTAGGGCAATACTGGAAGGGTATCATACAAAAACTGAAGGAAATATTTTCAGTCTCGGAGCCCATTGGCCCAAAGCATTTGATACTGGGGATCCTGCCCAGGGAGGTGAGGGGAAGAGACAAGAGCAACCTATGGAACATTATGCTAACATCAGCCCATAAGGCCATTTCAAGAAAGTAGCTCTGTCCAGACCCTCCAGGCCTGCAGCAGTGGATACACATTGTCCAGGAGATCCAGGATATGGAAGAACTGACCCATAAAATTAACTTCAGAACACAGAGCTTTGTGGGCCGATGGACCCCCTGGATGATGCAGCAGGAGGGTGGGGTTTCGGAGGCTACACTGGAAGAAACAGAATGTTCCAGTGGTTGCTGGGAAAGAGAGCTGAGATATGAATGAAGTACATATAGCTGTGGTCTCCTGGTATTGTAATAAACAGAGTATGTGAAAGGGGGTACTGTATTACAAATGTATTAAAATCTGATCCACTGTATTGGCCGTATAAACTAACTGATTGAAGTTGTAACCTATGATTTATATCTGATAACATACACATAAAATGAAATGCGATATGGAAATTGTAAATGTGCCTAAATAAGCAATAAACCTCAATTTAAAAATAGATCCCTGGAGTCAGGCGTGGTACTGCTGGAATAGAGAACGGCACATGTGGTGTACCTCCATAAGATCAGACCCAAGAATGACCCGGGGGTCTATTGGCCAGTCTGTCCGACCTCGATAGTATGTAAACTCATGAAAACCAGCACAGGTTTGTGGCTGGCAGATCGTGTCAAATGAACCTGATCAAATTCTTTGATTGGGTTGTGACAGGGCAATAAAAGGCTCTGGAGACCTCTGTATTTCTCTCTCCCTTAAGACTGTTGCAACAGCACCTGCATCTTTTTCCCTTTCCTATTCTAGGTTTCTCTGTTTCCTCTGTCTACAGTCTGGCCACCTGTAGGATGTATTCACTCTTTCCTTTTGTTTTCCGTGGTCTCTGGATGCCCATGCCTCTCTGTATTTCCTCCCCTTAAGAGAGCTTCTGCACAACCATGCACGCAATCACCAGCAGGAATGTGCCAGTCATTACCTCGCGAAAATGCGAGGAGGTGTATGCGAGCACATCAAGGAAAAAGAAACAAAAACCACTTTTAGTAAAGTGTAGCTGATCTGCAAGCTACTCATTGTGCTTAGAGGGTACCTGTGCATCACTGCAGTAATCTAAGGGAGGAATTAAGAAGCGCTAGCTGCAGCCGTTGTTGCAATGCTGGAAGCGCGACTGCCAAACTGAATACAGAGCCGAGACTGGAAGATGTTTGCGCAGTATGTTTTTTTTTCTGTTTATTTTCCAAGGGAATTCTGTCAGACTGTGCATCTGTATTTTCTTCTGTATGCAGGAAAACTTAAGCGGTGCAGATTTTCCTGCTCCCCAAGACCTGCTACAATCTAATGTATTCTCCCCTACTTTCAAATGATTATTTCTATTTATATAATGTTTGTTATTTTATCTAGGTACATAGCATTGTGCTGTGTTAACTATTCACTAGGAAAACAAGCTGCTTGAAAGTTCTATGTAGTATCAAAGTTTGGCAATTGCTGACAGAATATGGGTAGGATATATTTTTCAGGAGTCGTTTGGGAAGTGTTCTTGCTGCTCAGCCCTCTTCTTTGTCTTTACCTCTTATAGTGCTGGCCGGCCCGGTTCCTCTGTCTTAAGTAGGTAGAAGACATGTAGGAGTGGCTTGAGTAGCTTGTCCATCCTCCTCTCTGATTTATCTCTTCATTTAGGCTGTAAAATAATGTGTTAGTAACCTTAAACAGCTAGTTATTATGATTACAGATATTAGTGTTGTGTCAACATTAAAAATGTTATGTGTATTTGTTAGTTAGGTTTCAAACAGGTATTGGGGTGGAGCCTGCCTGCATCACATGACCCTTACCTGCTATATATAGAAATGCTAAATCTAGATTCAGTAGCGTGGAGGACTCTCTGCAGTCCAGACCCTAGTTCTTCCTAGCGATTGATTGGTTATCTGTTGGAAAAGAAGTTACTTGATCTGATTTGTTTTCTTTTATTTTGTTCCCTCTTAATATTGTTTGGTTGTTCAGTTCGCTACTATTGTATTAAGATTCCCGCCTTTTATTTTATTTTGCTGAATAAAAGCTGTTTATGTTCTATGGATCCTGGTGTCTACCTCCATCACCACCCACAGCCTACTACGCTTGGTGTCAGTGGTGGGATCCATTAAGACACCTGTGCTGGTGGTGGATTGATGTGGCATACTGAAGCAGGTACCTAGATGGAGGCCAAAAAGGAATCAGCAATTACAGCACAATCCGGAGCAACTAGGGTCCAGACTCACAGGATGACAGAGGTCACACAGGAGTCCTTGCTGCCAGGGCTGGAGGATGTGAGACGGAGGACCAAATGAGAGGGAGAGGAAGAAGAGGACGAAGGGGATGTCCTGAAAGGAGCCACTGCTGCTACAATGGGAGAACCTGAAGGATCCCCTCCAGAGAACATATAGGATTTACTTAGGTGGCTTTTTATATGTCAAATGGACCTCGAGAAATGGAGAGAGGAGGAACATCAGCAGAATGAGGCCCGCTGGACTGATACTCTTTGGGCCATTCAAGCTATGGGGAGCCCTAGGTCAGGTTCACAGAGGGAGATGGATGGGCCAAAAGAAAAAATTACTTACCATAGTACTGTAATTTTCTTTCTCCCCAGTGATGCTCAGATATTCATAACTTTATGCAGTAAGCCTGGAGGGGTGGACTGCTATGAGAGATGGAACACATGCAAATGATGTAACACTTTGCACGTGAGCATCTTTCAAACACTGCCTCTACTAACTGCCTGTGTTCTAACCCTCTTCAGATTTTATAAATGGAGCCTGGAAAGTAGGCTCCGAGTAATATAGTACTTATAATTTTATTATTAAATTTGGGGTTTTCCCAATAATGTAAATTTGTAAGAATAAAAAAGCTCCAACTAGAGAACAATTCAACTAGGTTAGAACAAAATGCCAGAGAAAAATACCCAAAAAAGATAGAAACACAATGAACCCTGTTCGCCCAAACTATTGACACAGGTGCAGGGGAAAAAAACACTCCAAGGGTGTAAAGTGATAAGGGTGACACCAGCATGCAGTGTGCAGAGGCTGAAGTTCTGGAAGGGGAGGTAGGGAGCGAAGTTATGAATATCTGAGCATTACAGGGAAGAAAGAAGATTAGTATGGTAAGTAATTTTTTCTTGTAACCCCAGTAATGCTCAGAATATTCCTAACTTTATGCAGACTACCAAGCAGTATCACTGGAGGTGGGCACAGAACTTATTTTGGAAACAGACTTTGCAAGAGTGCTGTGCCAAACCTAGCATCACTCCTAGACAAAATATGTAGGTTGTAATGCTTTGTAAAGGTGTGTACTGTCTTCCAAGTAGCTGCTTTACAAATGTCCAGTAATAGAACATCTCTGGTAGCTGCTAAGGTAGCAGCTGTCCCTCTTGTGGAATGGGCCTTCAATCCTGATGGGGGCTCCTTACCAGCCTTTGTGTAACAGAACTGGATACACTGGACTATCCATCAAGAAATGAACCTTTTAGAGGCTGGATTACCTTTTCCCACATCCCCATAGGTCAGGAACAGCTGTATTCTGTCCCGTCTATGGCGTTTTGTAGCTGTCATGTAGTAGCTGAGAGCCCTTTTTACGTCCAGACTGTGGAGTCTTCTTTCACCAGAGGTAGAGTGATTAGTAAAAAAGACCGGGAGAGTGATGGACTGGTTTAAGTGGAAGTCCAAGACTGCTTTGGGGAGAAATTTTCTGTGTGTTCTAAGGACTACCATATCCCCATGAAAGGAGATATAGTCCTGATCTATACAGAGAGCATGAAGCTCACTAATCCTTCTTGCAGAAGTCATTGCCACGAGAAAAACTGTTTTCCAAGTGACATATTTTAGATGAGCTGTAGCCATGAGTTCAAAGGGAGAGCCCATGAGTTTAGCTATACACACATTCAAATCCCAAGCTGACACTGGTGCCCTGTGAGGGGGATGTAGGTGATTCAGACCTTTAATGAATCTTTTAAAGATAGGGGCCCAGATATTCAAAAGGGTTGCACATGGGCGCCCAACAGTGTTGGCATACAATATTCAAAAAGGAAAAGTGCAAAATTCCTGATCTTGAAACTCATCAGTAATGTATGCAGGCACAGGTGGGGGGTGTACCCATGCGTACTCTGCACAGCCTGATATTCAGCCCGGCATGTGCAGAGCCATGCATGCGCAACCCCTACCTGCGCCAGCACAAAGTAATGCCCCAAAAAAAAGGAACAACTGATGGTCACCCACAGGTGAGCTGCCGCATTGCAGGGTGCAACACGGCAGCTGCCACCTGTGGGTGGCCACCCGAGTTCTGGCTGCACCTGGTGGCGCCCCCCCCCCATGCCGGATCGCGGGCATCTGTAAAAAGAGAGAAATCGTCCTATATCCCTGGTGGTCCAGTGGACCGCTATCTGCCTGATCGTGGGCATTTGTAATGTAAAATAGAAATATTTCCTATATCCCTGGTGGTCCAGTGGACCACTATCTGCCGCCCGATCCTGGGCATCTGTATTAAGAAAGGAGAAGTCATCCTATATCCCTGGTGGTTTAGTGGACTGCTATGTGCTCGATCGCGGGCATCTGTATTAAGAAAGGAGAAGTCGTTCTATAATCCCTGGCGGTCCAGTGGACCTCTATCTGCCCGATCGTGGGCATTTGTAATGTAAAATAGAAATATTTCCTATATCCCTGGTGGTCCAGTGGACCGCTATCTGCCACCCGATCGCGGGCATTTGTAATGCAAAATAGAAATATCTCCCATATCCCTGGTGGTCCAGTGAACTGCTATCTGCCGCCCGATCACAGGCATCTATATTAAGAAAGGAGAAGTCGTCCTATATCCCTGGTGGTCCAGTGGACGCTTTATTGCTTGATCGCGGGCATTTGTAAACACAAACTAATTCCAATATCCCTAGTGGTCTAGTGGTACCCCCACCCGCCCACTGAGCCCCCGCCCGCTCCCCCAGTCAGCTGGCAGGCAGCAGCACCCACCCGCCTGCTGCCCGCCCCACCAACTGACACCTCAGTAGGGCTGCCGCCCATTGGTTCTGGCGTGATCAATGGGCGTGCACACTATTTACTACACATTCCAGAATCATTCACATATCTGGAATGTGAGTATGAGAGCTGCACTCCCATTGGCTCACGCCAGAACCAATGGGCGTGCAGCCCTACCTGATGTGTCAGTTGGAGGCCGATGGTGACGGCAGGCGGGTGAGTGCCACCGCCCGCGGCTGACCAGGGGAGCGGGTGGTGGGGCCCAGTGGGCAGGTGGGGGTACCACCAGTCCACCAGGGATACAATTAGTTTTGTTTACAAATGCCCACGATCAAGTAGTCACGTCCACTGACCACCAGGGATATAGGATGACTTCTCCTTTCTTAATACAGATGCCTGCGATCGGGCACATAGCGGTCCACTGGACCACCAGGGATATAGGATGACTTCTCCTTTCTTAATACAGATGCCCACGATCGGGTGGCAGATAGCGGTCTGCTGGACCACCAGGGATATAGGAGATATTTCTATTTTGCATTACAAATGCCCGCGATCGGGTGGCAGATAGCGGTCCACTGGACCACCAGGATATTGGACATAATAGTTTTTTTGTTTACTACAAATGCCATAATCGGGCTGCAGGCGTCAGTCCCCGATGGCTGCTGCCACAGCAGGGTGCCAGGCGCAAGTCATCGGGGATCGGCGCACCTGCATGCAAATGGGGCCATAATGACATGCAAATGGCCCCATGTGCACCTTGCATGCATTATGGCTCCATTTGCATGTTAAGTTTTGAATATCGCGGTTGCTGTGCATGGCGCAATGGAACTTGCGCTAGCGCATCCCCATGCTCCACTCTGGCCACTTGCGATGGCGCAGTGCCACTGCTCCATGCACACTGGGGGTGGCCAGGGTGCGATATTCAAAGCTGCTGAGCCATGGCGCAGCTCCGTTGAATATCACCCAGTCCACACCCCTGCACAGCCAAGTTGCGCTGCGCCCAAACTTGTGCCACAGCCTGGCGCAGTTTGAATATCTGGGCCAGGATCTGAGGCTAGGGTTACCCTTGCTCCAGCAGAGAGGTAAGCAGAGAAAGCTGTGAAATGAACCTTCAGAGAGTTGGGTTGCAAACCAGAGGAATGCAGGTGAGAGAGATAATCCAGGACAACTGAAATTTCAGCCTGGCCTGGTATCAATGATCTGCTAGAGCACCAAAGTGAAAACCTTTTCCATTTAGAAGAATAGGTTTTCCTAGTAGAAGGTTTTCTATAAGCTCTTAAAATGCTTAAGACAGATTGAGAAAGGTTCAATTTTGCATATTCTTTGTCCTCAAGAGCCAGGCCTTGAGGTTGAGAGACTTGAGATTTGGATACAACAGAGTTCCCTGGTTGGAAGTCAGTAGATTGTGCCTCCGAGGGAGGTGTATCAGTTTTGTGACAGACATGGAGAGCAGAAGAGAGTACCATGGCTGCCTTGGCCAATCTGGAGCTATCAAGATCAGTGATGCTGCATGAGACCTGAGCTTGAGCAATACCCTGTGAACCAGAGGGAAAGGAGGAAAAGCATACAGGAACCTCCCTGACCAATCCAGGGTCAGGGCATCCAGAGGGAGTGTGCCCTGATCATGTGGTCTGCAACAATACTGGGGCAAGTGGTGGTTCTGGTGGGATGCAAACAAGTCTACCTGTGGAGTGCCCCACCTTCTGAAATTAACCTGTACCACCTGTCGGTTCAGGGTCCATTCGTGATAGGTCTGGTTGATTCGACTCAAGGCATCTGCCAGGATGTTGTCTTTCCCTGGCAAATGAATTGCCTGCAGGGATATTCCCAGAGAGTAAGCTAGAGTCCAGATACGTATGGCTTCTGTACAAAGGAGGCCTGACCTGGTGCCTCCCTGATTGTTTATGTAATACATTATGGTGGTATTGTCTGTTCTGATCTGTACCACCTTGCCCTGTACTAGGGGAGAAAAAGCTCGTAGAGCTAGGAAAACTGCTCTGAGTTCCAGCAAGTTTATGTGCTAAAGGGACTCTGCAGCTGACCAGGTACCCTGGGTGGTGTGCTACCCTAGATGGGCGCCTCAGCCCAATAGGGATGCATCTGTTGTGAGAACTACTGTGGGATTCTCCTTTTGAAAAGGGATTCCCTGTCTTAAGTTGGATTCCTCTTTCCACCACAAGAGGGCCTGTAACAGTGCCCTTGTTACTGGAATGAGTTTTGCAAAAGGGACTTTTTTCTGACACCAGTGAGCCCTGAGGTGGAACTGGATGTCCCTCATGTGGAATCTGGAACCCAGCACTGTGCCTATGGCAGCAGCCATGTGGCCCCGTTGCTAGAGAAACTGTCTTGCAGTTTTTGGTTTGTGTAACCTGAAGGAATTTGCCACTGACTGAAGGCTTTGGACTCTCTCCAGAGGCAAATAGGCTCTGGCCTGTAAGGTATTTATTTCTGCTCCTATGAACTGCAACACCTGTGTGGGGGTGAAAGCAGACTTTTTGTAATTGATTAGAACCCCCAGGGACTCTAGGAGGTCCTGGGTGACTTTTAAATCCTGTTGTACCTTCAGTGGTGATTTTCCCACCACTAACCAGTCATCCAGATAAGGGAAAACAATGATACCTTGTCTCCGAAGATGTGCTACTACAGCAGCTAGACACTTCATGAATACCCTTGGGGCCGAAGAAAGGCCAAAAGGCTGGGTTGAAAACTGGTAGTGACCTGAAGGGAGTCTAAATCTGAGATATCTCTGGTAAGAATCCCTTATGGGGATGTGGAAATAGGCATCCTTTAAGTCCAGTGATGCCAACCAGTCTCCCTTTTGGAGCATTGGCAAAATCACAGCTAGAGTTATCATTTTGAATTTTCGTTTCTTTAGATGCTTGTTTAAAGCTCTGAGATTGAGACTAGGCCACCACTCCCCACTTTTCTTTGTGGTTAGGAAGTATCTGGAATAAAAACCCCTTCCCCTCAGAGGCTTCGGAACTGGTTCTACTGCTTTCAGCTGTAGCAGATTTTGAACCTGACTTTAGCAGTGTTTTTTCTGCTAGTGAGGGAGAGCTGAATACTCTGATTTTCTGAGAAGGAGGGGATTTGAATTCCAGAGATAGACCCTGACCCACTTCCTCCAGAACCCATTTGTCTGTGGTGATGTTCAGCCAGGCATGGAGGAAGTGAGACAGTCTGCCTCCCACAGGTAGGGAGGAAGCGGCCTGTGGCTCAGGGGGTCTGTTTTGATTGTGGCTGAGGCTGAGCTTGGGACCCTCCCCTCGAGCCCCTCCTTCCCTTGCCCCTGGAGTATCCCTGTTGGGATACTGCTGGTACTGGGGTAAGGCCACTGGCTGGAAGGGCCTAGTATAAAAAGACCTGCCTCGGCCTCTTCTTCCATAAGGCCTGGTGGATGGTGAAGCTCTCTCCTTGGCAGAGTTGCTTCTGTAAGTGGCCTTATACTCATCCACCTTCTTCATGTATGCCACAGTGGACTCCCCAAAGAGGAAGTTTCCTTCTAGAGGAAAATCCAAGGCCTTAGACTGGGTATCTTGAGTAAAGTTTGTGGCCCTGAGCCACACAAACCTCCTCTGTGCCACCGTATTCACCATCCATCTGGCTGCAGTGTCATTGGTGTCAGCAGCCATTTGGAATTGGTACCTAGCTGCTTCTAACCCAAACCTGGCAGTTTCAGCCAGGTCATCTGACAAGGGCAAGGGAGCTTTCTGGGACATAGCCGGGACTGACTGCCACAGTGACTTCTGGTACTGGGCAGCATATGCCTGCAAGATAGCCTGACACATAGCCAGAGAGGCTGACAGGCACCCTTTTTTGACCATGCTATCAATTTTTCTGGAGTACTTGTCCAGAGGATGTGAGGACAGAGGGACCCTGGCCTTGTCGCAAGTAGCTTGCTGAATTACCCCCTGATGGTCTGGATGGGAGAAGAGAAAGTCAGCTCCCTCCCTCTCCAACTGGTATTTTCTGTCCATCCTCCTATCTATGGGAGGAGTGGAATTTGGTGTTTGGAGAATCTTTAAGGCATCTTTCTTAAAGAATTTGTACATCGGTAGGAGAAGAGCCTTTGTGGGTGTCAGCCCCACCATCTCCAAGTACTCTACCTCCTCTTCATCCTCAACTTGTTCGGTAATGGAGATGTCTAGTGCATCTGCAATCCTCCTTATAAAAGTAAAATGGGATGGAAAATCCTCAATCACCCTTGGAGGCAAACCAAAGTCCTGTTCAAAGGACACTTCTGGCTCAGTTGGTCCCTCCTCCTCACTATATTCATCATTCATCATCAAATAGATCTTGAGGGGGTGGATGCACATTGCTGCCAGCCTGGGGACCCTGGGAAGGGGCAGGAGGCTGCTGAGGAGGAACTATTGCCTGTAAAGATTGGATTATTTATTTATTTTATTTTTTTATACTTACTATTTATGCCCCCTTCTCACTGGTCCAGGAACCTCTCTTCAGGGATCCCAAGGTCGTGCGTGCTCCCGTAGTCCCGCCCCGGGTACCTCCATTCTGGGTACCAGCTGCCTGCCCCCATCCTGCTGCGGTTTACCCCCCCGGGCGAGGAGGAGAGGGTCTTCCACTTACTGTCTCTCACACCTCAAGTATGCATCGGGAGGTCAGCTGGCCCCATCTCAAGAGCCCAGTTATAGGTTTTCTCGGGACGACCGGGTCCCGTCTACTGGAACCTGGAACAGGGTATTTCCAGTTTTTCTGGTGATCCAGCCCACAGGGCGTCTGCACACAAGGGGGACCAGGAGTGACACCGTCAGGGCGTGTAGCAACTCCAGCTCGGCAGGCGTCCTCCCTCCTGTATGCTGTCTCACTGCACCTCCACCTGTGGTCACCCAGGTGGCGGTATTACTGCGGGACCGCATCCCACCACCCAGAGGAGGCAGCCCATGGGCACTCAACCTTCTCCCCCAGCGCCTCCAGCCGCCTTTAGAGTCCGCTCTCAACCCGGTCGCTGGCATCGGCAAAGCAGCAGCTCCTACCACTGCGCCGGCGGGCTAGCCCAAGATTGGATTATTTTAAAGGCCTGAGCAATTTCTTGGGCTGTTGGTACAGGCATAGCAGGCACAGAAGTCCCCGATTTGACAGGTGGGGGTTCTGTGTGCTTTAGCTTTTTACTTTTTTAGAAGGGACCGGGGAGTGAGCCAGTTCATTTATTCATTTTGTGCCCTTTTTGCCGTCTCAGGGGCAGGCACTGAAGCAGATGTGGGTTCAGCCACAGATTCTTGGGGTATCGGCTGGTCAGAGCCAGAGGGACCCTTTACAGACTTTTTCTTGGGCCTTTCAAGGCGTTTTTCCAGAGTTTTATCTGGGAAAATCTTACATACTTCACATTCCTCTTTAAGGTGGTCAGAACCCAAACATATCACACATAAAGTGTGTTAATCTGCTTTTGCAAATACTTCCCTACACTGGGAACAGTTCTTAAAGCCAGGATCACCGGTTTGTTTTTTGGGTTTCTCAGACATGATGTTTGGAAGAGAAAAAAACCCAACCGCTAATAACAAAAAAATCTTTTTTTTTTTTAAATTTAATCGGTTCCGGAACCGATAAGAAACCGATGGAATTTCATGAATCTATAACTTCAGAGAAACTACCTCCAACCCTGATGGAAGCAATTATTACAGTGCTCCCCAAGAAAGACAAAGATGTTACTCTTCCCTCCAATTACCATCCTATATCTTTAGTCAGTGTTGATGGCAAAATATTTGCAAAACTTTTAGCTACAGGTCTCGAGCCCTTCATTCCCCAACTAGTTAATAAATCTCAGGTAGGATTTGTCAAGGTGATGGGTTTGGATCATCTTCGCTCTTTACTCAATCTCATGTATAAAGCCAAACCTCTTTAATCCCCCGCAGCTGCTATAGCCATCGACTTTGAAAAAGCTTTTGATTCTTTGAATTGGAATTTTCTATATCTTGTCCTGTCACGTCTAGGTATTAGTGATCATTTTTGTTCATGCATAAAATTACTATATACTTCCCCCACAGCAACGGTTCTTACTAATTCTACTCTATCTCAGTTCTTCAAACTAACCAGAGGCACTAGACAAGGATGTCCCCTGTCTCCATCCCTTTTAATTTTAGCCCTAGATCGTTTGGCAGCCGCACGCCGTCAATCTGATAAAATCAAAGGTATCTGTATTGGTAACACACAATATACATCCCTATCTTATGCCGATGAGCTGTTAATTTTACTAGAGAATCTAGAATGTGCTGCACACCCGCTTATACAACTATTAAATACATTTACAGAACTTTCCGGACATGCAATTAATTACAAAAACTGAAATATTACCACTTAATGTGTTCTGTAAACCATACATGAATAATGTCCTTGGCTTTGGATGGGCACCCCAGGGTATTTCATATCTAGGGATTAAAATTATGCCAGACACTGAAAAAATCTGGGAGGCAAATCTTACTCCAGTTCTCTCAGAAATTAAAACAATGCTTGAAAGATGGAAACATCTTAACCTATCTTTAATTGATAAAATCAACCCAATTAAAATGTCAATTACCCCTAAGGTATTATATCTTTTGTCTAACATACCGTTAGTTCTACCCACTGACTTTCTCTCTTGAATTGATAAATTTATCTGGGAAGATCACATCCCAAGATTCAGTAGAAATAAATGATGTGCCCACTGGTCCCAGAGTGGTTTTACTCTCCCCTGGTTCTTGGCCTATCTGTGGACATTTCGTGCCTCACAAACCACAAAATGGTTCACCAAGCCTACTAGTGAATCCCCTCTATGTCTTAATTTGGAAGCCTCCTTGATTTCAGGAAATACCCCCACCAATTTTATTTTCAAAGCTTTACCACAAAACTTAAAGAAACATCCCTCAATTGTTCATCAATTTATTATTGGTTGAAACTACATACATGGTTAAAAACTGACCCCGCTCCTGTCTTTTATACCCCCATATGGGGTAATCGATACATAACCTTAGATCACCAACCAATGTTTTATAACTCATGGAAACATAAAAACATAATATTTTTGGGAGATATCCTGATCAAAAACAGCAATATATTGAATTATTTTACCAATCTCCAAACCATAAAATAAAAAGGAATTCTGGAAATATCTATAAATTCAGGCCGCATTATCCTCTATGCTATAACCTGTACTAACCTAAATATTACCTCATGGGTGAACACAACATTGGGATTAGTTAGCAAAATATATAAACTTATTAGGGACAATTTACCAAATCAATCAATTTCAGCTAAAACTAAATGGAACCTAGCAATACAAGAAGATATAACTGAATCTCAATGGAACCAATGCTGGACCGTCTGCCACAGCACCTTTAGAGATGTTCGCAGTGTACTCATTCAATATAAAATGATTCACCTATGGTACAGAACACCAGCTTTACTTTACAAAATGGGAATTGATCTATGTTGGCGATGTCATTCGTCTAATGGTAATTTATTCCACATTTTATGGCTTTGTAACCCCATCTCTACACTGTGGCAATCTGTCCATCATTTAGCCTCTAATATTGTAAAATGCTCATTACCTTTTGACCCTAAATATTTTATTCTAGGGATTATTAATAAACATATTAAATTATCTGTTCACCAACATAAATGGCTACAGATACTATTCATGCAGGTCAAACGTCTAATTTTAACTAACTGGAAATCACAGATAATACCTACACTTACAGATATCCTTAACAGCCTAACTCACACTGCATCCCTGGAATGTCTTTCTTATCTGGCTCTAGATCGACTAAACAAATTTAATCTATGTTGGCCGGATTATTTTAATTTTGTACAATCCGGAGGATCTGGAAACACCCTTAGATTTCCCCCATAGCTTGATCTTAACTATATTATTTATAACAAATTTATTGTATCTCCCTACAATATAGGTAGGATATATAGCTATTTATTATAGTAATGTGTTTACTTTATATACTATGCAGAAATAACAGCCAATTGTAGTGGCTGCCACCACACACTACGATATGTAATGCATTTGTATAATCCTTATTCTAATCTAAATATTTTTTTATATTCAATCAAAATATCGAATTTATAGTATGATATGCTATATTATGTGATGTATTCATGTCTGCATGGTAATAGTGTAATAGTAATAACAGAAAACTTTTCATTTTCAATAAAAAGATTAACTACAAAAAAAAGAAACCGGTGGAACCGAACCGATGTATCGGTATGGAACTGGGTCAACGGTTCTGGTAACCGAGAATTATCAGTTACAACAAATTAAATAAAACACATTTTAAATATATAACTAAGGTGGTTCTTTAATCAGAGAACGCCTATTTTAACAGAAACTAACCCGTTTCCCCCACAGTTATACTGAACCGAGAAGAACTGGGAAAAATAACAAATTTAACCGTAAACTAGATGAATAATACAAAACAAATAGTAGAGGCAGTAAATGAAAACAAAATATACTTATAGTAGTATTTTGAAGTTTCTTCACACAGGAGAAAGTGGACAAACGAAACTCTGAGCGACCAGACTTTTCAGGTGGAGAGAAAAATCTGAAGAGGTTTAGAACACAGGCAGTTAGTAGAGACAGTGTTTGAAAGATGCTCACGTGTAAAGTGTTTCATCATTTGCATGTATTCCATCTCTCTGGGCAGTCCAACCCTCCAGGCTTACTGCATAAAGTTAGGAATATTCTGAGCATTACTGGAGTTAGAAGACATTAAGATCTCTAAGTTCACAAAAACAGATGACATAGAGGCTTATCTTATCTGTTTTGAAAGGGTGGCTGAGGCTTGCCACTGGCCATGGGACCAATGGGTGGTACATCTGGCATCACATTTATCAGGTAAAGTGCAATTGGCATACAGTCATATAGACTGTAGATTTATTAATGACTATGATTATATCCATCAGGCCATACTCTAGAGGTATGACATAAGTGTAGAGACGTATAGGCAGCGCTTCAGAACCTTCAGATTTCACACTGCAGACTCTCCACAAAAAGCATATACCAGACTGAGGGATTTATGTTATCAGTGGCTACAGACAACCACCTGGACTATAGGCCAAGTCATGGAGTCCATGATACTAGAACAATTTATCAGGATTCTTCCACAAAACGTTCAGACCTGGGTGAGGGAGCACCACCCAGAGATTGCACAGAAAGCTATAGACTTGGTTGAGGACTACCTTACCACCAGACCGAGCTGTATGAAGGGACCCTCTGGACCATGCGGACCCCCACCCATGGTAAGGTCTAATACTACTGGGAATGTTACTGCTCCTACTCAAACTGTTCCAGGGGTGGCACCAAAAGGGGGTAGACTGTACAATTCTGACATCATTTGCCATTTATGTCATGAAAAGGGACACATTGCTAGATTTTGCCAAAAAAAGAAGAAAGATCCAGTTCTGTTAGCTTTGGCATGTTGGGGACAATATCTCACCATGGTACAAGTAGCAGGAAAGGATGTCCCTGCTCTCTTAGATTCTGGGAGCCAACAGACACTAGTTCAGTTCAAACTATTGCCAAACCCAAACACAAATGATACAACTGGGGTGACATGCATCCATGGAGACATTCACTATTATCCAATGGAGTAAATTACATTGACTGTGCAAGGGACAGAACAGCCAATGAAGGTGGGACTTCTACCAAGGTTACCTGTCCCTGTAGTGATTGGGTGAGACTTTCCTGACTTTGACCAGTTGATCATAACCAACCCCACCCTGGGTGCCGTTACTACCAGGCACAAGCTTCGCAAGAAAAATCCTTGGCCCAGATATTTCCCTTTGAAGAGGACATTATGGTACCCCTGGGAAGGATAGAAAATCAAGAGGAAAACGAAAGAGGGATAAAAGACTGTGGAACTTAAAATGTTTGGACCTGTCTGATTCTCGAGATACAAGTGTTAAAGCATGATAAATTAATTGAAGAACAACGTGCTGATATAACACTAACCCCTTTTTTTTCCCAGATGGTCAAACCAGATAGTACTATAGCATATCCGAGATTAGTTATTCATAATGGTTTGTTGTATAAAGAATGCAAGAATGCCACCACTGGGTTAGTTGTGGAACAGCTATTGGTCCCGGAGCACTATAGACAACATTTGATGTACTTAGCACATGATATCCCATTGACTGGGCATATGGGAAGAGATAAAACCTTAAGTCGGTTACTGTTCAGGTATTACAGGCCAGGTATACGTGAACATGTATCCGACTATTGTAAGAGCTGCCCAGAGTGTCAACAGGTAGCATCAGTGACTAGAAAGGAAAAAGTACCTATGCATCCACTCCCCTTGATTGACACACCTTTAAGCGAATAGCGATGGATGTGGTGGGGCCTCTGCCTAAAAGCAGCAAGGGGTACCAGTTTATCTTGGTACTATATGATTACAATACAAAGTATACAGAAGCCATCACATTAAGAACAGTCACTGCTCCAAAGGTAGCGGAAGAGCTCCTGAAAGTATTTAGTAGGGTGGGAGTCCCCTGGGAAATCTTAACAGACAGGGGTAGCAATTTCCGCTCTGCTTTGTTGAACCATCTGTACCGGTCCTTAGGTATTGGGGCAGTGTATACGTCACACCCTATCACCCACAGACTGATGGACTGGTCAAACGGTTCAACAAAACCCTAAAGAAGAAGCTTCAGAAATACGTACAGGATGAAGGGAAGACTTGGGATGTATACTTACCATTTTTAATGTTTGCCTATAGAGAGGTTCCACAGGCTTCCACAGGTTTTTCCCGTTTGAATTGTTGTACGGGAAAAATCTTCATGGACCCTTAGACATCATTAAGGAACAATGGGAAGGTATGAAAGGGTCTGAGGATACACCACCAGTCGAATACATCACACAGCTGTGGCAAAGACTGGCAAAATACCTAACATGAGCTCACCAACAAAATCAGGGAAAACAGAAAGTACAAAAAGAATACTATGACCAGGGTGTAGGAGACAAATCATTTTCTTCAGGAGACAAGGTTTTGTTATTGTTACCATCTACGGATAGTAAATTAACAATGAAGTAGCAAGGCCCATACCTAATCCACAGACAAACAGGACCCATTAACTACGAATTGGAGTTGCCAGACAGGAGAAAGAGGTATCAGATCTACCATGTAAATCTTTTAAAGAAGTGGGTAGACTGGGTAACTGCTCCTGCTGCTCTAGCATTTTATGTACACCCAGAACAGCCAGCATCTGAATTAGATCAGGCTTACCAGAGACTAGAAAAAGCCGGGGGGTATAAGGACTTAAGTATTAACCCGGAACTGGAACCCAGACAGAGGAATGCCCTTGACACACTCCTGATAGAGTTTCATCACATGTTTACCTGTACACCTGGAACAGCACATGGGGTATAGCATATGATACATGTTAAACAAGCCAACCCCATTAGGCAAAAACCATACAGGCTCCCAGAAAGGGTACGAGAGGATGTGATAGAGGAGGTGACGAAGATGCAACAACTAGGAGTCGTCGAACCTGCCTCTAGTGAATGGGGTTTTCCAATTGTGGTGGTCAATAAAAAAGAGGGTGACATCAGACTGTGTCTGGACTTTCACCGCCTCAATTTCATCTCCAGGTTTGATGCTTATCTGATGCCTAGGATCGATGATATCATTGATCACCTCAGAAACTTATGGTACATCAGTACACTGGACTTGACTAAGGGGTACTAGCAGATCCCATTGCATGAACAGGATAGAGAGAAAACCACCTTCAGTACCCCTTTAGACCTATTCCATTTTACCACCATGCCCTTTGGGTTTCATGGTGCTCCAGCGACCTTCCAGAGGTTTATGGACAACATCCTTAGAGAACATCTGGAATATAGTGCTGCCTATCTGGATGATGTGGTGGTATATAGTCCAAGTTGGGAAGCACATTTAAAAGATTTGAGACGAGTATTTGAAGTCATCTCTCAGGCAGGTCTTACAGTCAACCCAAATAAATGTTATCTAGCCAGGGAAGAGACAAAGTATTTAGGGTTTAGGATTGGTAATGGCCAAGTAAAACCTGATATTGGAAAGGTGGACACCATAGCCAACAGTCCCCACCCCCTCACAAAGAGCCATGTAAGGTCTTTTTTGGGGTTGTCGGGGTACTACCGGCGCTTCATTCCCAATTTTGCTACGGTGGCTAGTCCACTGACTGATCTTACCAAGAAACATGACCCTACTAATGTGAAATGGACAGCCGCTTGCTTTTGTACTATAAAAACCCATCTGTGTGCCTCTCTGGTACTCAGGAGTCCGGACTTTACACGGCCCTTTATTGTACAAACGGATGCCTCCAACACAGGTATCGAGGCTGTATTGTCACAAGTCATTGAGGAAGAAGAACACCCTAATCTATATATAAGTCATAAACTCCATCAGAGAGAGGCTAAGTACTCCACCATTGAGAAGGAATGTTTGGCTCTCAAATGGGCCATAGAAGCTCTAAAGTTTTATTTGTGGGGTGTGGATTTTGAGGTGTGGACAGGTCACATCCCTCTGTGCTGGCTGCAGGTTATGAAAGACAGAAATCCCCATATAATGCAGTGGTATATATATCACTGCAGCCCTATAGGTTTATTATAAAACACAGATCTGGGCTGTCTAATAAGAATGTGGATTTTATGTCCCGCTATGGGGCGGAATCCAATGGTAATAATAATAATAATACATTTTATTTCACATAAAGGCCTTTTGGGCCATCAAGGCACTTTACAGAAAGATAAAAACAATCATATTAAAACAATGAGCATAATGATAGAATAAATAGTGTAATGATAAAATGAGTAACAGGGTATCAGAGTTATACAGTGCCATCATAAGCGTGACACCATAAGAAGGTTTTCAATGCCTGTTTAAACCCCTCCACAGTTGTGCACTCCAGAAGCTGACAGAGTAGAGAATTCCAAAGGGTTGGGGCCACGTGCATAAATGCATGGGCCTCAGAAGATTTCAGAGACACCCTCGGAATCTCTAGCACCCCCTCTTCAGCCGAATGCAGCTGTCGCACCGGATGGTAAGGCATAAGAAGCTCTTTCAAGTAGTCGGGGCCCAGTCCGTGTAGAGCTTTATAAGTCAGTAAACCAACTTTAAAGGTGATCCACCACCTAATCGGCAGCCAGTGTAGATCGCACAGCACAGGAGTAATATGGGATACTCAAGAAGCACAGCACAGGAGTAATATGGGATACTCGAGAAGCCCCAGTTAACAATCATGCTGCTGCGTTCTGCACAAGCTGCAGGTGGTGGATTTCAACCCCAAAAAGCCCTAAGTACAGGGAGTTACAATAATCAAGGCGCGAAGTCACAAAAGCATGGATCAATATAGGCAAGTCCCCGGACAGAACCAGGTGCTTAATCCTGGAGATGTTCCTAAGATGATCAAAGGAAGACTTTACAATGGCCGACACCTGAGATCGTAAAGTCAGCCTGTCGTCAAGCACTACCCCCAGGTTTCACACCCATTCAGAGGATAGGATCTGAGAGCCCCCGAGAAAAAGTATGGAGGGCTGATCAGCCCTAAACCCCTCTATCCGCTGACCCGGGTCCGCTATCATCACCTCTGTCTTTCCGGCATTCAACTTTAACCAGCTTGAGTTCATCCAGTCCTGGATTTCAGCGAGGCAGGTATTAAGTACCAAGACAGCTCTATGCTGGTCAGGGGCAAAAGACAGGTAGAGCTGGGTATCATCAGCATAGCAGTGAAACCTCAGCCCATAACGTCTTACAATGTCTCCGAGGTGCTGCATATACACTGCAAACAACATGGGGACAGCACTGAACCCTGAGGGACCTCACATGGCAGGGAGATAGGGTCCGAGGAAAATATCCCAGACACCACTCTCTGACTCTTACCAGTAAGGAAAGATGTAAACCACCTAAGGACCGTACCTGATAGTCCACAGATGGACCTCAGATGTCCAAGCAGCACCCCATGGTCTACAGTGTCAAAAGCTGAGGAGAGATCAAGGAGCACCAAGATAGAATGGTTTCTCCAATCTCTCGCCATCAGGAGATCACTGAGCACCCAAACCAGTGCCATCTCAGTACAATGCCTCTTTTGAAAACCGGACTGGAGATGTTTGTAGATGTTATGGATGGTCAAGTGGTCGTCCAGCTGTACCACTACTACTTTTTCAATCACCTTCCCTATAAAGGGAAAGTTTGAGACCGGTCTGTAGTTGGCTAGAGAATCCGGGTCCAAAGAAGCTTTCTTTAGGAGGGGAATTACCACTGCCTCCTTCAGGGAGCTTGGAAACTGACCGGATTCCAAGGAGCACCAGACTGTCTGAGCCAGGACTGGGCCGATCATATCCCAACAACCCATAATCAATGAAGTTGGGCCTGGATCCAAACTACAGCACATAGGGCGCATACACTGGACAATCCACATGACATCCGTGAGCTTGGGCAAGGCACTCCAGAAAGCCCGAAGTGAGGTGGCCAAGCACCGATCATCAGCAACCCCCATACAGCGAGTTGAATGAACTTCCGACCTGATGTCAGCCACCTTATCCGCAAAGAACCGAGCAAGTTTATCGCACTCCACTTGCGAAAAAGGTCTTTGGAGCTGCAGGCAGGTTGGGTTGCACACCCTGTCAACAGTTCGGAAGAGCTGGGCTGGTCGATTCTGAGTGGCAGCAATCTCCCCGGACAGGAATTCTGCCTTCTTATGGGAGATCGGTGATTGGTAGATCTTATAATGTTCAACCAATCTAAGGTGGTCGGCAACCAAGGCAGATTTCTGCCAACGCCATTCTAACCTACGTCCTACTTGCCGCAACTCCCTCAAAGGCCCATCAAACCAAGGAGCCCAAGGGCGAAGGGGGAGAGGATGAACATGGATGGGAGCAATCAAGTAGAGAGCTGCCAAGATAGCCTTATTATAGGCCACCACTAAAGTCTCTGGACTTGAGCTGGTCACAGGAAACTCCAAGAGGTCAATCACCACTGCTAGGCCTTCAGGACTCACTTCCCATAATGGGCAGTAACTGACCATCTCCACAGGGGCAGGCCTCCGAAGGGGGGTGCAAAAGTTGAACCTCCCAGCGTAGTGATCAGAACAACCGACCAGTTCCACCTCCAGGTCGGAGGCCTCGATCCCCAGGAGGAAAACCAGATCAAGAGAATGACCGTGTTTATGGGTGGCAGAGGTAACAACCTGTGTAAGGCCCAGAGATGTCATAAGCTGGAGGAAGTGTTGTCCAAACTGCGAGAGATCATCATCAACCCAGGCATTGAAGTCACCGAGTACCTTCAACCTGGTGACTCCAAAGCCATGTCGGCGACTAAGTCCACTACTTCCTGCAGGAATCGCGTCTCGTGTGGATGGTAGATGAGAGCTAACCTGCAGCCTACACCAGCCACCATAGTACACTCTAATGATTCGGCCTCCTCAACTGGTACATTCGTGAGGCCCACCTCAGTCTTAAAACAGACTGCCCCCCCGCACCCACGCAATCCAATCTCGAGCGGTGTATCACTGAGTACCCGGTCGGAATTGCAGCATCCAAAATGGGGCCAGCATTGTCACCCAACCAGGTCTTGGTGATGCAAGCCAGATCAGTTGTTTCAATAAGATCTGCAATAATTGCAGTCTTATTTTTAATAGATCTAGCATTGCATAGCACCGCTCGAGTTGGATGGGCTTCAAGGGCTGCCCCGGCTGCTTGCCTGCCACAAGAGGCAGTGTCCTTGGGTATGGAGACTAGATAAGGAGCATCCCATTCCAGACTCCATTTCACCCCAGGGTGTCTTCTAGGCCTGATCAGACCAATATGAGAGGTGCGTTCATTCGTCCTCCGATGTCCACACCCCCCACCCCCATACCCCCTCTTACGAACGATACCCAGAGCACGACAGCACTGGTAGGTTGACAACAAAGGGGGGGAAGGGGCGGAGGGCACGGAGAGTGGAGGATGAATAGCACACAACCGGGGGGGGACTTACACATCTCACAATAAGAATTAATACCAATATACACAGCATTCAGGCACCCAACCTAAAAAATACCCCCCCAAAAACAGCAATAAAATTAAACAACAAAACCCACCCAACTAAAAATATGCATAAAATACCACCCTGCCCCCCACTATTTGGATGATTTCAATCCCAAAAACTACTACAATCCCCTCTCACAGGATGCAAAACACAAATATAAATTCACCCCCCCCAAGCCCTCTCACAGCCAAGGAATAGGGGAATTCCAGGCACTCTCACTGCCCAGAATAAAAACAAATCCAATCAAATAAAATAAAAAATAAACATAACATTCAGTAAAAATAAATAAAACAAATAAAATGTGGACGCCCAGGTCCTCTCACCACCAGGAAGACCACAAAACGGTTGAATCATAAATCACAAACAAAAATAATCCTGGAGAGAAATCATCCAAAGGTGAAGATTAATCCAACAGGTAAATCCAATCTGGGATAAGTACAGCTGAGGAAATCGAGTTCATCCAAACATGCAATAAATCTAACAGATAAATCCAAGCTTGGATGGATTCAGCCGAGAAAATGCAACCAACAATCAACAGCAGCACAGGCCTACTAGACTCCGCACCTGGAAGACCCCAACCAGAAATATTCTGCTGCACCACCACAATGCCCGGATCGAGGCCACACAGTAGCCAGTCCTGAGAGTCTAGGGGCACCATAGAATCACCAGCCAACTCCCTGACTAAAGATCCCCTGAGCCCCCGTGAAGCAGCAGAATCTAGCTGATGATCCCCAACAGAGTCAGACCATTCTTGTCATGAATGGCCAGTGTCGTAAAAGCAAACTTCAGGCCCACCAAGACACAGTCTAGGGCCCACCATTCGATTCCTAGACCCAGCACACCAACTGGCACTTTCACAAGCGGCCTGCTCAGCTCCCACAACTCCTTCACAGAATGGACTCCCACATACGATCTGTTCAACTCCCACAGCTCCTCCACAGAACGAACACCTCCATAGGGCGGCAATCCGAATCAAAAGTCCCAGCTATCCTTATGCATTAGCAGGGATCACAACAGTCTTCGCCGCCGACCACACAACCAAATTTGGCACCAATCCAAAATCGGCTCCACACAATTCGCAGAGGTATCAGGCAGCAACACCTCAGGTCAAAAGCTCTGCATTCCCCAATGTGATAGCGGCATCCGACAAACACCACTGCATGTAGCAGAGCAACTAAAACGGCCAGGGCCACAATCAAAAAATGATCGTCTTGTTCCAGGCTTTGCTGGTCAAAACTGCTCATAGCACAAAAATAAAAATAAACTAGAAACAAAATAGGAAAGAAAAAGCAAACGCAAAAACTAAATAAAATAAAATAAAACAAGAAACAATATGCAGCTCACAGCTCGCCCAGCCTGGTGGCCATTTTTCAGCATTCCATATTAGTAGAATGAAACATGAAGATACCAATGGGCCCATTGTACAGACAGAATCAGACCTCAGGGTAATTGCTACAGAAGGCATCAGAGAAATAGTCTCTGATACCTAGTTGGTTTAGTCATTTTGGTTTTTGTATAGGGACCCCGAGGGAGAGCTTCGGAGAGTGGGAGGGCCGTAGCTCCATCTCTCCCTCGGAAGAGATCTGATTGTTTACTGTCTGAACGTTGGAAAAGTTTAGTTAGAGGAAAACCCAAACTGGTTTCCTCTTGGGCAGGGAGGAAATGTGACAGGGCAATAAAAGGCTCTGGAGACCTCTGGATTTCTCTCTCTCTCTCTTAAGACTGTTGCAACAGCATCTACATCTTTTTCCCTTTCCTATTCTAGCTTTCTCTCTTTCCTCCATCTACAGGCAGGCCACCTGTAGGACGTACTTGCTCTTTCCCTTTGTTTTCCGTGGTCTCTGGGTGCCCATGCCCCTCCGTATTTCCTCCCATTAAGAGAGCTCCTGCACAAACGTGCGCACAATCACCAGCACGAATGTGCGAGCCATTACCTTGCAAACATGCGAGGAGGTGTGCGCGAGTGCATCAAGGAAAAGGAAAAAAAGTGTAGCTGATTTGCAAGCTACTCATTGTGCTTAGTGGGTACCTGTGTGTAACCCCCCTGCAAATGGGGGTTCCCAAAAGACTTCCAGGAGCTTGCTTGAATGCTCCAAGCCTGAATGGTGTTTGGCATTTAAGCCATTTATCAGTGAGTGTTTTTAGAGCCTCTGGTACTGTCTCTTTAAGAGCTGTCTGCTTGCAGACATAATTAGTTTGTATGGGGGGACTGTGTGCTTCTCTGAGTACCACTCGAGCTGCTGCCAATTCACTTCATTTTGCAGTCACTAGAGTGCAAAGGGAACCTATCTGAAAGATGTAACTGTTTGCCAGAAATTATTTAGAGTAATAATGAAATTACAGTTTGTCTAACCTGCTTTCTTTGCAGTCAGAACTGTGTCTGCTAGTTCCCCATTCTAGTTTTGAACTGCTGAACTGGACCAATCAGTGTGGGGTAAGCTAGCTCTAAAATGGTGCCTTAGACGAATCAGAACTTGGACTCATAATCTGAGCCAGCCACAAGAGGATTGTATGGGCAGTGACTCTGGGAGATGTAGTTTAGACTTCAGTGCCTTTTGGACCAACAGCAGCAGTCTATTGTGAGTGACAGCCAATCCAGTCAAGAACTGGGAGGAACTCAAAGGAAGTGCCCGGTTTTGTCGGTTGGAGTTTCAGTTGAGCTTTGGCAGTAAAGAAGGAAGGAGCCCTGTGCTTTTTCAGTGTGCAGTTTTAGTCAAAAACGTGTGTAAGGCCCAGAGTTCCGGTCTGCAGCTTGTGTAACAGCTTGTTAGGACTGAATCCGTCCTGTGAAAAGAATCAAAGGATCTCTGAAGAGTAGAAACCAGGCTCACCCTGTAGAAGACTGGAGGAATTGCTGAAAATTGCACTCGGTCTGTCAGGAACTGAATCTGCTGTGTGTTCTCCCGGTATGTGCAGTAATGCGATCGGGATACAGATGCAGCCTGCCTGGTATAGTGCTTTCTTTTATATGGATGTGTGAAGAGGTTTGTGTACCTCAAGTGAGCCCTGCTGACATTGAAGGACCCTATCTTATTTGGAGGTCGTGAGTACTAATTCAGGGTCGCTCCCTGTTGAATTGCCACATTAAATCCAAATGGAATTACTGTACTGCTGACTGTTTAATTCTCCTTTTCTCTGTGTGAAAGGGCCCCTACCAGCTGCCACGGTTTGGACTAGCCACTAGGGCTTGGGTACCCAGGGACAGTAACTGATAGGGATAGGCCTGTGCACAGAGCCATAGGTAGATTATTAGAGTGATAAGCTAATTAACCTGATTTCCCCCTGTCCTTGTTATATCCCCCTAAATAAATCAGAGCTGCTTGTTTCAGCAAAGTTATACTGCCTGAGGTATTTGTCTATGTTAAAGTACTGTACTGTGATTGTTGCACTGTATCTCATTTCACAGGAGGTCCCAGTGCCGGAACCAGACCTGGGGGTAAGTGTATACTGTGAAGGTAATTCTGATATATTGTATGGGCCACTAGTGGGAAGAAAGGGGGGTTGCAGTGTCCCAGAGGGCTGTGACCAAGTTAGTTTAACTATTGCAAACCCTGACCTCTGGGTGGAGGCACCCGCCATTGGATCCAGGCCCTCAACCTGTTAGTGGCAAATCAGGCAGGGGTAGTAGCCCTGGGATAGCGCCATCTAGGGGTTACATCTTGGAGGCTCACCGCTGGGATTGTGTGTCCTCTAGTGGCCATATTACGAACCACTGTTAAGAAAAAATGGGTACCCGACAGAAGTGGCTGTGCACCGGCTGGTGGAGTGGTGTACTGGGAGGAGATCGAACCCCAAAATGCTATGCTTATCCTGGACATCCCCTGGGTATCAATACGGACACTGTGCAGGGAGTACTTTCCAAGGTGGAAGGTTTACAAAACCTGTGGTGGTGGGTCGGCATGCTAATCTGCTCACCCACACTTTCCTGGCCCTAGTAGAGTTTAGGATCCCATAGATAGCTCCAAAGTGCCACAGACCATTACCCCAGAGGGAGCCCTCACTGCTTGGAGAGTGATAACTAAGGACAGTAAAGACCCGGGGAATCAGCCCCACCACTATCTGAAACTTTGAGGAGAAATTTGCTGAATGGTTGCTGGGAGAGGGAAACTGTGGAGGACTTGAAGAAACTATTCTTGCCACCTGGGGTGTTCCTCCCAACACCCTCTCCTGCTCCAGTGCCCGTAATGGTGGCTGAACCAATGCAGACTCCTATTTCTGCACCTGCCATTAGTCACAACTCTTACGAGGTTGAGGATCTTCTCTGGCACCCTCCCCACCCCAGGGAGGATGACTGGGAGACCTGGATAGACTATGTTGCCCCAAGTGCTAGAATGGCAATGCTCGAAGGCAAAAGAAAGAGGGTTAGTGAGAGCCTCCAAGGTCCTGCCCCTGGCTACCATCCATGCTAAACGGGCCAGTAACCCTGAAGCGACTGCACAGGCCTATCTTGAGGCCTTGGAGAATGTGTATGGGAGCCAGATTCTGATGAGGACCTATGGTGGAGAGTAAGAAATGCACAACAGTACCAAGGGAGTTGTTGTCTGTGTATGTCTCTCGGCTGGAAAAATTGTTGCAAGAATGCCTCAGAAAGGGTAGTTTGCCAGCGATTGAACTGGACCAACCAGACTGGACAGAATCCTTAAGTCTGCCCCTTCTCAGAACTGCTGTTGCTTCAGTTACGCCTGCAAATCGACTGGAATCCCACCCTCCCTATGATGAGTTAATGAGAGAAATTGAGGAGTTGAGAAAAGGCGACCTCGGAGGTACCTGCATCAACAGCTGTGGCTACGACCCGAGTGACTGAGGGTGACCCATCAAGTGAAGTTAGGGCAGAGGTTGACAGTCAATGAGTGCTCTGACAAGGAAAGATATGCCACAATGGGGCGAACTGTTGAGAGAGATCCGGAATTCAAAAACAGTCCCTTTATGAAGGCCACGCCTGCAAGTAGGGCCCTGACCTATATCCACTGCATCTGCTATGGGGTGGGGGTACCCACCCATGTATCTCCTGCTGATAACAGCTCCAAACTCAATTCCTTGACCATGGAAGTGGAGAAACTGACGAGATGTCTCCAAATGCTTATCACGCCAAGACAGAGATGGCACCCAGGTTTCCAGTTAGTAATACCCCGCCCTGGCTCCCAGTGTGGCGCCTGGCCAGCAAACTCCAGAAAGTATGTTTTGCTATAATTGTGGGAAAGATGGGCACATGAAAGGGAATGCCAGTCCCCAAAAGACACTGACAAAGTTGCATATAGGCTACAAGGAGAGCTTCGGAGAAGAAATCAGTGGTTAAGAGGTGCACGACATGATCCCAGTGAGGGCACCAAAAATGCTAATTCACGTCCTTTGTGGCAAGGTCAGTTGCCCAGGCACCACTACCTCCTCCAGACTGGTCCAGAATAGTGGGTCCCTCCATGGAGACCACTGTAAAGGTGAATGGAGTGTCTACAAGAGCTGTATTAGACAGTGGCTCCCAAGTGACAATTATGTTCCAGGATTGGTATCAGAAGCATTTGTCAGGCGTGCCTTACAACCATTAGAAGGACTGCATGTATGGGGGTTAAGTGAGAAGGCCTACCCTATTCCGGGTATATCGAATGTGGCTGTCTTTCCCCACCTCCGTAGCTGGAGTGGCGAACAAGTAGAGACCCTAGCCTTAGTGTGTCCCCCACTGGACTGTATGATGGTGTCCCTTGTTGATTGGAACAAATGCTCATATGTTCGGAAGGCTGGCACAGTTGTGTTATGAAAACAGGGGTCAAAGACTAGTAGAGCTTTAAGAGTTCCGGCTTTAATTAAGAAGGCCTATGAGGCACAGAGAGATGCTGAAAAAACAGAACCAGAGGAACCGGTCGGAATTGTATGGAAGAAGGATCCTGAGTCTCTGATCCTGGCCAAATGCCCAGTGTACCTTACAGGGAGAGTCCGTATCAGAAAGGATGTTAAGAATAAAATATTAATGTTGGATGCACCAGGCGATGGAAAATTGCCAGAGGGACTGCTGGTCAAGCCTAGTATTTTGCCCTTAGAGCCCATGCTTATGCCAGAAGGGTAATGGTCCAAGTTCATAATGTGTCTGAAAGAGACATTCGAGTAAACAGAGGTTGCATCCTGGCTAATGTGCATTGTGCAGACACTGCAGTGCTACCCAGCAGCAAGAGTTCAAGGAAGAATGACAGAGTAACGCCTGACTTGTTTGATTTGGCGACTCCCGCTGCCAGCTGAATGGAAAGTGAGGATCAGTGAGAAGCTTGCCCAGAGAGACCAGGTGTTTTCTTTAAAGGAATGGGATGTAGGATGCGTGCAAGGAGCTGAGCACAATATCCGCTGCATGACGAAGACCATTTCGTGGAGAGGTCTCGACGCCTGGCACCTGCTGACATAGATGATGTGAGACGGCATCTGCAAGAGATGTTAGCTGCTGGTGTAATACAAGAATCCAGAAGCCCTTATGTTTCCCCATTGTGGTAGTGAGGAAAAGAATGGAACAGTAAGGATGTGTGTGGATTATCGCACCTTAAACCGGCGGACTATCCCTGATCAGTACACAATGCCCTGCATTCAGGATGCTTTGGACTGCCTAAACGGGAGCAAGTGGTTCTCTGTGCTGGATCTCCGCAGTGGGTACTACCAGATCCCGATGGCCCCAGAGGACCGTGAGAAGACTGCCTTTATCTGTCCGCTTGGCTTCTATGAATTCATGAGGATGCCTCAAGGAATTTCAGGTGCCCCAGCCACTTTTCAACGATTGATGGAGCGAGCAGTGGGGGACATGAACTTACTAGAGTGCCTGGTATACCTAGATGATGTTATTGTGTTTGGCAGCTCACTGGAGGAACATGAGAGCAGATTATTTAAGGTATTGGACCGACTGGAGGACTTTGGCCTTAAACTGTCCATTGATAAGTGTCAATTCTTTCAAACATCAGTAAAGTATGTGGACACATAGTATCCACCGAGGAATAGAGACAGACCCCAAGTAAAGTTGAGGCCTTGACCACCTGGCCACAGCCCAAAAATCTAAAAGAACTGCAAAGATTCCTGGATTCTGTGGTTATTATCGGCGCTTCATCAAGGACTATTCAAGAGTGATCCGCCTTTACTTAACCTTACTCAAGGGTATCCCCAACCCCAAAAATACCAAAGTCAGCGTCCTCAAGACTGAAAGAGTGTATTTTCATCCAGTGAAGTATTTGGGGCCGCTGGACTCCTGATTGTGAGACTGCTTTTCATGAGATCATATATCAACTTACCCATGCTCCAGTGCTGGCCTATGCCGATCCAAGAAAACCTTACGTCCTGCACACTGATGCTAGCTTGCAAGGGTTGGGGGCTGTGTTGTACCAAGAGCACGAGAATGGCCTGAGACCAGTGGCCTTTGCCAGTAGAAGCCTGACCCCATCCGAAAAGAACTATCCTGTACATAAGTTAGAGTTCCTAGCTTTGAAGTGGGCTATTGTTGACCAATTCCATGAGTACTTGTATGGGGCTAAAATACTAGTAAAAACTGACAATAATCCTTTGACCTATGTGCAGACCTCAGCTAAGTTGGATGCCACTGGACATAGGTGGCTTTCTGCATTATCTACATATGACTATGCTCTCAATACCGAGCAGGTCTGAACCACATAGATGCTGATGCTCTCTCCTGGAGGCCTGTTCCCCAGAATGATTGGGTCCGATTGGCAGAACCTGACATTCGGCACTCTGTCGAAGTTTGACAGGGAGGAACAAATGTCCACGGACGCAGTGGACTGCATGGTGGATTGCTTGGGAGCCTCTGAGAATTGCATACCTGCTGCTTATTGCCACTTTTCTGCAATGAACATTGGTGCACTGCCTCAGCTGGACAATGACAGTATCGGCGGCTCAATCCCGCCGATCCCATGATCAAAGCAGCTTTAGAAGCCCTCTATGCAGAAAAGATGTGTCCAAATTACGCCTCCACTGATTTGAGAACTGCACTGTTATACAAAGAAGGTCCTAAGTTGAAACTGATCAATAAACTGTTATACAGAGAAACAGAGACAGAGGACAAGTAGACAAACAACAACTAGTGCTGCCACTGCCTTTCGAGACTCAGTACTGAGATCCTTGCACAACCACATGGGGCACCTTGGTATAGACAGAACACTTGACTTGGTGAGATCCAGATTCTATTGGCCTAAGATGGGGGCTGATGTGGAGCAACACATTCGAACTTGTAGTCGCTGCTTACAGAGGAAAGCTTTTCCCCAGAGGCTGCCCCTTGTTAACATCACCACCAGTGCACCCATGGAGCTGGTCTGTATTGATTTTCTGAGTTTGGAGTCAGATCAAAGAAATATCAGTAATGTGTTGGTGGTCACTGACCATTTCACGAGATATGCCCAAGCTTTCCCCACCAAAGACCAGAAAGCATCCACTGTGGCCAAAGTACTTGTAGAAAACTTTTTGTTCACTATGGGGCTCCACAAAGAATCCATTCTGATCAAGGAGAGACTTTGAGAGTCGTCTGATCAAAGAGATGCTTTCTCTGTGGGGAGTGAAAGTCCAGAACCACTCCTTACCACCCAGGGGACCCACAGCCTGAACGTTTCAACCGCACTTTGCTAGATATGCTAGGCACCCTGCACCCAAAGGACAAGCCTAGATGGAGCCAACAAATTAGCACCCTGGTACATGCTTATAACTGCACCAAAGTGATGCCACTGGATTCTCCCCTACCGCCTGATGTTTGGAAGAGAAGCTCGACTACCAGTAGATGTGTGTTTTGGGGTCTCTCCTGATGGGTTCAAGCTGACAACTATTTACAGTATGTGCAAAAGTTAAGGCCCAGCTAACTCATGCGTACCAACTGGCTCAAACCATGGCTGCCAAAAGAAATCTGGCCAACAAAGAAAGGTATGATAAAAGGTGAAAGCACAGGAACTCCAGGAGGGAGATCGGGTATTGCTAAGAAATGTGGGACTGCATGGCAAGCACAAGATTGCTGACAGATGGCACCATCTCCCTCACATTGTAGTGGGCAAACTAGATGATCTGCCAGTGTACAAAGTAAGGCCTGAGAATAATTCAAAAGATGTAAAACAATGCATAGAAATCATTTACTGCCCATTGGACAAATCTTAATTGAGTCTGAGCCCTAGAAGATGCCCCTCTGGACCAGTGACTAGAGCTGCTGCTAAGAAAAGATCAAGAAAGTCTGCACCTACAGAAGCAAAGTTAAAGTGTTCCCTCCACAAGTCCCAGTTGAGCATGACTGTCAGTCCATATCGGAAGAAAGTGAGAGTGACTTTGAATACTATCCTTCTTACGACTGAGTCAATTGTTTGGGGCAATCCTAGTCAATACTGGAGATGAGCTGGGCCTTCTGGACTGTCTAAGCCCCAACTTCATCCTGGACCAATGCTCCCAGAAAGTGAAGTGCAAAGCATCAGATCAGATGAAATGGAATCATTGTGCATGGTTGAACTGTTTGAGCTTTCAGGAGGAAAATGATAGATTGGGGCAGACTGGTGATACACCGAACAAGAAGAGTATTTTGAGTGCCTGGCAGTCCACTGCCAGTCCGAAACTCTCCATGCGAGCCAAATGTTGTGGACTCAGAAACTGTAACTCCTGGAGCTGAAAGTGCCCCAAGTTCTAGCCTCTCTACCCCCATGGAGACTCCTGACAAGTGAGGACAATGCTGAAAATGAGGCTCAGAGTGCAGAGACTATAACAGTTCCCCTAGAAAGACTGGTCGAGCTGTAAAGCCTGTGGTGCACCTCAGTTATGATTCACTTGGGAGGCCTGTGGACTTGCCTCTCAATGTTGTCCATAAAGGAGTGTATGTGTCCCAGAGCTCATTGCCCAAGCTGAGCATCAGTGCTAACTCCAAGTTACTTGTGTTTGCCCTCTAAGTATGGTGCCCTTGCCCCATCCAGCCCCAAGGTAACTGATAGGAAGGGCCCCTCTCTGCAGGTTTCATGTACAAGAGGTAATAACTTGAGTTATGGTACAATGTGTATAATACTGTGTAAAGAGTGACGTACTGCAATGTTTCAGAAATGTGTTCTTGGTAAAATGATATATTGACTGATGATTACATGTATGCAGCCTAATGCAAATGTATATGGTTGCAGTTGAAACTTATGGGTACTTGCTTGACGCGGACGCCAAGCTTTCCAGGCCAGGAAGGGTGTAACCCTGCAAATGGGGTTCCTAAAGACTTCCAGGAGCTTGCTTGAATGCTCCAAGCCTGAATGGTGTTTGGCATTTAAGCCATTTATCAGTGAGTGTTTTAGAGCCTCTGGTACTGTCTCTTTAAGAGCTGTCTGCTTGCAGACATAATTAGTTGTATGGGGGACTGTGTGCTTCTCTGAGTACCACTCGAGCTGCTGCCAATTCACTTCATTTTTGCAGTCACTAGGAGTGCAAAGGAACCTATCTGAAAGATGTAACTGTTTGCAGAAATTATTTAGAGTAATAATGAAATTACAGTTTGTCTAACCTGCTTTCTTTGCAGTCAGAACTGTGTCTGCTAGTTCCCATTCTAGTTTTGAACTGCTGAACTGGACCAATCAGTGTGGGGTAAGCTAGCTCTAAAATGGTGCCTTAGACGATCAGAACTTGGACTCATAATCTGAGCCAGCCACAAGAGGATTGTATGGGCAGTGACTCTGGGAGATGTAGTTTAGACTTCAGTGCCTTTTGGACCAACAGCAGATCATTGTGAGTGACAGCCAATCCAGTCAAGAACTGGGAGGAACTCAAAGGAAGTGCTCGTTTTGTCGGTTGGAGTTTCAGTTGAGCTTTGGCAGTAAAGAAGGAAGGAGCCCTGTGCTTTTTCAGTGTGCAGTTTAGTCAAAAAATGTGTAAGGCCCAGAGTTCGGTCTGCAGCTTGTGTAACAGCTTGTTAGGACTGAATCCGTCCTGAGAAAGAATCAAAGGATCTCTGAAGAGTAGAAACCAGGCTCACCCTGCTAGAAGACTGGAGGAATTGCTGAAAAGTTGCACTCGGTCTGTCAGGAACTGAATCTGCTGTGTGTTCTCCCGGGTATTGTGCAGTAATTGCGATGGGATACAGATGCAGCCTGCCTGGTATAGTGCTTTCTTTTATATGGATGTGTGAAGAGGTTTGTGTACCTCAAGTGAGCCCTGCTGACATTGAAGGACCCTATCTTATTTGGAGGTCGTGAGTACTAATTCAGGGTCGCTCCTGTTGAATTGCCACATTAAATCCAAATGGAATTACTGTACTGCTGACTGTTTAATTCTCCTTTTCTCTGTGTGAAAGGGCCCTACCAGCTGCCACGGTTTGGACTAGCCACTAGGGCTTGGGTACCCAGGGACAGTAACTGATAGGGATAGGCCTGTGCACAGAGCCATAAGTGAATTATTAGAGTGATAAGCTAATTAACCTGATTTCCCCTGTCCATGTTATATCCCCTAAATAAATCAGAGCTGCTTGTTTCAGCAAAGTTATACTGCCTGAGGTATTTGTCTATGTTAAGTACTGTACTGTGATTGTTGCACTGTATCTCATTTCACAGGAGGTCCCATGCCGGAACCAGACCTGGGGTAAGTGTATACTGTGAAGGTAATTCTGATATATTGTGTGGGCCACTAGTGGGAAGAAAGGGGGTTGCAGTGTCCCAGAGGGCTGTGACCAAGTTAGTTTAACTATTGCAAACCCTGACCTCTGGGTGGAGGCACCCGCCATTGGATCCAGGCCCCTCAACCTGTTAGTGGCAAATCAGGCAGGGGTAGTAGCCCCTGGGATAGCGCCATCTAGGGGTTACATCTGCATTACTGCAGTAGTCTAGGGGAGGAATTAAGAAGAGCTAGCTGCAGCTGTTGTTGCTATGCTGGAAGCGCGACTGCCAAACTGAATACAGAGCCAAGACTGGAAGGTGTTTACACAGGATGTTTTCTTTTCTGTTTATTTTCCAATGGAATTCAGTCAGACTGTGCACCTATATTTTCTTCTGTATGCAGGAAAACTTAAGTGGTGCAGATTTTCCTGCTCCCCAAGACCTGCTACAATCTAATGTATTCTCTCCTACTTTCAAATGATTATGTCTATTTATGAAATGTTTGTTATTTTATCTAGGTACATAGCGTTGTGCAGTGTTAACTACTCACTAAGAAAACAAGCATGCTTGAAAGAGCTATGTAGTATCAAAGTTTGGCAATTGCTGACAGAATATGGTTAGGATATATTTTATCTTCAGGAGTCGTTTGGGGAGTGTCCTTGCTGCTCAGCCCTCTACATTGTCTCTACCTCTTATAGTGTCGGCCGGTCCAATTCCTCAGTCTTAAGTAGGTAGAAGACATGTAGGAGTGGCTTGAGTAGCTTGTCCATCCCCCTCTCTGATTAATCTCTTAATTTAGGCTGTAAAATAATGTGCTAGTAACCTTAAACAGCTAGTTATTGTGATTAAAGATATTAGTGTTGTGTCAACATTAAAAATATATGTGTATTTGTTAGTTAGGTTTCAAACAGGTATTAGGGGTGGAGCCTGCCTGCATCACGTGACCCTTACCTGCAATATATAGAAACGCTAGACCTAGAGTCAGTAGAGTGGAGGACTCTCAGCAGTCTAGACCCTAGTTCTTCCTAGTGGTCGATTGGTTATCTGCTGGAAAAGGAGTTACCTGATCTGATTTGTTTTCTTTTATTTTGTTCCCTCTTATATTGTTTGGTCATTCAGTTCGCTACTATTGTTTTAAGATTCCTGCCTTTTATTTTATTTTGCTGAATAAAAGCTGTTTACATTCTGTGGATCCTGGTGTCTGCCTCCATCACTGCCCACAGCCTACTACATGGGTCACAAGGATGGTGCACAGAGGCCAGGCGATGGACATCATATACCTACGCTTCAGCAAGGCCTTTAGTGCTGTACCACACAGGGAGCTGATAATAAAACTAACAGATCTAGGGGTGGGAGGAGAAAATGGTAAGGTGGGTAGACAATTGGTTGAGTGGCAGAACCCAGAAAGTAGTGGTGGGGAAAGAGTTCTCCAGCACCAAGGAGGCCACAAGCAGGGTCCCACAGAGATTGGTGCTGGGGCCAGTGTTGTTCAGCGTCTTCATAAGTGACATCAGAGAAGGCATTAAAGGCAAGATGTGCCTGTTTATGGATGACACCAAGCTCTGTGGGAGGGTGAACAGAAAGGAAGGGATACAGGACCTGAGGGAGGACCTCGGTAAACTCAAGAGATGGTCAGGAATCTGGCAACTTGGCTTCAATGCCCAAAAGTGCAAAGTGATGCACATAGGGGCCAGGAATCCTAGGATGGAGTATTACTTGTGGCAGGGGGGGGGGGGTTAGGTAGTTGCTTCAGAGGAAGAAAAGGATCTGGGGGTGGTGATTACTAGAGACCCAAAACACACAACTCAATGAAAGAAGGAAGCAGCAAAGGCGAACAGGATGCTGGGGTATATTGCAACTGGATTCAGTAGTAGGCAGAGCGAGGTCATTTTGCCATTATACAGGTCATTGGTACCACACTTAGAATATGGGGTGAGATATTGGCATCCTTACCTTAAGAAAGACATCAGCATCCTGGAGGGGGGCCAAAGGAGAGCAACCAAGATGATTGAGGGGCAACAGAATAGGTCCTATGGGGAGAGGCTGGGTAAAGCTACCAACCATCCTGGTTTTCCCGCGATAGTCCGGTTTTTAGGCTGCATGTCTTGGTGTCCCCACAGTTTACTTAAAATTACAGAAATGTCCCATTTTTTAAAATTTGTCCCGGTTTTGTCCCGGGGTTGGATGACTTGGGCCATGTGCTGCCGCTGCTGACATGTCTGTGTGTTGCTCAGCTCAGCTCAGTGCTGCTAGCTATACTGACTGGAACCAGCTGGACCTTCAAATGCCAGATGCGCGAGTCTCTGAGTCCATCTCCACCCCTGCTGCTGCTGCTGCTGCATCTGTCTGGTAGGTCAATCTGTGACTGGGGGATGGACGGAGACACAGTGTGTGACTGTCAGCCAGTCAGCAGCAGAGGTAAAGGAAAGGAGGAGCACAGACACTGCAGCAGTCACTGAACGGACTGCTTGAGCATGTGGGGGGTTCTAATCAAAGTTCATCCCCCTGACCCCCGACCCTTCCTGTCCTCCTGCTGCCTGCAGCCTGTGTTTGCTGCTTTCTTGGCTCACTCACCCGCTGGACTTAATCTGACCAGATTTTGAAGTCGGCTTGGCTGTGCAGTCTACTCTGCCCTGATTTTGAGTGGAGCGGCGGGGTGAGTGACAGACGACGGGGGTCTCTGCTGCTGCATTGATCTGCTTGTCAGTCTGCCACTGTTGGGCTGGCCTGGGTCAGATTTGTCACCAGCCATGGTCAGGGAACAGACTGAGAAGAGCTGTAGGAGGAGGCCGCCAGACTGGAGATGATGGGGACATCAGCCAATCAGCTGCATCTGCAGCTATGCTACTGTGCTGCTGCATCTGTATCACCAGAGTCAGGGTCAGTTGGATCCAGGGAACACTGAGAAGAGCTGGAGGAGGTGGCCGCCAGACTGGAGATGGACCTGGGGACATCAGCTGCATCTGCAGCTACTGTGCTGCTGCCTGGAGTGTGAGTCAAGTGGAGGTCGTGACTGACTCGGTCTCGGAGGTGAGTGTTGATGATCACAAAGATCAGTTCACAATCACATATACACTGACTGATTGTTTTTTCTGATGAAATAAATGCAGACTCTGCTATGTAATTTTTATTTTGTTTTCTGCTTGTTTGTGTGACTTGTTGTGAGAAGGGCCGGGAGGGGTTGGGTCACTTGACTCACACCATCCAGACCATCCGACCATCCAAGGCAATACAATCCGTTGTCGCGATGCTGCGCTTGTTTTTCTTTTGTGTTGGGGTTTGCTTGGTAGGTTGCTGGAAGGTCCAGGATCCAGGAACATTTATTCTTGAAGTCTGTCTCTGTGAGAGCCTGGGAGGATCGGACAGAACAACTTATTTGTAACTGTGGTGTGGGCCCGTGGCGTGTGGAGATTCGGAGAAGCCAAGGAATCATCTGTTTTGTCATACACTGTCTGTCAACAGCGCCACCACAGCTTTTCTCCCTATTCCTTGGCTTTCCAGTCCCAGCCCAGCCATGTTTGTTAGTCTTGAGCTCAATGACTAGTGACGAGAGGTTGGAGAGGATGCCACACAAACCTGCTTCCATTCATTTTTGTGGCACTGACTGCTCTGTCTCCACTCCCTCCCACCTGCTTGACCTGACCCCTGTTGACTGAGAGCTCAGCAACTTCCTGCCACCTGCTGCAGCTGTTCTCCCACGTTCTTAGTAGCTCACACTGGTGAGTGCAGTCATCAAGTGTGGTGACACTTCTCTGGCCTGCTGCTTGCTTGCCTGGGCTTTGCCTGCCGCTAAATGCAAGGTGAAAGGTCAGGTCAGTCAGTGTGATTGTACTGAGGTTGAGGAGGATCTTTTAGAAGTCAAATGCAGTAGAAAGCAAGGTTCTCAAGAACAGTTGTACAGTGCAGGACAAATAGGGAAGGAAGAGAGAGAGACACTAGGCTCTGCAGCCCAATATCAGAGTAGTCTGTACTCTACAGAGGTGGAGGGAGGTGAGGAGGTCAGAACTGGAAGGCTTGGTTGCTCTACTTGTCAATTGTTATTGTATTGAAAAGAATTTCAGAGAGACTAGGCACTGGCTAGAATGATTCTTCTGACTAGAGAGAGAGTAGAAAAGCAGGACACTTCTGGGTGCAGTAGAGTAGAGAACAAGGAGAACTGACACCACCAGCCTCTGCAGCCTGAGGTGTAAGAAGAGAGAGACTAGAGAGAAGGAAGAAGACGAATTGAAGAGACGGTTGTTAAGAGAGAGTGTAAGTCAGATCTGACGAGAAAGAAAGAAAGAAAAGAGAAAGAAAGAAAAATAAAATGGAGAAAAGGAAGACTACTTTAAATGAAGACTTGCAAAAAGAATATCCATTTCTTCAGAAAATGTCATGGTTCCAGTTGTGGTGCAATACTTCAGTCCTGTCAGTGGCATTCAAGATCTGCCGGAGGAAACAGCAGAAACACTGGTGGATTTCCCTATCACAGCACTAAGAAAGGAAAACATTGAGAAGAAGTGCATAGCCTTCTGTGCAGATAACACTAACATAAACTTTGGAGGGGCCACTCGAGGTGGAAAAGGCAATGTTTGGTACAAGATGAAAGCAATCACAGGACGAGAGATTCATGGCATTGGTTGCACTGCTCATGTAGTGCACAATGCCATGCAAACTGCTGCTGACATGTTGCCCATTGATGTAGAATGCATGGTGGTGAAAATTTACAAGTATTTTAACATATACACTGTCCGAGTGCAAGAATTAAAGGAGTTTTGTAACTTCGTAGAAGTTTGCTATAAGGATGTCCTGGAACATAGCAAAACTCATTGGTTATCATTGCTTCTGGCTGTTGAACGCATCCTGCAAATTTAGAGGGGTGGAAGTCCTACTTCATGTCACAAGAAAAGTGCCCAACAACCCTGCAGAAGTTCTTTGAGGAGCCAGTTTCTGAACTTTGGCTGTGGTTTCTGCATGGACAGCTGACACTGTTCAATTCGGTTACTAAGAGATTGGAACAACAAAACTACACAGCCATCGAGGCAGCTGAAGAACTGCTAACTCTCAAAAAGAAACTGCAAGAATGAAGACAAGAGTGCTTCATTGGGCTAAAGGCAAAGGGAATGTTGAGGAACTTATCTGACGAAGGCGTCATGGACACCACAGAATTCCTCAACAATGTGGATGTTTTTTATGACACCTGTGTGAAGTATTTGGAGAAATGGGACTCACTGAAGCAGTATGGAATTTTCTCCTGGGTCCTCTTGAAGCACACTCCAGACTGGGCATCTGTGGAGCACTGCATCCTCCCTGTCACTTCACAAACAAACCTGCCTCTTGATGAAGGTGCTTTATTTGATGAAGTGTCATGTGTGAAGTCCTACGCTAATACCACTAAAGTCTTTGAGTGGAACAGCAGCGACACTGATCTGTCATCGAGATGGTTGGAGATCTTCAAGCATTTCAGAACAAAAGAAATCTCATATAAAAACATTTTACCTGTAGTTGAGTTTGCATTATGCCTATCTGGAACCAACGCTCCAGTAGAGAGGGTGTTCTCTCTTGCCAACAAGTTGTGGACAGAGGACAAGACAAATCTCAAAGTGGCAACACTTAAAGCAATGTTGATGCTTACAGTGAATTTCAAAGACTCCTGTTCTGGATTCTATGACAAACTACTTCACAACAAGACTATCCTACATAAAATACACGCCTCTGAAAAATATCCTTTCAAAGAAATTTCTTCAGCTAGTACATCTGAATGCGAGAAACCCACACCATCTACATCTCAGACTCAGTGACATGTTTATTGCCCTGTTTCAGTCTATCAATATGTTTGCATTTTGCTCAGTCTGTCATGACAGGACAGGATAATCCATGTGTTTATCATTTGACCTACTCCTTCATTTTGGATGGATTTTTCTTGTTGGTGTTGGAGCGCAGTTACAAAAGAACTGAAACCTTCATGTTTACCAGTGGACTTTTTCCTGTTGGTGTTCTGGCACAGTTAGAAAAGAATTTACATCACTGTGTTCTGCGTTTACCAGTGGATTTTTTCCTATTGGTATTGGATAGCGTAGTTACATGTTACACCAAAGGAAGTGAACCTGTTGGCGCTGGATAAAAAAGAAAACAAATCTTCATGTATACGGTAAGCCACTGTCTGTGCCTAAATGTTTATATACACACATACGCGCAGATATTTATTTATTTCCAAATGGCATGTCCCAGTTTTAGACTGCAGAAAGTTGGTAGCCTTAATGCTGGGGGCCCTAAGGATATACTCCCTGGAGAAGAGGAGGGAGAGGGGCGATATGATAGAGACCTTCAAATACTTGAAGGGGATGAACAGAGTGGAAAGAGAAGGTCTCTCTAAAATGAGTGAAAACAGAACCACGAGGAGACATAGCTTAAAGTTGATGGGGGGTTTTAGGAGGGATATTAGGAAGCATTTTTATATGGAGAGGTTGGTGGTGCATGGAATGAGCTGCCAGAAGAGGTGGTCTCAGTAAAGACAGTGGGGGACTTTAAGAGGGCCTGGGACAGACACATAGGAAACCCATGGTATCAAGGAGGGGAGAAGGGAGGGAGGCGATGACGTGAGGGGGAGTCATGGTCATTGGCATAAGCCATGAACCCCACATCGCTTACCGAGCAGACGCGATCGACCAATTTGGCCTTCTTCTGCTGGCTTTTTTCATGTGTTCATATGTAAGTGCTCTTAAAATGTATCCAGCCATCTGGGAGAAACACACAGCGAACAGAAAGGGTGAGAGCGGGTTTAGTTGTAGGGTTAGTGGCAATTCTTTTTTTTGGGGGGGGGGCTGTTGTGGGTTCCAATTCAATTGGTGCCAGTTTTTTTTTCTAATATTTATTTTTAAGTCCATTGAATAAAGTGTGTGATTTTCTTAAATTCTGGAACCAGGCTGTTGATCCACAGCCACATTCCAGAACTGAAATCCCCAGGAAACGCGAGTGTGATGAGCACTGTTTATACAAACACTCAATTCTAGTAAGATTGCATTACTGTATAGAGCCGCTTTCCTGAAAGGCATCATGCAGTGAGAGCGCATTTCCTCTCTAGTTCCTAAGATTTCTGTGAGCGCACTCCTGCAAACTGATGCCATTTGTAAGGCTCATTGATGGATCCCTGACAAGAAACATTACTAAGGTGAGTCGTTTTTTTCTTTCTTTGCATTACAGTTTGTGTTTCAAATGCAAGGTAGTGGCTAATACTGTACCAATAACTGATTACCAACAATTTGTTCCAAGCTACAGGATTTGCACTTGGAGAAAAACAGTGACTGTGGGAAGCTCAGGGTAACCAAATGGGCCTGATAACCTAGTTGGTAAGAGCGTGGGAACAGTATTCTGGGTGACTGGGTTCAGTTCCCAGTTAGGTCACACTATTTCTCTCCTATTACAGTTTGGATAATTATTTCCTAATGGTGGCATTTAGAGCCTTTTGCATTTGAGTTTGTATTCTGATAGGTGCTACTACTGGCCACACAAATGGGGTAATGAACCAGGAAACACCTTCTGTGCATACATGCATTTTCCATGTGTTAGTGGAAGATAAACTCAATTTGCATGTATCACCTGATAAATGTAATTTGCATGTATCACCTGATAAAAGTTATTTGCATACAAACATACGAAATTGCCAGCAAATACAGGCCATATGGTCTATCTAGTCTGCTCGAGTGTGCAGCACTTCAGCCCATTAGACTGCAGCTGCCCCCCCAAAAAAACTCTTCCCTCCCCAGCTGCCCCCCTGGTATGTACTTTCCCTTTGAATTTGTCCCACCCTCTCTTTAAGCACCCCATAGTCTGCACTGATACGAGTTGCTCAGGCAGTGCATTCCATCCTGTTACCACTCTTTCAGTGAAGTAATGCCTCCTCCTTTACCATCTGAATCTGACCCCCTTTAACTTCAGGAAGTGCCCTCTGGTATCTCTTTCATCCTGGAGAGTGAACCCACCCTGGAAGCTCACTCTGTTCATCCCCTTCAGGTACTTGAAGGTCTCGATCATGTCCCCTCTCTCTCTTCTATCCTCCAGGGTATACATGTTGAGCTCTTTTGGTCTTTCCTCATATGTTCTATCCTCCAACCCCTGGATCATCTTTGTTGCTCTTCGCTGCACTACCTCCCGTAGTTTGATATCCCTTTTCAAGTACGGGCACCAGAACTGTACGCAGTGCTCCAAGTGCGGCCTCACCAGGGACCTGTACAGGGGCAATATGACTTTGCTACATCTGGATGTAATCCCCCCTTGCTATGCACCCTAACATCCTGTTAGCCTTAGCCGCTGTCTTCCTACACTGGGCTAAGTGATTTAATTCCCTGGTCACCAGCACCCCCAGATCCTTCTCCTCATTGGATGTGGACAGTTTGATACCATCCAGCTGTAACCCCTGCCTTTTTAGCAAAATGACAGGTGGCATGCTGTTGAAGCTGACAGCAGTACCTGGTGGGGACTGGGTTCGGGGAGGATGAGGTTACTCGGCACAGGGCACCTAGGTTTGGCTACTCTGCACAGGGGCACCCAAGTAAATCCCAAACACAGGAAGCAATAACTGTAATGTCCAGAACCAGGAATGGGATTCTACAGTGTGGCTTTTATTCACATCCAAGCTGAACAAACAAAGCATAGACGGACCCCCACAGGGCTACATTCCTGGTAATGCAGATTAGAGACAACAGAACACGTTATCACTATTTCCAGCCCTCAGGCTCTGAACCCACCAGGCACACAGCCCGGACTTGCACGCAGATTGAGGTACACAGCCCAACTTGTACACTGCTTGGGTTTTCCCCACTGGCCCGGCTCCCCCGCTGGCCACTTGATCCGCGGTCCATTTTGGGAATGAACCAATTATCCTGTTGTGGCTCCCCAAACCACACTAGAGCCTTCGACTCCTAGAGGGAATTTTCCTTCCAATCCCACGTCTGGGTACTTCCCTCATCACTGGCCAAGTGCCTGAGGCAAAGTAGAAATCCACAGAGCAAATCCGTAGAAGTGGACCTGGTCACTAAAGATGGGGGGTCTCCCACCTCCAGCTCCCACAGCCCATACCTGGCCATTTCTCTGGAAACTAAACAATTCCTTTACTGAAAACTTGCAAATGTAGATTCCTGGGTAGACATATGTCACATCTCCTCTACATATCATTTTCATCCCAATAAGCTCTGGACTTGAACCTACTTTTACTTGTTGGCTTTAGCCTATTACTCTAGGCCTCCCACTATCTTAGTAGTTCAATTCCCACATTGTCACACAAGTCCCAGGGTGAAAAACATAGGCCCTTTCAGGAAGAGCAGACACTCACTCTCCGGTTGCAGGTGTCCCACAGGCGACTCACAAGTCTTCTTGTTCCCCAAAAGAACTCTGGAACAAATTGGCAGCTTCTCCATTACTAGCAGAACTAGGGGGTTGCCCCAGGAATTTTCAGGGAACCCTTTCCTGCCCCCATCCCCGGAGGAAGGGGGCACTGAGACCCGAAAACAGCAGTCTCCACCACTTCAATTATCTTCTGTGTCTCTCTTTTGGTGGAGATACACACCCTTTTTACCTAAAAGTAGCCCTCTGTCAGGGCTGAGGCTCCTAGAGCCTACACTGAGCTGCTGTGCTGCTTTCACAGCCAGCTCCCAACACCAACTGAACACTGAACACTGTTCAAACCTCCCAACATTCTATTCCAACTCCCTTGCTGCAGATTCCATTGTGGTTCATGCAGCTGCGATAGTTCTATTGGTGATGTCATCCCTCAGTCTCAGCTGAGACTGAGAACAGAGTGAGACAGTGTGAAACCCATTTAACTGGAGTTTCACAAGCTGCCTTCCCTGCCTACCACTAGGTCTTACTGGGATTCTAGTAACCCCAGGTAACAAGGGGGTTACACAACCAGTAGCTGTATCCTGTGTTTTTGGCTCTGAAATGCATCACTTTGCTCTTCTTGACATTGAACCCAAGCTGCCAGGTGTGCGACCACTCCTCAAGTCTTGCTAAGTCCTCCTGCAGTAATTTACCACCCTCCTCCCCATCCACCTCAGCACAGATCTTGGTCTCATCGGTGAAGAGGCTGATCTTATTCTTGATCCCAACCACTATGTCTGCAAAGAAAATGTTAAACAGGACTGGTCCCTGTACTGATCCCTGTGGGACACCACTTGTCACTGCCCTGGGCTCCGATGCTTCTCCTCCCACAACTACCCTCTGTTGCCTGTCCCTCAGCCAGTTTTCTACCCATTGGGCTAGCTTCCACCCTATACCAAGACTCCTCAACTTGCAGGTCAGCCTTCCATGTGGCACTGAATCAAAGGCCTTGCTGAAATCCAGGTAGACTACATCTACCACATGGCCCTCATCCAGTGCCCTCGTGACCCAGTCAAAAAGTCAACCAAGTTCATCTGACAGGATCTGCCAGCGATAAACCCATGCTGTCTGTCATCTTGCAGATCATTATCCACAAGAAACTGCACCAGCCTTTCTTTGAGGATAGATTCCATCAGTTTCCCCACAATTGTGGTGAGGCTCACCAGTCTGTAGTTCCCTGGTTCGTCCTTGGGCTCACTTTTGTGGAGAGGTACCACGTGTGCCTCCCTGCAATCTCTGGGCACACATCCCGTATTTAGAGAGGTGTTGAACAGATCCACCAGTGACTCTGCCAGGACCTCTGCAAGCTCCCTCAGCACCCTGGGATGTACTCCGTCTGGCCCAGGTGCACTGTCTACCATCAGGAACCTAAGGCCCTCCAGCACCCTTTCCACCATGATGACCCCACCTGTGGTTGGCCCCCCTATGCCTGCACCCCCTTTCCCTGTAGGAACGGGTCCATCCCTCTCTCTTGTGAACACTGAACAGAAGTACTCATTAAGTACTTCTGCCTTCTCAGCCCCCTTGTCTACCCACCCACTGCTTTTCCTGATCCTAACTATTTGATCCTTGCACTTCCTCTTTTTCCTGATATACCTGAAGAAATCCTTTTTTCCTTCCTTAATCCCCTGTGCTAATTTCCTTTCCCTGGCTGCCTTTGCAGTCCTGACCGCTCTGCTCACTTCCCTGGATTTCCTCACATAGTTCTCCCTATCCTCTGCCCTGTTGGTTCTCTTGTAGGTTTGGAAGGCCCTTCTTTTATCCCTCACCTTCTCCATTACCTCTCTAGTCATCCAGCTTGGATGTTTGCTCCTTGATTTCTTTTGCTGGCTCTTGACACAAGCTTTAGTGGATTCAATCAGCCCTAGTTTTATGGTCGCCCATTTCTGCTCTGTGTCCATGTCACGGTGGATGCCATCTATGTGTGTGTTCTCATTAATTTCCCCATCCTGCCAGAGTCTGCCTTTCTGAAGTCCAGGACCTTTGTTTTTATATTGTGGATCTCTCTAATCAAACTGATAGAGAATCACACTGTGTGGGGATCGCTACCAGCCAGTGGTTCCTCCACCCTTACATTTATGACCTGTTCTCCATCCTCCAGCACCAGGCCTAGAATATTTTCTTCCCTTGTTGGCACTGTCACCCTTTGGGTCAGGAAGCCATCTTGGATTGCTTCCAGCAGGATCTGCTCCCTGGCGCATATGGTGGCTGGAATGCTCCAATCCACCCCACCCCTGATAAATTGAAGTCTCCCACCACCACAGTGCTCCCTTTGCCACAGAGTCTCTTTAGCTGCTCCCCTAGCTCTCTATTCACATCCTCTTTCTGGGTTGGAGGCCTATAAACAATCCCCATTTGGAACCTAGCTCACTTTGGGGCATGGAGTTGTATCCAAATGACTTCTGACCTGCCTTCTTCCCCCCCCAACGCATTATTTCCCTTCCCTTATGTAAATGGCTACTCCCCCCTTACCTTTTTCTCTGTCCCTCCTGAATAATTTATATTCTGGGATGGCCAAGTCCCAGTCATGGTTTTGGGTTGCCCATGTCTCAGTGATGGCCGCTATGTCCACCTCTCCTTCTGCCAGTAGTGCCTGCAGCTCCACCATCTTATTCCCCAGGCTTCTAGCATTTAGTGATACCATCCTCCACCCTGACTCTCTCCCAGCTGCCCCCTTACTCTCCTCTCCTCCTCCATCCTAGAGAAAGTAGGCCCTATCTTTGCTATGGGGGGAGGTGCATGTATCATCTGCTCAGTGCGGGTGCCACCCATTCATTGCTCGTGGCTTGGCATGGACTAACTACAGTGCCTTCAGAAAGTATTCACCCCCCTTGGATTTTGTCACATTTTGTTGTGTTACTACCAGAATTTTTAATGCATTGAAATGATTTTTCCCCCTTGATTCACACAGCATACTCAACAATTTAAAGGGGCAAAAATATTTATATTGTGTAACAAAAATGTATGAAACATTAAAAACTGAAATATCTTGTTTACTTAAGTATTCACCCCCCTGAGTCAATACTTTGTAGAAGCGCCTTTGGCAGCAATTACAGCTTTGAGTCTTCTTGGGTATGTCTGTATCAGCTTTGCACATCTGGATTTGGGGATTTTCACTCATTCTTCCTTGCAGATTTGCTCAAGCTCTGTCAAGTTGGATGGGGAGCGTCAGTGAACCACGATCTTTAAGTCTTTCCACAGATTCTCGATGGGATTCAAGTCTGGGCTTTGGCTGGGCCATTCAAGGACATTCACCTTCTTGTTCTGAAGCCACTCCAGTGTTGCTTTGGCTGTATGCTTGGGGTCGTTGTCCTGTTGGAACGTAAATCTTCACCCCACTCCGAGGTCTATTGCAGACTGATGCAGGTTCTCCTCAAGGTTGTGCCTGTATTTGGCTCCATTCATTGTTCCCTCTGTCCTGACAAGTGCCCCAGTCCCTGCCTCTGAAAAGCATCCCCATAACATGATGCTGCCACCACCATGCTTTATGGTAGGGATGGTGTTACATGGGTGATGAGCTGTGTTCGGTTTGCGCCAGGCATAGCGCTTTGCATTCAGGCCAAAGAGTTCAAGTTTTGTTTCATCAGACCAGAGAATCTTTTGCCACATGGTCTCAGAGTCTGCCACGTGCCTTCTTGCAAACTCCAGGCATGCTGTTATGTGGCCTTTTCTCAGGAGTGGCTTCCGTCTAGCCACTCTCCCATAGAGGCTACATCTGTGAAGTGCTGCAGAGGTTGTTGTCCTCTGGACAGGTTCTCCCATCTCAGCCATGGAACTCTGTAGTTCTGTCAGGGTGGTCATTGGGTTCTTGGTCACTTCCCTGACCAAGGTCCTTCTTGCCCGAGTTGCTCAGTTTGGGAGGACGGCCTGCTCTAGGAAGAGTCTGGGTGGTTCCGTAATCTTTCCATTTCCTAATGATGGACTTGACTGTGCTCCTGGGAACTTTCAACACCCTAGAAATGTTTTATACCCCTCCCAGATCTATGCCTCCTCCACAATTCTATCACGGAGTTCTACGGACAGCTCCTTGGTCTTCATGGTAGAGTTTCTGCTCTGACATGCACTGTCAACAGTGAGACCTTATATAGACAGGTGTATTTCCTCTGAAATCATGTCAACCATTTGAACTGACCACAGGTGTACTCCAATCAAGTTTTAGAGTGATCTCACAAGAAAATTGGATGCACCTGAGCTCAATTTGGAGTGTCATAGGAAAGGGGGTGAATACTTATCAAATCAAGACATTTCAGGTTTTTATTTTAAATTACATGTACAAAAATTTCAGAAGTTTCATTCCACTTTGACATTATAGAGTAATTTGTGTAGATTCGTGACCAAAAAATCCCATATAAATGTATTTTAATTTGAGTTTGCAACATCACAAAATGTGACAAAATCCAAGGGGGGGGCGAATACTTTCTGAAGGCACTGTAGATGTAGGAAGGACTATTTTTAATCTTATAACTTCCCGAGTGTGTTTAATGTTTTTCTTGTGTTTTTTTCATTGTTCTACTGTATTATTTCTCTGAATATTGGGATTCTCTTCTCTCTTCCCTTTACCAGGTTTATTAAAGGTCTGCCTTGATTCACAGAATTACTCTATTTCTCACTGTAACAGGTCTTTCTCCAGATGAATAGGCAGAAATTATGATGCACAGTTCAAAGAAGAAGAGAGCTCCCTGGTGCGGTGGTGCTAGGTTCAAATTCAGGAACATCTCTGTGGCAAATAAAAGAACAGCACTCACCTCCCATCAATGGAGTTTGCAGACCTCCTTCATTTTCACACTCCATGGGTTCAAAAATGACCACTAGCACATCCTTTAATTATTTGTACAAGAACAACTTTTTATTGAAAATATAGGTGTTTCCACACAAAAGATAAATAGCAGGTACAGACAGTTTAAATCCCATTCAGAAGTCCAGAATGTTTGCTTCGGACACTAGCTTGGCATTCAGTTGTTCAGTCCCAACTGACGTTTTGTGCTTTGCGAATCCTGACAGTAGTGACAGAATTAATTTCCATTAATTTATAGTTTGTTATACTTTTAAAAGTCTGCCAGTCCTGAAACAGGAGGACACCCCCCTTACCCTTACAGAAAACAAGCAGTTCAAATTTTATTACTGACTACCAACATGCCGAATATGAATCCTCTATCTACATATTTTTTTAATGGTGTGAAAAGTATTGGTGATAAAAATTAAAATCTTATTACTGATTGCCAACATGCTGAACTTGAATTCCATACAGTTGGCTAGTGTCCCAGACTGGCATGGCCTGCACACTGAGGTTCTGAAACTTTTAGCCATGCCTTTATTGGTGTCATTACCTAATGTGCATGGGGGCCCATGTGGCCTTGCCTTGCTTGAGCAGGGTAAGAGGGGGGTGTCCATCTGTTTTAGGAGGACCAGCAGTCAGGCTGGAACACAAGAGGAGTGGCAACCACAATAAAGACAGTTTAAGCTTAAGCTGGTCCCATTTTGGAGTTAGCAGTTCCAGCTGGGTACTCGGTGATACACCACCAGAGATTGGATAGTAGAAGTGGGGAGGGGGTAGCCATTTGTTTTAAGATGGAACTAAGCCTTGTAGCTGTGCCAGTTGGGGTCACTAGATCCTTCAAACATATCATGGATGCATGTATGGGTTGCAGGATACTTCTTGTCTACCGTCCACCCGGGGGTGAGAAGGAGTTCCTGCAGGAAGTCGCGAACTTCATCGCCGAGATGGTATTGGAGGCCCCCAGGTGGTTGGTGCTGGGGGATTTCAGTGCCTGGGTCAATGATGAACTCTTGCATTTTACTCAAAACTTCCTCCAACTGATGACTTCGTTGGGCTTTACACAGGTGGTTACCTCTGTGACCCACATGCAAGGTCATTCGCTGGACCTGGTGTTTCTGCTGGGAATGGAGATCTCTGATGTGGTGGTGGAACTCATCGGATGGTCCAGTCACCACACTATAGGGGTCAGTTTCCTGGCCCCCCCAATAGACCTGCCCCTACAGAGATGGTCCAGTACCGCCCTTTATGGGGTTTGACCCCTGATGGTTTTGTGGTGGTTCTGGACCTATCAGGGAGTTTGAGTGTTAGCAAAGATCCAGAAAATCTCCTGCTAGCCTATAACAAGATGGTGGGGGCTGCTCTGAATTCTGTTGTTCCCGTCTGGGTTCATCCTTCACAATTTGCCCTCAGTCCCATTGGTTTGATGGGACTTTGAGGGAGCTGAGGAGAGTAGGGAGAAGGTTGGAGTGGTGCTGGCTGAAATCAGGGCTGTTGGATGACAAGCTTAGATTGATGTCCCATTACAGGGATTATCAATGTGCAGTCTCCTGTAAGAAGGCAGTGTTCCTGTCAAGGGAGATTGCAGCTGTGCAAAATCGACCAGCTCAGCTCTTCCAAACTGTGGACAGGTTGTGCAATCCAACCTGTCTCCAGAATCAGGGAGCTTTTTCACAGGAAAAGTGTGATTAGTTCACTCGATTTTTTGCAGATAAGGTTGCCACCATCAGATCTGAGATCTGCATAGTCTGCTCAGTTGGGCAGTGTAGAGATTGGTGCAAGGTTGCAAGCACCCAATTTGTCTGGTCAGACTTTAGTCAGCTGGCAATCAAGGATGTTGTGAAGAACATCCGGGGTTTGTGACTGACTTACTGTAGTTTGGACCCAGGTCCAATGCGCCTCTTGATGGGTGCTTGGAGGTATTTGGGCAGGTCCTTGCTGAGATAGTTAGGTGTTCATTAGAGACCAGGGAGTTTCTGGACACCCTGAAGGAGGCAGTGGTTCACCCCCTCTTGAAAAAAACTTCTTTTGACCCTGACTGTCTCGCAAACTACTGGCCTGTCTCTAACCTGCCCTTTGTGGGTAAGGTTCTTGAGATGGCAGTTGTGCTGCAGCTCGAGGAGCATCTGACCAGCCATGATATCTGCGATTCTCTCCAGTCTGATTTCAGGAAGAGGCATAGTACCTAGACCACGTTGGTTTGAGTATTAATGATTTCCTGACGGCGAGAGATCGGAGGAGTTGTTCCATCTTGGTCCTCCATGATCTCTCTGCAGTATTTAATACTATGGACCATGGGGTATTGCTGGAGCACTTGCGGCTACTCTGTGGGCTGTCTGGTACAGTCCTCAGATGGTTTCATTCTTTTCTCAATGGTAGGACGCAGAGAGTAGAGTCGGGAGTTTTCTCCTTGGCTCCTCTCTTCCTGCCATGTGGGGTACCGCAGGGTCTCTGCTTTCCTCCATGTTGTTCGCTGTGTACATGCTGCCATTGGGGGACATTATTAAGCATTATGGGTTGAGTTTTCACTGCTATACAGATAATACTCAACTGTACATGTCCTTTGTGCCTGAACAGAGCGATGTTGTTTCAGTCTTTAACAACTGCCTCTCTGAGATTCAGGACTGGATGAGTGCCAACTGGCTTAAGCTAAATCCAGATAAGACTGAGGCGTTGGTAGTGGACCCAGGTCATCGGGTAGAGGGGTTATCAGTGGGGCAGCCATCTGGGCTCTGGCTCAGTGGCAGTCAACTGATGACCTCTGACCGCGTGCGGAATCTTGGCATTATGCTTGATAGTGAACTGACACTTAAGTCTCTGGTGTCAGCCGTTGTCAAGATCTCATTCTACCATCTGAGGAATATCACCCAAATAAAACACTTGGTTCCACCCAATGACCTTCCGACATTGGTCCACACCTTTGTGACCTTGAGCCTTGATTGCTGCAATGCCCTATATCTAGGGTTACGGGGGGTGGACCTCTGCCACCTGCAGCTGGTGTAGAATGTAGCTGCCAGGTTGTTGACTGGCTTATCAAGATCTTGTCAAAGCACACCTGTGCTCTGTGGTCTGCACTGGCTGCCAGTGCAATGGAGGATCACCTTCAAGGTTGTGTTACTGACCTATAAGGCCCTACACGGACTGGGACCACAGTACCTACAAGATCTCCTTTGTCTCTACCGTCCCCTTCATCCTTTCCGCTCCACCAGCGAGGGATTGCTAGAGATTCCCAGGGTCCATTTAACAACTTCAGGAGCTAGATCATTTGCTTTTGCTTGCTGACCCTGTGGAATTCTCTACCTCATCGGATTATGGAGTGCCCATCCGTTGAGGCCTTTAAATCTGCCTTAAAAGCATATTTATTTGATCAAGCTTTTTCCAATATTTAAAAGCCTGCTGTAATATGATTTATTTTATGTTTTAATTCTGTAGTACTGATGTTTTATGTTTTTGTGTACAACGCTATGATTTCTTTGGAATGGCGTTTTATAAAGATTGAGATTGAAGAAGTAAAATTGAAGCTTAAAATAATAAAATGTTTTTCTATTAAAGAGCAGCTTTCTACTGTGGCAATCCATGTCCCCATATTGAAGTTCACCATTTTTACGTAGATCAGTGTGTAACAAAAATGATTAATGTGTTAAAATTAGAAAAAAAATACTTTGTTTTCTGGAAAAAGCGAGTTGGAGCCGAAGGAATTGATGCGGAAGTTCCGGTTCTCGTGTGACATCAGTAAATGAAAAACAAGAAGAATCAGATTTTCCCATACACAATGCAGAGCAAGTGGATCAGTGAGGCTACAGATGTTGGCTGCAGTTACTAAACGTAAGTTATTTTGCAGTGCCGAAGTTGCCATATTGCAGTAAACTGCATAAATCTGCCATTAATGTTGATTTTCATCAGAAAGTATGTTTTGTTATGTTTTACATCTCCTGTGCCTTTATTTTTTATGTTTAACATGTGCACATGTCTGATGGCCCTTTTGAGTCACGGGTACCTCCTAGGGTGTGCAATGTGCCTCACGGTCCTTTTACTTGAAATTGCCTATGCTACCCTCTTCATTTGTATACAGTATATAATGTGTTTTTTGTATTTTGAGACCTTTTTTTATTTCAACTGATGAATTCTTATATATTGGCTGTGCACATGTCTGATCTTTTTTATTCCCTTCTCCCTGTTGGCGGCTGCACTGTGCCTCGTGGTACTGACCCCTGACAATTCACATTGTTAATGGCTTATTTGGTATTCATAACTCCTCTATGTATTCAGAGTCTGTTATTTGACTGTGGAATTCTTGCTTTATAGAGCTTGTTCTCATTTCTTTCTAACCCTTCGATGTACTCAATGATCCATCCTGGCATCTGTACTGTGCCTCATGTTACTGTCCCGGGAAAATCACATTTCTAGCTGCTTATTTTTGCTTTCCACATTGGCTATATTCTATGAGACTACTAGTTTTGTGTTCTTAGACCGATTGCATTTTTTAAAACTGCCTGTGAACATGTGCATTCCTCCACTTTAGTCCCTGCTCCCTCAAGGCATCTGCAGTGTTCATCGTTGTAGTGTCCCCTGAAATGTACATCGCTAGTTGCTTGTTTGGTTTTTTCCAATTGAGTATGGATTACAAGACTACTGTTTTTGTTTGCTTTCAGTGTTTTTTTTTTAATTTTATATTTGCTGTGCACATATCTGTTCGTCCACTTTAGTAACTGCTCCCTCATGGTATCTGCAGTGTGCCTCGTGGTACCGTCCCATAAATTATCAGTGCTAGCTGCATGTTGTGTACTTAGAAGTATACAGTACTTAAGCAATAAGGCATGACCAGGGGTTATGTTAATGGACAGTTAATCACCCTGTAGGGGTGTACTGTGGCACGAGGCATAGCCGAGTGCCACATGCCCCTAGAGGGTGATTAACTGACTATTAACATAACTCCTGGGAGTGCCTTATTGCTATTATAATAATATGTTTTTAAACAGTGTTAAACCTTATTTAGAATATGGTTAAGCTCTACATGTATGTTAATAAAAGATTAACATAAGGCTGTCAGAATGTTTACAGCCAATCAAAAAGCTACATTTCTCAGAGCCTTTTTATAATATGCATTAGCACCTCTTGTTAGTGTGCTATCTATTCTATTGAAATTCATTTCTGTACATCCTTGCCATTTAATTTTCATGTACTGTTCGGCAGACTGCCTTTTTTGAACCACATTCTCATTGTTTCGGATGTAAATATGTGTATCCTCCATGAAGTGTGTGCACCTCCACCCACACAGCCCACAAAATGCAAGCAGTAACAGGACTTCATAGTCATGCCATGGCAAAAAGGGTTCAAATGTACCATTGATTCTGTTTGTTGCTAAAACCTCCACGTTTCTTTTTTTATTCAGGTTTCGTGCTGCATAACTGTAGGAGTGTTCGTCATGCCTTTTACATTGCTACACTTCTCTGCATGCCATTTTCCCTTTAGTCTGCTTGTGTGAGCCTACTTCTATGTATGTTCTGTGTATAGCAGACTGTCGTGTGTTGTGATTGTTCTCATTTTGTGCAATCTAGGACTGAGAATACCTTCTGTGCTGAATGTAGAGGTGAACCTATTACTTACAGTGATGGGAGCACACTTCATTCTGCAATTTATTGTATGTTTTTGAAATTATCAGTGTTCTCTACATTGCCCACCCCAGGCATCTTATCATGCATGCATTCTCCCATGCATGTCTATGCATTACTGTTACTGTTTGGTTTTTTGTTGTCTGCGGAGGGCTACACTGTGGAGAGGATACCTGCACTTTCTAACAGTACCTGACAATAGCATCCTGTTCAATTGTATGATTCATATTACATTTGTATTTTTTCAAGTAGCAGTATAGCATGAGCATCAAGTACATGTGCCAATGTTGTGGTGTGCGGATCTTCCACTATAACTGAATGTTGCTTTTCCTGTGTTTCATTGTAAATTTAATTATTTAGTGTTTCAACAAAATACATCTTTTTGTCCTGCATACCACATAAAGTTATATGAAATGAATTTCACCATAGATGGCCATTAAAAAAATCAAGTAATACATGTATATTTCTGATCCCTGAACCTGTGCTCACTGAGTGATTGAAAAGGGTACCTGTAGGGGATATGTTTAATTATTTGTATTTCTTTATTTGAAAGTTTGTGTCTGTGACAGGGACACCGAGCCATGGCTCATTTCCATGTACAACCCCTGGGGACAGGAAGGGGAGTATTTTAAAATATTTAAACTGACTTAGAGAACCAAATTACGCTGTTTGTGGTATTCTAGTTAATGGTGGTAATTTTGCCAGGGTACAGGGAAATACCCCTACTCTTGCAGTAGGGGGGACCCTTGTCATCTTGATCCAAGATAGTGGACGGAGCTGTTGCTGAGTGCAGCAGTAGGGAGGAGGTCCCAGGGGAGCCTTCTCTTGTTGTGCTATCCCCTGAGTGGATTTCTGAGCAAAATTCTGTAATGGAGAAACCGATAGAAATGGAAATGGAAAAACCTGGTGAAGGAGAAGAGTTCATGGAATTTACTCCAACCAGTTATGCAGAGAATGATGCTGGACATGCCTTACATAGCCAGTTTTTTTCTTCTGATACTCCTACATATACTGTTTGTAAGGGCACTGTCTCTAATGTGATAATGGGAGGGCTTTAAGCCCGAGGTTCAATGGGCAGAGCAACAATGTCACTCCCCCATCGAGCTTAAAAGGTTCCAACATCCTGGGCCTCCCCAGGATTCTTTTTCGTTGCGGCCGGAGGTGCTGCCCATACACTTTCCTCATTCTGCTATGTTTCTTTTGGCTTTTGCCTATGTGTGTATGGTCGCCTCTGGACGCTGGCTCACTCCTTGCCCCCCCCAGTTTCTTTGCTGCTCCGCAGCTTTGTTTTTGTCCCCAACCCCTCTTCTTCTTCCCATTGTTTCCTCTGCGGCCGTCCTTTCTCCATTTCTCTTGTCCTTCCTCCCACCCCCATACCTTCTTGTGCTCTGCCAAGCTCGCTGCATCTCTTTTCTCTGCCTCGCCGTTTCTCTCCCTTGTTTTGGCATTCTCCCTCCAGTTCTTACCGCTCCTGTCTCTCCTCCGATCCTCTCATTCCTCCCTGCTCCACTGTTCTCCACTGCTCTGACCTGTTGCTGGTGCCACTAGTTTCTCTGGCAGCACCGATTTGCCATCCTCCGCTCTTTTTCGCATCGCCTTGGCAATACCTTGCATCTAATGAAGTCAGCGATCGGGTGCGACGTCACACACCAGCTCGGCTCTGCCACCTTATCCCATTCTAACTAGTATTTCCGACTCCTTTTTGACCCTGTTTTCCTGGTTCTCCGTTCCCACTCTTTCTCTTTTCAACTACTGGACAGTATTTGGTGGCATTGCCTGACAAGTTTATTTAACTTTCTTTTGCTAGCCTCTGTCATCCACTTACCACTAATGCCTTCTGGAATCATTTAAATAGGTTATCATCCAGAATGTAACTTTGGTGCCTGCACAGTAAGGACTGAGGTAGTATGCGACAGGCTCCTGTCTTTGGGAACTCTTCTCCAGCCAAATTAACCCCGGCTTCCTGGTAGGACAATAGAGCCACAAATCAGTCTCTCTGGGTCTTCCTGACATCTGACCCAGGTCCAGTTCACGGAGACATCAGACTTCTTCAATTGTGGAGCTCTGAGACATCTGCATTCAAGGGGTAGTGTGCAAATTATGTTACCTACACAAATGCTACAGTGTATTTAATAGAACTTCTGACACCATTATGTATAAAACTGTTGCAGATTTTGCAGCTGCCTGCTGGGTAAGCACTGCCTTTCTAAACGTTAGTGATGGCTGCTGTTGCCTACTTTTCAGCTTTGAATTTTGATTAGGTTTTTGGTCTCCCATCCTACAGTGGTGTTCCTAGTTATGAGAGCTACACTTTTGACTCCCATCCCAGCCATGTCAGTAGCCCCAAAATGTCTAGTGGCCAGGACACAGGTCCCATTTGTGAGCTATGACTCTTTCATCAAGTGTAGCATCTGTCCTTATGCCGCACCCTATGCTCAGCTATCAACAAGCTCCAGCAAGTAAAAAAAAAAAAATAGTTCAGTATCTCCTAGTACACCTGCTTACAAATATTTCCACATAATTTTCTGTCCCAGCTTTCTGTATCTTTATGGGCAATGGCACATTACAGAAAATGTTTGCTTTCTCAGACCTACCTACCTACCCACGTTAACATGGTGGATGCTCTCCCTCCTTCTTCATCCCATGCTCCATCACAGCTTCCCTCCATCTTCATCTTCTTGGTCTCAAGGTCTCCATCCGGTCCTCCTTGATTCCCTCTGTTATCATACCTGTTTCCTTACTCCTACCGACCCACGCTTGTTCTGCTGACCGCCTCGTTTGGCCGTCGTTCGTCCTTGACTCCTCCCTCAGAGATCCGACGCCTCCATTGCCCTTCCTGATCCTTAGTGTCTACTTCCTCACCTTGCTCACTCAAGTGTATCTCTCATTGGATCTTATGCTGCCTCTTCCTCCTGCTGCTATCCTGTGGTGATCATCATCATCGGTCTTCCTTATCCTCAGTCCACATCTGGTTATCGCCCTCTCAAGCTGGTTCTATCTGGCCTGCTATCGATACTTCTTTTGGGCACACCTATCCTTAATCATATGCTCTGGCTAACTCCGTCCAGCCTCATCTGGCTCAACCTACTGCAGTTCTCATCCCATACCGACTGGGTCCTATGCTACCCAGTTGACCTTCCATCCTTCATCCTTTCCTACCCTGCTTTCCTGTGCCCATTCTCATCCCAGCTGTCATAGATTCTCTCCACTCATGACCGTCGTTGATTCTTTCCACTCATGGCTTCCCCTTACCCTCTGGTTCGCATACCCTCTGGTTCCTGATGCGCCTTCTTGGCCTCAGAGTCTGCCTCCTTTCGAGGAGCATCATTGTTCGCATCACTCCATTGTGCATGATAACTTCATTCAAGTTAATTTCCAGTTCATTCCGTCCTTTGTCCTTTCATACATCGCTTTCCTGTACCCACCTCCATGGCTTCAATCCATCATTGTACCTCATCCGTTTCCTAATTTACCTTCCTTGTTCTAGCGTCTTTTCTAGTATCAGCCATCATGGCTTCACTCCACTCTTAGTTTCACTCCTCATCATACATCGTCCAATTTTGCTCACTCCTCATCATGCCTCATCCAATTTTGCTCCTCGATTGCTCAACCTGAGTTGCTTCTGGTTCCAGATCTACCTTATTGGCATCGGAGTCTATCTCCTTTCAAGGAGCCTACTTCCTTTTACTTCCTGCATTCAAGTTCATTTAAAGTTCATTCCTGTCTCCTCCTCTTCCAGTTCCATACCAGCCATCCAGGATTCACTCCATTCATGGCCTACTATCGATATTTCTTTTTGGGCATACTTATCTTAACTTCTATGACACCTTATCAAACTGCAGCCATCCTGCCACACGTATCAAGTCCATAACTCCAGTCATCATTCACTCAGCCTTACCTCAAGGTTCATCTATTTGCATCGCTTCCTCGAACATTCCTATCATTGAATCCTAGGCTACCTTATTGACTACAACCTCAGGGTCTAATCATTCAGAGTCTAGTCGTTCACATCGCATAATCAAGCATGCCTCTTCAACCTCAGTGTCTGCTCACTCGCATCGCTCCATCAAGCCAGTCTGCATTGTCCTTGGTCGTCTCATCAGCACATCTGGAATCTCCTTGTGCGCACATCTGGATACCCCTTGCTCCTCTGACTTCTACATGGATTTACTGCCTCCCATCGACAATGAAAGTATTCCTTGTTGCCTCATGTTCCTTCTTTGACCTGCATGTAGTCTCATGTTCCCTCTTCGATCTGTGCTTTATTTTGGGGATTTTTCCTATTTCATCATCATCCTCCCTACCCGTATTCCTCTCATTACTGAACCCTTCTTTTTAACAACATACATCCTCAAATCAAACATTGTCAGCCTAGAGGGAAGGTGACCTAGGCCTTGGATCCCCAGAGGTTTCCTCCTCAAAGGGTTTTTTTTCTCTCCTCCATGCCAATGGTCATAATATTAGTTAGAGTTAGTGCTTCTCCATATTAGTTACTTAGGTTCCGCTGTTGGATGGAGGTGAATGGTAGCCCCGGCTTTCCCCTCTCTCCTTAGGAAGTTAGCCCTTCTCTTCACAGAATTCATTCATCATCCTCACCTCTTTGAAGCTTGACATCTTTGGGTATTCTTTTTGGGCTACTTCCTAACCTACCTTTAGCTGACTCATTCATTCCCAGCACCTGTACGGGGGAGGGGGGAACCCTCCTCTAGGGTTCCTTGCATTGTACCCCTACAGGGTGGTATATCCCATGGATAGAGAGGCAGAAAGCCACAAAGCAAATCAAGTTACACAAGCATCATCTCCTATCTTATCCAGTTGCATAAGCACATTGAATGGGAGAGCTTTAAGCCCAAAGTTCAATGGTTGGAGCAACAACGTCACTCCCCCATCGAGCATAAAATGTCCCAACATCCTGGGCCTCCCCAGGATTCTTTTTCATTGCCAAGGACACAAACAAAAGGTAAAGCCGCGAATCAGCCAGGTAACCGGTGCACTCGTAATGAGCAGCCAGCTTGAAAAGTTCACAAAAACCACAACACAAGGGAATGCACTCGATATCAACAAGGAAGCTCAGAATCCCAAAATATAATCCAAATAATATGTTTTATTTAGCTCTTGAGTGCACATAAAAACCACAGATTATTGCCTGCTATCACCCGGCGCTTTGACTCATCACGAGTCTTCCTCGGGGTGTGGCTAAAGGAGGGAGAATTGCATATTTAAGTGAAAAAAGCAAAGACAATTAATTTACATATTGACATCATAATTACATTTAAAGCATCATTTTCTTGTTTTGTAATATCTAAAATAGTAAAAAAAGAACTATTTATGTTACAGTCCGGATAGAAACCCCAGAATAATCACTTTGTCTCACTGAATCTTCAGGATGCTGCTAAAGTGCAAACCTTTTAGTTTATAGCTTTTAAAGTAAATAACACTAGAGTTTCCATCAAAAGCAACACTAAAGTTACTTGGTTCCTGGGATTCATGTCTCTGGCAAGGACTGTGTTCCTTATAAATAGGCAGCAAACCATATTTTATTCCAACCATCTGGTCTAGATCCAGAGTTTAGAATGTCTCAAAGAATAACTGACCTGTAGAGAAAAGCAAAATAGGGCAAACATTTTATCATCTTATGTTATAAACTAAAAGGTTTACGCTTCAGCAGCAACCTGCAGATTCAATGAGATAAAATGATTATTCTGGGGTTTCTATCCAGACTGTAACATAACTAGTTATTTTTTTTATAATTTTTGATATTTCAAAACAAGAAAATGATGCTTTAAATGTAATTATGATGTCAATATGTAAATGAACTGTCATTGCTTTTTTCACTTAAATATGCAATTCTCCCTACTTTAGCCACACCCCTGAGGAAGACTCGTGATGAGTCGAAGCGCCAGGTCATAGCAGGCATTAATTTGTGGTTTTTATGTGAGCTCAAGAGCTAAATAAAACATATTATTTGATTATAGTTTGGGATTCTGAGCTTCCTTGTTGATATTGAGTGCATTCCCTTGTGTTGTGGTTTTTGTGAACTTTTCGAGCTGGCTGCTCATTACAAGTGCACCGGTTACCTGGCTGATTCATGGCTTTACCTTTTGTTTGTGTCTTTGGAACTGCCAAGTTAGCCACTGAACACCACGCAGTTTAACAGCTGAGTTGTAACTTTATATCAAACCACAGGATTTATAACACTGGTTGGATTTGGGCTAATTTACTGTGGGCGAAGATTTTTCATCATTTAATTTCACTGACAAATAGAATGAATAATTCATCAGAAGCGACAGAAGCAGCAGGCCCAAGCCATTACGATTGGGAGAATTTGGATGAACTGACAAATTGGAGAAGCAAAGTAAGAGAACGGTTACAAGGGGAAGAGGTACATTCTGAGACTTCAAATTCTCTGAAAATTGCCTTTTTAGAACTCGAGAGGTTGCTGTTAAAAGAAATTGATATCTCATTCAATATTTCAACATTAGAGGAGTATTTGCATAGGGAGCAAGTCCCTAGAGGCTTAAGGGTAACAGCTGAACCATCCAGTGGTATTGAAGAATTTCCATATAAAAAAGAATGGTTACAGGCTGCAGCAGAATGCTTGAAAATGTTTATAGAATTACTGGTTTAAAGTGATACAAAAAATATGAAGAATTGTTAAGAGAACTCAATGCAGCAAAAGAAAAAGTTGTAAACCTGAAAGCCGATATAAAATATAACGAGCTTAATGCAACCTTACAAGAGAGACTAATTAAGTATGACGATACAACTATAGAAAGAAAGGCAAAGAAACTTTTGAGAGACTTAATAGATAATCAAAAGGGAAACATTCTGAGTTGGCCGAAACCTAGAAACAACAGATCTTTAAGTCATGGCCGTTCAAGAGTAAGGTTTGATAACCAGAATAAAGATCTAAGGAGTAACTTGAAAGAACAAATGGATCAGTAAGCATGTCTAGATCAAAGGATTAAAGTTGCAAGAGGGGTTACAGCTATAAATTCAACTTCAAAAAATGGGGAAGGACAAGGAAAACAAGGAAGGGGAGACATGATGGAAAAAACAATAGGACAAAATCTGAGGGGCAAAACCAAGAAAAATTGTAAGTAGTAAATCTATCCAAGTTAAAACTTATGGAACTACAAAACAGAGTCCTGAGTAAAGGCCTACGTTTCATCCCCACCCCACCCCATCCCCGATTAACGATTTCTATAAATTTGTGGACTTGTTTAAATTCTTTCGGAAATTGAAGTTGAAACTTTTTTCTGCAAGGAAAACAAAGTTGAAACATCGACGAATTTGGGATTTTTAGAGAATTTAGATGGCTTAACTGAGGATATTGACATTCTCTTGGAAACCATGATGGCAGCTCCTTTATCTAGGGAACAAGAAACTAGATTTATGATGGATGATTTTGCAGGACTTGAATTAAATGTCGACGATGATGTAGATGTTGTACAAGACAATATTTCTTCTGATTTAGAGACTTTAGAACAACTGTTACTAGAAAATAGAGCGACAGAAACTCGAGTTATGGATAATATTGGGATTCTGAATACAAGAGAACATTGGTTAAAATTAAGAACAAATAGATTTAAGGTAAAATCCACTTTTTGTCCCTTTATATTTAATCATGCAATTAACACTTATGAAAAAGTAGTTTGTCAGCAAGTGGAAGAAGTACTTAACAATAAACAATCCACACCAAACTACAATTTAACAAAAAAAGAAAATGAAGCTATTAAGGAATTAGCTAAGAATAGTGAAATTGTCATAAAAGCCTCAGATAAAGGAGGAAATATTGTGATTTTTGACAGACTGCACTATAAGTTCATGGTGAATACCCTGCTAGATAATGAAAAGAATTACCAGAAGTTGAATTTTGATCCAACATTGATTTATAAGAAAGGGTTATTCGCATTACTGTCACAGGCTCTTAATGAAGGCAGTATTACAGAGATGGAGTTTCAGTACCTCTTTAGAGAGTTTCCAATAGTACCAGGATTTTATGCATTACCAACATTGCATAAAAATAAAACAATTCCCCCAGGCAGACCTGTAGTCTGTGGGATAGGGAGTTTAACACAAAATCTTGGCAAATTTGTAGATTTTTTCTTACAGCAGAATGTACTTGGCCTGGACTCCCACATTAAAGATAGAAGACACTTACTGCAGAAATTACATGACATTAAATGGGAGAAGGAATTTTGTTGGTGAAGTATTGATGTAGAGTCACTTTATACATCAATAGAGCACAATCAGGGCATCACTGCTGTAAAATACTTTTTGGATAAAAATGGTAATTCAGAGGAATTTCTGAAGGAATTTATTTTACAAGCATTAAGACATATTTTAGAACATAATTATTTTAAATTTGATGACCAGTTTTATCTCCAAAAGTGTGGAACAGCAATGGGGGCATCAATGGCCCCAAGTTATGCCAATTTATTTTTGGGCCACTGGGAGAATACCTTGGTTTTAAACATGATTAACCCTTTTCACCAATATATTGAATATTGGTATCGCTTTATTGATGACATCATTTGTATTTGGACAGGGGTGTTAGCACTTGTACAAGATTTTGTTGATTGGTTAAATGAAAATGATTTGAATTTAAGTTTCACTCATGCAGTAGATAAATCTAAATTAAATTACTTGGATCTGGATCTCAGCATAAATGAGACCTCTAAAATAGAAACTAAGTGTTTTCGGAAACCCACAGCAACAAACTCTGTATTACATGCAATAAGTACATATCCTCAACATTTAAAAGACTCAATTCCATGTAGTCAGATGGTTTGATTGTGTAGAAATTGTAGCACTGATGAGCTGTTTGAAATACAAGCAAATGAACTAATGGAATGCTTATTAAAAAGAGGATATTCATTTAAGCTTTTAGAAGAACAAAAAAAGAGAGCTAGTAATATGAATAGAATGGCCCTGTTGAACAAATCAAGTGATGAAATTGATGTACAACCATGCACCTTTGTGACACAATATAACCATAAGGCAGGGTTAATTGGAAATGTTGTTTATAAGAATTGGCCCATTTTGATGAGTCATCAGAAAGTAGCTAAGACAGTTGGGACTAAACCAAGAGTTTCCTTTAGTAAGGCAAAAAATGTAAAGGATATTTTGGTACATAGTAGATTTACTACCCTGAGAGAGTTAAGAATGACATGGTTACTGAAAAGAACAAATGGGAGCTTTAAATGCTCAAGATGCAATGTCTGTAAGTACTGCAGTACTGGTAAAGAATTTCAACACCCCCAAATCCTAATATTCGAGTGGAAATCAGAGAGCTCATAACATGTGATACATGTTATGTGGTTTATGTGCTCTGGTGTAGTTGTAACCTATTATTTGTAGGAAAACCAATAAGATCTTTGAAGCAAATAATTCAAGAGCATGTACGCTCCATCATTAATAAAAGACAAGATACTTCAATAGGATTACACTTTAGCCAGACACATGACTCTAAAACTGATTGTATGCAGTTTATAGGCATTGAATGTGTTCCCCCATTGGAATTCGGAGGAGACAGATCTAACATTTTGTTGGAAAAAGAAAGTAAATGGATTTACACTTTAAGGAGTGTAAATCCAAATGGTTTAAATGAAAGTTAGGACCTCAAACCCTTTCTTAAACTGAAGTAAGTTGATTCTAATCTTTAAGGTATAAGATGATAAAATGTTTGTCCTATGTTGCTTTTCTCTACAGGTCAGTTATTCTTTGGGACATTCTAAACTCTGGATCCAGACCAGAGGGTTGGAATAAAATATGGTTTGCTGCCTATTTATAAGGAACACAGTCCTTGCCAGAGACATGAATTCCAGGAATCAAGTAACTTTAGTGTTGCTTTTGATAGAAACTCTAGTGTTATTTACTTTAAAAGTTATAAACTAAAAAGCTTGCGCTTTAGCAGCATCCTGCAGATTCAATGAGACAAAGTGATTATTCTGGGGTTTCTATCCGGACTGTAACATAAGTAGCTCTTTTTTTATTATTTACAAAACAAGAAAATGTTGCTTTAAATGTAATTATGATGTCAATATGTAAATGAATTGTCATTGCTTTTTTCACTTAAATATGCAGTTCTCCCTGCTTTAGCCACACCCCTGAGGAAGACTTGCGATGAGTCGAAGCACTGAGTGATACCAGGCATTAATCTGTGGTTTTTATGTGAGCTCAAAAGCTAAATAAAATGTATTATTTGGATTATATTTTGGGATTCTGAGCTTTCTTGATATTGAGTGCATTGCCTTGTGTTGTGTTCTTTTTCGTTGCCCACCACCCACCCCTCCTCCTCCTCCTCCAGTGGCTCATCTCTCTTACCCATGGGATTCTTCCTAACCTACCTTTAGACAATACATTCATTCCCAGCACCTGTAGGTGGGGGGGACCCTCCTCTAGGGTTCCTTGCATCATACCCCTACAGGGTGGTATATCCCACAGATAGAGATGTGGAAAGACACAAAGCAAATCAAGTTACACAAGCATCATCTCATGTCTTATCCAGTTGCGTAAACACATTGAACTGTGAAAAATTAAAATCAGGATGAAGTGCTCCTAAAGCAAGCAGTACAGAGGAACAAGGCTTTTGTGGCTAAACTCCTAAATGATACAAGAGAAGAAATGCCTGTTGTGAGACCTGAACCCATAGCTATGCCACAGACCATGGAACCTACAGACCCACACATTCTCAATGTACAAACTGTGCAGTTTGCCTCCTCAGATGATTTACTGTCTTCTTTTGACTCTAACCCCACTATTGCCACAGCAAATAATGCTGCTGAACTTCTTGTTGTAAACATATCCGTTCTCAGACAAGGCAAAATGTCTTAAGAAAACCTTACTACATCTTGGCCACCTGCTTCAGCTTTAAAAGCAGCAAACTGGGTTCCAAATGTTGATGGAGCAGGCTAGACTTCTCCTGGTCTGGTGCCAGCTCAAGAGGTGATGTCCATGGGGAAAAGTGCCTCTGTGGAGTCTGGTATCCCCACCAAAGGTAAATAATCTGTTTTATCCACTGAACTTTCTGTTGGTACTGCAGGAAAAATGTCAGAAAATGTTTCTACAAATTTTTGGACAAGTGCTGGGAAAAACGTTTCCTGCACTACACAGCATGGCCATCCAAATAAGACCTCAAATATGACATTAAATCAAGAGAATCTTTCTGTTTCTGAACTGCCTCCTTCTGATTCAGATTCTACAGAAACTTTGCAGGCTGCTATTCGGCAACCAGTCACCAGGGGTACAAATGCTGATGATGCACCTGAGAGCATAGAACAAACTGAGCAGCCAGACAGAACTTTTCAGATGGCAGACTTGTTTAAACAAGTAGGATAACCTGCTCAGTGCCGAAATGCAGTGAGACACAAGTACACTGCTACTGCAGAACTGTTTCCTGACAGGAAATTTATTCTTCACAATCTGCGTAAAGATGTTATGGATATTCCAGACTGGGGTCTGTTTGCTCTTATACATGTTAACGGAGAGAATCTGTATGATATCAGTTTTAGGAATGTATACACCTTAGAAAAATTCTGGCAGAAGTTTGAAGGGGTAAAACATCTAGATATCTGGTAAGATTTTTTCCTATCCCCCTTACTAAACCCACTTTAAAAAACATTACCTTACTGTTTAGAAGTGAGGGCATTAATAGTGAAGATGTTCAGTATTGGCTAAAACAAAAATGCAATATTCAACAAAAACCCACCCCCATTCTAGATGAAGATTTAGTATGGATGGGGGTGGGGTGGAAAATCAAGGCAAAACTAAGACACACTCATTCTGGGGTCCAGCACCTTCCCAGCAGTTTTTATATCGGAAGGGATAGGAGAATTTGTTTCTATCTGGGGCAGCCTAAGACTTGCCAGAAGTGTGGCATACAGAGACATCTAAGCTCTACCTGTAATCAGCCCAGATGTAACTTATGTTTAGGATGTGGCCATGTTAGCCTGGGCTGTCCCAACCCTTTCCGCTGTAATGTTTGTGAAGAGCAGGGGCATTCCTACCAAAAGTGCCCCTGGGCAGCACACAACAGCCTGGACAGGGCAATGCAGGATCAGGAAACTTTGATAACTGAGCAGTAAGTAAAGGTTATGCAGCGTATCCTGCAGGTAGGGAAATGGGCAGACTAGGTGGGCCAAGTGGCCCTTATCTGCCATCAAAGTCTATGTTTCTATGTTTCAAGCCAGGGAAAAGTCCCTGATTACATTTACTGAGCCTAGATCCCCCTCCGGCATTGATTTGACAGAGCTAAGTGAAGGTCCCAGCTCTAGCACCACCCTTATATCAGAAGACAGAACCCAGACACCACCCTGAGAACAGATTATCACAAACTCTGATGCCAGGGCAGCTGCAACAACCCCAACCTCAGCTGCAATGCCACCTCCCTCTGTACCTGTTGAGGAGGCTATGGTCAGTCCAACACCAGAGAAAACAACCACCCAAGAAAAAAGTAGAAACCAGAAAACCTGAATCCACTATCCTATCTATAGACTGATACAGTATTTTTGCTAAAAGTAAACAGTGGGAAGATGGTGAGGAAGATGAAGGAGATTCTGATACCGCATCAGTTATTGTACCTCAGGCACAGAACTTGTGATGGTATCATCAAAAACAAAGAAAGTGCAGGGAAAGCTCAAAGAAAAAACTGATTCTGAAGGATGAGGTACCCCATCTCCTTTCTAAATGTTTCAGTTTCTCCACCCTCTGTCCATAAATGTAAGCAGTATTGAATCCTTTAAAACTTTTCATATTGTCAAAACAACTCCCCAATAATATTTTCTTTTTACAAGACACCTGAATCATGACCTCTTACAAATTAGCACAAGCCGAACTGGCATGGTCAGAAGGGGGTCTCTTTTTGATCCCAAGGGGAAGATGTATGTGATGGGGTGGCCATTTTGCTGAGAGGATCCATTTTCTCCATTAAAAAGCTTACTGAAATGTCCCCTGGGAGGACCTTATGTCTAGGCATCTTTTGTAATAACCAAGATCTCAGACTAATAAATATTTACGCCCCTCAGAGCGTAGCAGCTAGAGTTATGTTGTTCAAATTAATACAGCCACACTTGCACACACAAAAACATATTATTTTTTGGGGAGACTTTAATTGCAGCTTATCACCCTTAGACAGAGGGGGAAAAACACAGAAAATCTTTAGTGATATGGCCTGTCTGAATACTATCATTAGCAATACACAGTTGTATGATGGTGGGAAAACTCATGGGCAGCAAGGCAAGAAAACTTTTTTAAAAGGCACTTTAGCCACGCATAATGATTATATATTTTTCTCCCAAACAAATTCTAGTACAGAAAGTAAATACCATCCCATCGAAACTTCTGACCATTTTGCTGTTTCTTGTCTCTGCTCTGTAGGGCCACAATATCACTATAATTCCAAATCAAGATGGATACATAGTAATTCTTTATTAACAAAGGCAGACATTAAGTGGCATTGTGAACAATTAATCAAGGCAAGAGTTTCAACTATAGAAGCTTATGATAAAATAACTGAATGGTGGGCTATAACTAAACAGGATATTAAAGCTCTGTTCCTAAAACCAGCCACTTGGAAAGGGAAAAAACAGTATTTTAAATACCTTAAACTAAGAGACAACTTGCATAAACTAATTTCTAGGGCACATGAAAGCAAAATAAACTTAAATAAACAAAATGTATAACACAGGAAATGTTTAAATACCAATACAATAGATCATTAAGTTTAAAGTTAGAAGCACACTTTCTAACTCAAGGTCATCAACCATCTTTAGATTTATTTAAAAATTGGGCAGATAGGATAAAAAATAGAACAATAACTTCCTTATTCAAAACTGGTACAACTGAAGCTACGGAGGATTATCACTATATTCAAGATATTGCATAAACCTATTTATAGCAAATTTTTGGATCCCCACCAAAAACTGTGTGGAAGCGAAGGAAGCGAAGCGAAGAAGCTGTTTCAGAACAAGATAAGTTAGGGCCAGATAGGATTCATGCTTTATGGGGTTGAAATCCATGATTTTTGGAAACATAAGTCGGTTTGGATATGTATTTCCTTTTAATAGAAATATGTTTTTTTTTTCTTTCCCCTTTCATATTTTGTTTGTATGATTTGTTAAAGGCTGGCCAGCCAGATAGGGAAGAAGTCAATGTGGTGATGTAATCTCATTTATTTTTGTTTCAATTTTTATCTTTTCATTTTCTTTTTAATGTTTAATTTTATGTTTCCTTTGTATAGATATTCTCTTTCCCTTTAGTTTCCCTGTGAGTGTTTTTTTTTGTATTTAATGCACATTTTTTCTTTCCTGTACATATGTATATGTGTGTACATATATATATATACACATATATATATATATATATATATATATCTACATATATATAGTAGTAAAAAATTCCACTACTCTTATTGAGAAGTGCCATGGGATGTTAAACATCAACCTCAGCAACCACCAGAATAGGCAGACAGGACCTTGGTTTAACAGCTCATGCTCAAGATGGCACCTCAATAGTGCAGAACCCCCCTTTTGAGGCACTGCAGTGTCAATATTGGGATGTATCCCATGTGCTGTGTGCGTGGCTAGAACCAACCACCTTCCAATCTTGTGTGCTCAGAGGTGAGTGTGCTACCATTTGAACCACTGACACTGCCTGTTAATGCTCTACTCAAAGCCTCACCTGCCATCCCAGTGCTGTACTATGCCACTATTCTAACACTGATATGAATTTTGTTTTTGTTGAAAAATGAGTAATGCCTCATTTTGATTTGTTTTACCAGGTATACTCATCAACATGTCATCTGTTGATGATTTCTTCAGCGAAGACGAAAGTCTGACTGATGACGGTGGTAACCTCACGTCAGAACAAGAGTTAAGTGACCCTGATAGTGATGGCTCCGAGAGTTCAGCACATGTAGAGGAACCCATGGTACCACATGACTTAAGGCTGTATCACTTTGAAATTCCAGCATGCCACAATTTAGAAGTGCCCAATGATAAAGAAGTAGAAGAAGTGAATGTGTTCTGAATTGGCAACACTGAATGGTAATGATGTTACTGACATTTACATACATAAAGTGTATTACAGCATAGTTCTGTATAGAAATACATCCAATTTAAAATGCTGGTTTCGTATAGTTCTATAGTAGATGTGTAGAGGCTGTACTACTTAGTGATGCTGTGTGTATTGAGGCATGTTATGCGCAATAGTAACTTATGATTTATTAGCTGGAAAATAATCACTCCCACATGGTGTGCACTGCAATGCGTTGCAGCACTAATGCTGTGGCTACAGCTGAGATGTTTGCTGCTTTCCTGAATGGCTCCGTGGTTTTCTGTGCTGTCTATTTTTATTTCAGTCTAGACAATTTATAGTGTATCTTGTAGAGACTGATTCAGTCAGGGGGAGAAGCCTACTGTAACCTCTGTGTTCTGGAGACACCATTGTTGCTGTAACACACTACAGGGCACACCATGCGGTTCCAACTATTAGCCGGCACCTCAAGCATCTGGTAATATGGCATGTGCATTGCTTCAGTGGAGCTAGTGCCAGTCCACACCATAGCGTATCTACATTTACTATAGTACTTGATGCTCTGTAGTACCACAGTTGAAAGATCATGCAATTTTATTGTACGCTATTGTGGAACAACATCATTCTGAAACTGCTATACAGTGTACATGTGAGTTTAATTCTTAAGTTAGCAATAACCCACAACAAGGTATGGTATTAAAGGCATTTAATCCACACATGGTGTGCATTGTTATTCATGAGCATGCATGTCATCTGAGCACACAGCACACCATTCATCGATTAAATGGATATATCCCCATACACTGTCATCTGTTATTCCAGTTATAATGTGGGTTATTTGCCAAACAACTGGAAAAAGCAGTAAAAGTTATTTTCTCTGTTTGAAGTGCTAGAAAGTACTGTATCCAGCCACCTTGCAAAATAATACCCAAGAAATTGTCTGTCACTTGTGTTATGCATATAGAAATTATATGAATACAGTAGTTATATTATTTCTGACATTTCTTGTACATAATATCATTTGGCTTACTTGAAACTGCCCCTGTACTCCTGCCCACTCCCCCACACACACATACACACACTTTGTTTCTGATGCAGTGTGTCCCATGTGTGTCTCTCTGTCAAGTTGTGACCACCATCAACATACAACACACCAGTACAACGGTGACCCTACCCAGGTAAAGGCTATCAAGCATCAAAGCACCTCACTGGTGATGAAGACTTCTAACTATCACTTCTTTCTGCACTGCCAAATACAAGGTATAACATGTGCAGCACAGAGAGACATACTGTAGGACAATGTACACATTCTGTCTCTATCTCTCTTTCAGAAGAAATCATAGCCACCGCTTAACTAACAAGATGCTTGTTAGTTAAGCACTGGCCATGATTTAAATGGCCCCATTCATGTCTTTGGAGTGGCCCAACCCCCTGATCTCCATATAGTGACTTCATGAAACATTATAACGTTGGTGCGGATTGCTGTCTCAGAAGGTCTTGTGAGTTACTGGGAGGTAACGCCCCTTGTTGCATTTTTCAGTGTTTAACATTTGTAACAAATTTTTTTCTACTACAGTAAAGCTATATGTTGTCTCTTTGTCTCTGTGACTGACCACTCTGCTAAAACTGCACCATAGTAGTCTCATGCAGTACTTTTCCTTACCTGGGAGCTTGATAAGTAAGCAACAAGACACGACATGGTGGGCATGGAACGTATTTTACCGCATGGCTAGTGGCATATTAAGGCCAGAGGCCGCAGTCTGAGTGATGGCCCATGCTGGCCATGCCGTAAAATCTCTTCCATGCACACCATGTTGTGTCTTATTGTGCTTATAAAGTATGCTACATTTTTATTTTCTTTTAAGAGCCCTTAAAAATAGTGTTAATATGTATACAAAACATAGTTGCTTATGTAAAGTTACTATAAAATAGTTCTTCTGCACACCAGACAATGGCATCTTCATGCATGTTTGTTTATTTATTTATTTAAAATTTTGGTAACTGGGAAAGGCACACAGAACCAAGGCTTGTTTCCAGGTGTGCTCCAGGGAAGAGGGGAATGGGATGTGCAAGTAGGTGGTAACATTACAGTACAATAACACAAAATGTAATGCAGAAGTTCCCAAAGCAGGTGACAAAGCAGTGCAAGTACACAAACATGTTCATACAGGAGTGCCCAAAACAAGAGGTAGTAAGTAAAAACAATATTACAATTGAGTAGCGATTAGTGCAACAATCAATTTCAGTAGTGACCGAAGTGCAGTTGGGGATTAGAGTAGTGTTTGGGCTATCTAGGTGCTTATTTAGGAAGTAGAAACAAATGACCTCGAGAAAGCATGAGCAGAAGAGGGGGGGCAGTAGAGAGACAGATTAGCGAGAGGTGATTGTGACCAGGTGGGGTACAGTCAGTGTGAGGGATGAAATGAAAGATGTGGAGGGAGAGTGGAATTGGGGGAGTAGGGGGATAACAAGGGAGAGAAGGTGGGTGGAGAAGGTGGGGAGAGAGAAGGTAATGTTCAAGGGGCTGGGGGAAGAGTTGCAGGGGGGAGGGGGGAGAAGCCTTAGCTGGTGTTTTAGTGCAGCCTGAGTAGGAGCAAAGTGGATACACTGGGGTAGCTGGTTCCACATAACTGGTAGTCTAAAGGATAAAGCAGCCTTGCCAGCCTGGGAGTGTGGAAGTTGGAGAGTGAATGAGCGACAATCACGTGATCTGAGGCCATAGCCCAATGTGGGGGAGGGGGAGAGGAGGGAGGATTGATGGGGGAGGGAGGATAACCAAAACTTACCAATAAATGAGGCACAGTGTGCAAGGCGATAAGCTGAAAGGAAGGGAAGTGCAATTGTGGAGTAAAGGGAACAGTGATAGGTTCAGAAAGGGAGGCTGGTTGCAAAGCAGCAAACAGCATTGTAAAGAGGGTTAAGTCTGACGAGGGATGATTGAGTGGTGGAAGAGTATACAACACCAGCATAGTCAAAGGTAGAGAGAATTAGCTAAGTGACAAGTTCTCTGCAGATCGGTGGTGAGAGGCCATCTTTAATTCTATATAAGGCCCCCAAGTTGGGCCAGAGTTTGGTGTGCATGGAATCGATATGAACAGAGTAGTCTAACTTACGGTCCAAACAGACCCCCAAGTACATGACAGATTGGTTGGCATCTATTAGGGTGCCATCTGTTGCGTAGAAGGAGGGGGGAAGGGTAGGGAACTGAAGGCTATGGCAATATTTTTTTTTGGTGTTACATCTATGGTCGTTTGCCTCGAACCACTTTTGGGCTTTGATGAAAGTCTCCTGCAGTGATGTCTGGAGGGTGGTCAGAGAGGGCCCGGAGACAAAGATGACTGTATTGTTGGCGTACATGTGAGTGAGAGTTGGTGAGCAGACAGAGGGGAGGTCGTTGACAAAGATAGAGAAGAGAACGGGACCCAGTACTGAGCCTTGAGGGACAGCGGAAAAGATGGCGAGGATGGTGGATTTGACCTGGCCTAGTTCTATGTACTGGTTCCTACCCGTGAGGTAAGATTTGAACCAGCCTAGAGAGAAGGGGGAGAGACCAAGGCCTGCTAAATAGTTAAGGAGGAGGTTGTGGGAGACTGAGTCAGACGCCTTGAAGAGATCAACAAAAATTGCCAAGGTAAGGTGTCCTTTGTCCATGGCATACTGGATATGATCAGTGAGGTGAAGTAGAGAGGGGCAGGTGGAATGGGCCCATCTAAAACCTGATTGGAAAGGGCTTTCCCTTATTCCTTACTTCTTTGTCACTCATATCCCCATTGTACAGGTACTTTTGTAGATGCTGTATATGCTACTGTTACAAAACATGTAATGTTATCATCTGGATATGGATTTTCTGTAACTAATGCCTTCTGTTTTTTCCATGTACAAGGTGCTCATGTGACCGCTGCATACCAGTTCTTGCCGCAGTATCCAGCATATGTTGCAGAGAATCTGAAAAATTCCAGAATAAGATGGATAACCACAACAAGGAAGGTTATGGTGAACATGTGACCTGCATTACAGTTCATCCAGGGTTCAATGGAGTCTGCCTGGATCATTGGGTTCTGGAAATGGCCTATTATCAATTTAGACAGCAATATCCAGATGAGGAAGACAGTTTGCCATTTCAATCAGAGTAAGTAAAATATCTTTATTACTCTCATTGTGGCTGCACACACTACAAAATGCATTCATTTAATATTTAGTACCCTAAATTATAACATCTTCCATTTATATTTATCTGTAATGTTCAACTAATTCAGGACGGGCCATTGTCATGTACGGCTGACCCATCAGTGCCTTACCTCCTGCCATAATGGTGACAACATTTCATGGTGTGAGCTGTTCTATGTTTGACTGCTGTGTAGGTGTTGGATCGAGTGTCCCAAGATCAACTCTCCTACTCTGGGCATGGAGGTTATCTGCGTTTTATGCTGGACTGTAGTGGAGGCTGTGGATTTTCCACAACAATGCTGCCAACCGAGTGCCATTGCACACCTATCCTTTGAGCTGGGTACAACATATGTTCAAAAATAATAGGTGCGCACAACGATTACCGCCCCTTTCCATATCTATGCAGATGCGAATTGGGTGCCAGATGCATCTGTATCCAGTCACTCTTGTTCAGGGTACTCCACGCCCACCTGTCACATACTGCAAGCCTTGGTGGATAAACTATAGATTGTAAGCCCTAGTAGATGTTCCTGCCACTTGGCTGTGTGGTTGTTTGGGCAGGGGTGCCATCCTGGAATAGCAAGAAATCCACTCCCAAAAAACATAAACAAAGTGTAATGCAAGATGAAAGGATGAAAAGGTGTCACAGGATAGATAACCTCGAAAATCGTACAGGTGGTAGTGATGTCCATCAGGTTATTTTACATAAAAAAACATTATGATGGACAATGTGTTATGCACTTCAGTGTTCTGTGCACTTTGAGAGTGTATGTTAGGACACAGTTCTTCATAATGTGCTGTGTACACCTTGGACAGCACCCTAGTGGAGGCTGTGTGCTAAATGGGTAACATTATTTGATCCATCATCTGATTGACACATTGGTGCCTTAGAGAGAAAGTTGTTTTCTTGGTTAAACTGTATTTTTACTGTGGTCTGCTGTGACAACACACTTACGTTGAGTTGTGCCAAGTACGCTGTCTCACTGTCCTTAACTGACTACAACTAGTATGTTTAGATTCTTATATGTTGTGATAAACCACACTCTTTAGTTGAATGACGTCTCTCTCAAAGTACTGTTACTGACTGCGGTCACAGTGTTAGCCATGTTACTTTATAAACTACATAACTGGCAATTTTTGTCATCAAACTGTTCTGTCGCATGTCATTGAGCACATTTATGTATGTATTTCCCTCTGAGATCTGCTTAGTCACTGCTGTTAGGTCAGACAACCCAGTCCAGTTTCTTAAAATGTTTAAGTTGCAACTTTAACTGTTGTAACAAACTGTTATGTACATGTAAACATGTTTATCCCTTAAGAAACAATATATCTCACTATAACTATACATTATACTGTGTAAACACAAACAGTCAGGACTAAAAATAATAGCAGAACTGCAACATTTCACCCTGAAATGTGAGATTCGTTATTTACATTTCCATTTAAAAACTTCCACATTTCCAAACAAGGAAATTTTAACATCTGCTTGTTGTCTAGTTCATTATTTAATTTTTCTGCTTGTTCCTACTTTTCATATTATGTTCTCTGGAGTACGGAAGAGTCAGCAATATATTCATTGGCACAATAGCATTATTTTTCTGTTATTTTAAATTCCTGTAGCCTCCTTTTAAAAGTGACACTTTCGAGTCAGCCTTTCAATTTCTGGTCATCAATAATCAGTTTACATTTAGTTGCAATCATGAACAAAGTATGTGAGAGGACTCACTACATCAAAGTCTTCACAAAATGTTATCTTTTTAGTTAGTTTCCTGGCAATATTTAGCAAGAGCATACCTGAAAACTTCAGCTGCCTCCAAGAAGCATATTCATACTGGAAACACGTGTAAAACCATAAAACGGCATGCAACTCGATACTCTTGTTATTTGCCTTGTTTACCTGCACACTGGAACTGGGTTCAAACTCCAGTTTCCATGGAATCAATGCTGCATTCCTGAATTGGAAGCTCATGTAAACTCATTCTGAGCTGGGTTCCAGTTTAATTCGGAACCAGGTTGCAGTGGTTCAAAAGCATTGATTATTTTGAACCTGGTTAATTTGTAAATGTAAACCTGATTCGTGAATTGATTCTGCTATACTTACTTTTGAAACTGCTGCAAAAGGAATGCAACCAGATTCAAAATCCTCAATTGCTGTGTGTTTACATGCAATGGGAATCAGTTACCTTGTAATCAAATCAGTTCAAATTGATTACAAGGTGATTGATTCCCATTACATGTAAACACACAGCAACTGAGAATTTTGAGTTTGGTTGTTCATCCTCATCAATCCAACACCATGTAAACTAAAAAGGATTACAATCTGAATGAAGTGAATTGATTATGGAGTAATTGATTCCCACTACATGTAAACATAGCATTTGCTATTGAACGGACCAACTAAACTAACATAGTAGGCAATGCTGAACAATACTTTTCTTTTCACTAAGTAAACTGCTCATTTTATTTAGTGAAAAGCAAAATTGTGGTAACCATCACATATTGTTTTGGTTTTGAAGTGCCATTGAATACCTATGACAAGATGTGCAAGCTGCATGCATACTTGAGTCTGGATGCATGTTCCACTTAGAAAAACGATTATTGGCGACAGCTTACTGTTTGTAGTCTGCTCTGTCCAAATATTCTACCTGAAAAGGCTGAAAGGATTACATTTGTTAATAGTTTTCAGCACTGAGGCATTAAACATACTTAGTTTGTCCCTGATTGTGCCTAGCTGTAAACTATTCGCTGACCACAACAAATTGAAAGGCTGACCTGACAATGTACCTTTTAAAGGAGACTACAGGAAATAAAATAAACTTTACTGTGACAATGAATATAATGCTGACTCCTCCATACTTCAACAAGCTTAATAACAGACTAATGTGGAGTACAACAATACAGGCATTTCAGTGTTTTTTTTTAAATATGCCTAGTATGAAATTAGTATAGCAATGTCACTTTCATTTGTCAGCTGCATAACAGTTCATGATGCATATGTGTTAAACTTTGTTACACTTTTACATTAAAAAATATTAGCAATGTCTAACAAATATTTGTTTCTTGTTTCAGCCACTTCAGATACGTCACATATAGGCAGCTCGTCAGATGGTTCTATGGGTGGTTGGGCTGCTAGAACAGAATCACTCTTCCATCCTACACTGTACACAAAATCCGATCAATCTTTCCAGAGGACAGCAATATTTACAAATGATTCCAATTTGCATAAAGTGGTTGATGTTCATGTTAAATTTGTTCATGTATGTAACCCCCTCACTGGTCCCCCTTCTTTAACTAGTAGGGCTTCTCCTCTCACCACAGACATCTAGGGGCAAATGAGAGGTGTGGGGGTTTACATAAGTGAATACAGATTTGGAAAACAGAGAAATGGCCACCATTAGACTAGGTGACCCGACTGTTACACTAGAACAGTCAAACCCAACTGTGGCTACATGGTACACACCTGGGGGGACCTATTACCATGGCCAGCAACCCAGGTCCCTGACAGAAATCTTTTACTCACAATTATGCTAGGTTTGCACTTCTGGACAGGGGCACCCAAGTAAATCCAGAGACAAGGAAGCAATAGCAATACTGTCCAAACCAGGTTGGGATTCTAGAGTGTGGTTTTTATTCACATAACAAAGTAGGAATAATCACAAAGTGAAGATGAACCCCCATAGGGTTACACATACTGGTATTGCAGATTCTCCAGGGTACAGAAATTCCTGACATTCCCATTTACCATAGGCTGAAATAACACAAAACAGTGAACACCCTGGTTCTGAAATGGAGATTGGCACACATGGCCAGAACTGGTACATTTCCCATTGACTAGGCACACATGGCCAGTAATAGGACACGTTCCCAAATTTCATGAGGAATGAAGGTGGTACACATGACCGCAAAGGAGCAAATCCAGGCTCAGGAACTTTCAGAACCCACCATACTGGGGTAAACTGAGAGAAAACAACCCACATTCAGGGGTAACTACTTCCATTAGGCATTGACCAGATGCACTAAATGAAGTACTAGTGCCCAAACTGAATCCAGAGAGGTAAACAGGGTCACTCCAGAGATGGGGGGGGTCTCCCACCCTTTGCTTCCAAGTTTATACTCGGCCATTCATCTGGTTAAAAACACCACACAACTGTAGAAAACTGTAGATGATGTCTTGAAATGTATTTCACACTTAACATACTACACACACACCTCTGAGGTGTCAGTAGTTAAAAGCTCTGTACTTAGATGGTCACATACTGGACTCCAACGTAGGCAGACACTTTTAAAACACAGAAAGTCTAGGTGACAGAGTCCCTTTGTCAGAGAAATTCACCCCTAGGTATTGCAGGTACCCCTCCTGGGCTTACTCAGAAGAAAAGTTGTACTCACAACAAATGAAGATGTCCAAGGCAGCTTCACCAGGCAGAATGGATTGAGGGGATTGTCCCTTAACTCCGAAGATTGCCCCCATCCCTCCTGGAATGGGGCAAAGGAAAACCACTTAGCAAGGTCTCCACCACTTCAGACACTGTCTTCTATGTTTTTCTTCTAGGGTGAGAATAAACTACCCAAAACTAAAGAGGTAGCTCTCTGTCAGAGCTACATGAGGAGCTGCACAGTAAGCTGCAGCCTCCTCCAGGAAGACTCACTCACAGACTACTGAACATTCTACTCTAGCTGACAACTGCTTGCCAGAGTGTGGCTTATGCCACTGCATGAGTTCTAAGATTACATCATCACTCCAACTCAGCTGAGGCTGAAAACAGAGCATGATAGTGTGAAACCCATTTACCTGGCATTTCACAAGCTGCCTTCCCTGCCTGCCACTGATTCTATCTGGGATTCTAATAACTCCTGGGAACAAGAGGGTTACATGTACATTTACTGAATCAGCTGACAACAGCAGAAATGGCATCCTCTTTATTTGGGTGGTCCAACAAGGAACACACGGGCCCAGGAAATGATTTTTTATGTCCTCAGTAGAGGTTTCAAGGTCATTCCCTGCATCACTGTAGGCTTCCAGTAGTCTTCTCTTTAATGTATTCACAAATTCTGTAACAAGAAAAAAAGATTATCAGCATTGATTGACATGTTATTGTTATACAATTGGTCTAACAATCAGTGTTTTTTTAACATGTACAATGCCCTTTCTGGTGTATGTCAGCCAAATTGTTCTGTTGATGATTTGTTTGCTAGTAATGCATTCAGTTCAGTTTAGATTGTCATGAGATTTTTACACTACATGGCGACTATTGTTGACATTGACGATAAGGACTGACACTGTCTTGTCAGTCACATTAAATAACTGCACTTTGTCAATTGTTGCTTTTATATTTTCACACCCAGAAGCACATGACACATCTTCTGTTCCCAGTATTGTACTCAAAAACAGTGATGACAGTGAAATCTGATTACATACAGCGGGTTACTGCATGAACACCGGGATGAACACTGTTAGAAGCAATATTCCTTGTAGCTACAAGTAGTTTTTCAGAACCTAATTCCTCAACTGTAGGTTCAACAATAATTACTGTTGTGCCATGCTGTGACTGGTGTAGGCATTTACATTTGTTTACACATGCAAACAGGATGTTACAAGTGAAGTAAGAATTTCCTTTTCATGTTATCATTGCATATTGTGCTATATAATGCTCATGGTATGTTATAAGGCCATTAGTCTGAACAACTCAGTTCAATATATAGAGCGAGTATACAGTGTGTACTCCAATTGCCCAGTTGAAGCTGCCTTTCCACCGTTGTACAGTATGATTGAGGTGACAGCAGTTGGCAGCAACACATTGTGAAACTAACATTACGGCACCAGCAGACTGTTCTGACAGCAATCTGATGATCCGATTCCATTTAGTACGAAAAACCACTGGTGGCAGGGAAATGATGAAGAAGATGCACATTTATTTTGACCAAAACAATGTTTTCAGATTTGTGCTTTGATTGTATAAGCAGTGCGTTATCCATTACTGTGAGAACAGTGTGCTGGTGAAGCTGTGTTAGTGTCAAGCATGTTTCATGCTATCTGTCGTCACATCAAGCCTCCTGTAATATATCATACACCCAGATTCAACTCAGCCATTGGAGTCCACAATCCAGCCTTTCTCTCTATACACTGTACTGTATAGTTTGAACAACATCCCCTCTGTATTAGGTGTCACACTGCACCAAGCTCAGTGGCAGTTACCATAACCAGGTCTTATGCCATACAGACATTAATCCTGCTTGTGTTAGGTAGTGGTATTAACACACAACACCATTACCGAATGGAGTTCCGTTATTTGCACATAAGTAAATGAAGGATTTGGATAATATGTTTTGAAAAAGGTTTTCATTGTATTTGTAATTGTTTTATAAAAGATAATATGATTATTGTACTTACCACAATAGACAACCTCCTATAAACCTGCAAAGCCACACAAAACACCACTACACACAATTGGATACACCACCGATAATGTAGCAGTGTAACATTTGGTTGTGTCCCTCACCAAACAGCATAACCTCGGTAATAACTGATACCCTATAAAGGGCTAGTATTATTTTCCCCCCATCAAATTCCACCTACACCAGTGGCATTGTCACTCATTAGTGAATATGTTACAATTTGTGTTGCTGCAGTACTTATGTCGATAGTGCAGCACTGCGACTATTTGACATCAGAACCACAGCAAAACAAGTTTATTACAGTAACAGAAATTGATAGTCCTGTTATACCATACAGTCTATTTATACTGTTACTGTGAATGTGTGATGTATGTTGTTCACAAGCAATCACTTGAAGCACCCGCTTCACAGCTGTCTGATAGATACATCACAGTTTATAGCCATATGCACTCAATGTTTGGTGTTTCACTGCACTATTTGCACATTCTGCAATAAATACATTGCTGTTCTGCAGTGTACATACCGTGTACGCATTCCCATGTTTGAGAACGATGTATGCTTGGGTGCATAGTGGAGAATGAGGCTATGGAAAGCTTCAAGTGAGGTCTGGTGTAGGCTTGATAGTTTTTTTCACATCCTTCACCAGGATTCTTGAATTTATGATGCTCTCCAGTTCCCATGCTGCCTTGCTATCTGCAATGATGTAGCAGTATACTATTATGCATTCTGCTTTGTTACAGTTTAGTAAACGGGCTCATCGGTACACGTCACATAAATTTTTAAGCACATGCAAGTTACACTGTAAGACTGTAGTTAGTTCCTCATAATACAATCTATGGCAATGAATGAGAAAACACCCAGTACCAAGCACAGTGATCTTGGTATCCTGGGGATCCCATGATCACTATTGGTGAAAGGTGTTTATGACAAACTCTATGTTACCTTCATTATGACTAAACTTTATAGTTCAAACATGATGTAAAATTCTTATGATTAGCTGTCAATTACTGTATGGCTATAACATATGTAAGCAATAACCCATGACAGGGTATGGGGTTCTTGCTGATTAACATACATGTACAGCTTAATCATATACCTAACAAGATTTCACACTATTTACAAAGATATTACTATAATAGCAATAAGGCAATCCCAGAGGTTATGTTAATGGTCAGTTCATCAACCTCAAAGGCCATGTGGCACTCGGCTACACCTTGTGCCACATTGAACCCCTATAGGGTGATTAACAGACCATTAACATAACCCATGTTAATGACTTATTGTGTAATTAATAAACACCCATGGTATGTTGTGATGCATGAGGCCACAGGCCGAGTGCCCTCACAGCAGCAGGCGTGTTAATTAATCCATTATAACTCCATACACTGTTGTTTGTTCTTCTGCTTATAGCAATGTGTGTAAAATCAATCAAAAATAACTGACAGAAAGTATTGTATTGCTTCTGAAATTTATTAAGGTGGGGAACGGGAACAGATGAGAGATTCTGGCTGGTAGGGGTGGGGGTGCATAACGGAGTACAGTCTGAGCAGCATGGAGAAGTGAAGCACAGGTGACTTTTCCCATACCATATGAATGAGAACAGATTAGACAACAGGTGTGGGGGTGGGGGAATGGATCACAGGCAGGTGTCAGACAGTCACAGAAGGGAAAGCATGGGGAAGTGAAATAAAGTTTATTATTTCAGTTCTACATGTTATAATTCAGTTTATATGGGGTACTGAGATACAGTCATCTGTTTTACTCTTCACCCTGATGTTAATTATGTGCATTGCATACACATGCCTGTGCTTAGTTATGGCACATCAACCACCTTCCTGCGTCTCAAATCTGTTCCTGTTACCCAACATAATCAATGTAAACAGCAATAAATTAATTTCACTTACAGTCCAAGCCACTTATAGCGCCCGCACATAAAATGGGCAATCTGATTTAATGGGAAGTTTGCTCAAAACATTTACCATCATATACTGTATCCAGTCATAATGCTGCCGGATATAACGATCGTTGCCCGCCGTCTACATCGGGCATTTGTTGTAGCTGTTTGTGGCCATTTAGTGCTGTACCAATAAATAAGCATCAATTAGTGGCTTGTTAAAACTCAGTTTAATGCTACACCAGTTACTGGCAGACTCTGCTGTATGTAAACAGTAGTGCTTAAGTAGACTTGGCATTCATTCATTCATTCATTCACACCAGCAACATGTCTAAATGAAAGGCTCTGAGCTTGAGCAAGAAGGTTGATCTGTTGAAGCAGATTGATGCGTTACCGAAGCTAAGTCAGAGGGATTTAGCTGTGCAACTGAGTCTGCCGAAGTAAACAATAGCTGACCTTCTTAAACAGAGAGAAAAACTGTTGGCAGAATGGCATGAGAAAGCCAATACCCAATGCAAAAGAAAGAGAGAGGGGAAGGATGCCAGAGTCAAGGATGCTCTACTTCATTGGTTACACAATGCCAGAGGGCATGATGCCCTAATTAGTGGACTGCTGCTAGCTGAAAAAACAAAGAAACTTGCAAATGCTTTGGGGTGCCCTGATTTCAGTGCCTCAGAGGGATGGCTACTCAGTGGGAAAAGCACCACAATATTGGTTTCAAATGGGCGCATGGTGAAAAAGGCAATGCAGACATGCAGAGTGCCGACCAGTGGCTCACAGTTGTGCTGCCTGGGCTACTTGCTGGGTATGCACCAAGCAATATTTTTAACTGTGTCGAGACTGGTCTTTTCTTTCGATGTGTGGGGTATGGAACCCTAGCTTTTAAAAATGAACCCCTTCTTGGTCACAAAAAAGCAAAGGAGCGTGTATCCATACTTCCATGTGTAACATGGATGGCACTGAAAAAAAAGATCTATTGTTTATTTGGAAACCAGTGACACCCAGTTGTTTTAGAGGATTCAACCATCTGCCAGTGATCTATAAAGCCAACTGATCTGCCTGGATGATGGGCGATATTTTCACCGAGTGGGCTTGCAATTGGGACAGGAGCGTGCATGGCTGCAAGATTGCACTGCTGCTTGATAACTTTACTGGACACCCAAATATCCGGGGGTTGAGAAGCATAAAACTCATTTTTTTGCCACCAGATACCACCTGCATAATCCAACCCCTGGATCAAGGCATAATTTACGCTATGAAGCAGCATTATGTTCGAGTAATGCAGCAGCGGGTTATTGTCGAGCTAGATGCAGAGGCAGAAGTTAAAGCATCAGTGTGCACAAAATGGATTTCTTTACTGGATGCTATCCGGCTCCTGAAAAAGGCTTGGGATTCTGTGACTGAGCACACCATCTCCCAGTGTTTGAAGAAAGCAGGTTTTGTGCTTACCAGCGATCCCGGTAAAGGAAGCTCAACTCCCCACTCTCCACCACTTTTTGATGAGGATGGAGGGATAATTGAGGCTTTGGAAGAGCAGATCGAAGTGCCACCAGGGTTAACTTGAAGACGAGTTTGCAGAACTGTGTCACCTTGGTGATGAGGATGAGATGGAGCCTTCATTGGACGATGTTGAACAGGTGGTTCAGCAAGTTCTGAACCCGGAAACGCAGATCGAAGCCAATGAGGAAGATGAGGGGGATACAGCTGTAACCCCTAGGTGGTGCTATCCCAAGGGCTACTACCTCTGCCTGCTTGGCTAGTAGCAGGTTAAGGGGCCTGAGTTCTGAAACAGGTGCCTTCACCCGGAGGTCTGGGTTGGTAGTGGTCAAGCTAACCTGGGCACAGCCCTCTGGGACACTGTAACCCCATCTTTCCTCTCTAGTGGCCTGAACACTGTACAAAAATCACTTTCACAATACCCCGGTGCACCACACAAGTACCCACACTGTTTGAACTTACCACCAGGGCTGGTTCCTTTGGCTCGACCCTGGGGACCCCCTGTAAAACAAGGTTATGCACAGCAAATAGCAACAGTACAGTACTTTGAGCACAAACTGGAACCACAGTCAGATTACATGCAAAAAAAGTTAGATCTGATTTATTCAGGGGACTTGAACAAGGGAGGGGCAAAATCAGGTTAATTAGCTTAATGTTTATATCAGTCAAGCAGTTATGCATGCGCTTTGAGTCCCCCCACACAGTCCACCTCTGGGTACTCAGGTAGAGAAGAGATGGGATAGCCAGGACAGTTGCCCGGGGTTGCAGCTGGTTGGGGCCCTGTGATGGAAAACACAACATGCACAGTACACAATATTTGTAATCTGGAGCCAGAGGGCTCAGTTCGTAGAAGAAATGAAACAACAAGACAACCAGATGACACACTCAGATTAAGCTGTTGTTTTAGGGAGCTACCCTGGTATTTACTTATGATACCCAAGACTGGACACAGGCTGGATGAAAATCGAGACTACAGGTGGTTGATCTGGAATGCCAGGAAAAGCAGGGCCTACACAAGTCACAGAGGCATCATTCCTGTTCAAGCATGGAGCAGGGGGCTGATCCCCAGGCAGGTCTCTCATCGATGGCTTCTCTGTGCAGTGGGTAGTCTGGCTGGGCCAGTCTGGCAAAGCCCAGACTGCATGGAGACAAGTTCGGAAGCAGTCCGTTTTGGGCTGGATACAGCTTTCAGCAAACAGAATACAGTTCACACAGTGGGGCACTAACTCACAACCCACTGGCAGCTCATAGCACATTTACAAGTAAGGGAATTCTACTGTACCAAGGAAAGCACTCCCCGGGCACAATTGCAAAGTCTCTGCACACACCAGAAGCTTAGGGGTAGCTGGAACTCCTGACAGGCCAATCGCATTCAGCAAAAATATTCGGTCTTCTTCAGGTTGAGCCTGGCCCACTTCAGTAGCTTACTTTAGTCACACAAGCTTGGATTTAGTCCAAAATAATTCTCTTCTCTCCCTCTCAGGAGCAGCACACTGGCATGCAGGCCAAAAACTTTGCCTTTTCAGAGTTCTCCCATGCGAATCCACTCATGATTGCTGCTTAGAAACACTTCAGCTCCTTCTTGCTCAGCTTCCAGCTTAGTTATAACTGAAAAAAACTGCAAGCAGCCTGGGACTTCCCCAAAAAGATCCAAAAGATTTGGATGGCTGATTTGGCTGTCAGTCAAAACAAGAGCACCCCCTTCAGTTGCAAAAAAGGCGCAAAAAAGCTCCAAACTAAAGTTCCTACAGATTTTGAATTCTCAGACAGCTCCTGTAGTCCGGCTCCATTTTAGGTCCCACCAGTACTGTTTGGTCCAATTTGCAGTCCAGGGCCAAGATAGTGGAGACAAACAAAACAGTCCTTGCTATAAAGAAAGGAGGTTAGCCAAAGCACATTATCATTATCACTCTAAATGATTTTCAGTAAATAATTACATCTTTCAAACAGAGCTCCATCTCAGATTACTTATGCTGCAATCAAGCTGCTCTTAAAGAGACAGTACACCGAGGCTATACAGACTCTGATAATCACATTTAAACTGCTAAAATGCAGGACACCAGCCTGGCAGTGAGCATTTAGGCAAGATCAAGGAAGACTTTTTGGGAACCCCCATTTGTAGGGGGGTTACACCCTTCCCTGCCTAGGAAAACTTGGCATCCGCATCAAGTCTGTACCATTATAACATTGAAAATGCAAAATATACAAGACATTTATACCACTAGCATGCTATACAAGTACTATTTGATTCATCAATTGGCATAACTTGTCACTTTGCTATACATTTCAATGTACTTCACTATATCATTTCCATTCTGACAATACATTATGCATATTTCACACAGGTAAATTGAACATTACTATACAGAATCATGTAATAACTTATTGTACTCTAAACAATGCAAGAGGGGTCCTTCCCTGTCAGCTAGCTTGGGGCTGGATGGGGCAGGGGCACCATGTTGAGAGGGCAGAACAAGTAACCTGGAAGGGGCCGTCAAGCTCAATTTGGGCAATGAGCTCTGAGAGACATAAACACCTTTGTGGACTACATTGAGAGGCAAATCCACTGGCCTCCCAGGGGAATCATAACTGAAGCGCACCACTGGCTTGACAGCTCGGCCAGTCTTTCTGGAGTGAACAACCACGGTCTCTGTAGTTTCAGCAATGGTCTTGGAGCTTTCATCACTTATGAGGGGTGCCTCTGCATGAAGGGGAATGTCCAAGGTGGGAGCACTGTCAGCCCCTTGCTCTGTAGTCTCTGTTTCTACAACACCTGGCTAATTGTGAAGACACTCTGGCACTGAAGGGGGTGTTGTCAGCACTCTCATAGTGTTCCTCAAGTTCTGGCATGTCACCAGAAAGACTCATACCATCAGCCTTTCCTTCAGGCAAATCATACAGTTTCACGATACACAAAGACTCAGCATCCTCAGACGTGATACTTTGCACTTCACCTTCAGGGAGCATTGGCTCCAAGGATGATGCTGGGGCATTAGGCAGTCCAGAAGGCCCCGGTTTCATCCCCATAATTCAACATAGGATTTCCATGAAACAACTGACTCAGGTCACATGAGGGGTAATAGGCATTATCACACTCACTGTCATCTGAGTTAGACTGGCAGTCACTATCATTCTGGGCCTACTGCGGGGAAAGTCTTAAATCGGCAACCACGGGGGCAGGCTAACTCTGTTTCTTTCTTGCAGCAGCATGAGTCACTGGTCCAGGGGAATCAATCTCGGTGGGTTCAGCTCAATTATAACTTGACCAATAGGTAGCAAGTGGTTACGATGCATGGTCTTGATAGCTTTTGAGTTATTCTCTGGGCGCACTTTGTACACTGGCAAATCATCCAGCTTTCCAACTATGACATGGGGAAGATGGTGCCATTGATCAGCAATTTTGTGTTTACCATGAAATCCTAAATTTTGCAACAACACACGGTCTCCAGACCTAAGCTCTTGAGCCTTTACTTTTCTATCATGTCTGTCTTTGTTGGCTAGATTTCTTTTGGCGGCCATTGTCTGGGCCAGTTGATAGGCATGGTTCAATTGAGCTTTAAGTTTTTCTATGTATTGTAGGTACTCTCCGTCTCGGACCCCATCGGAAGAAACCCCAAAACAGGCATCAACAGGCAGCTGGGCCTCTCTCCCGAACATGAGGTGGTAGAGAGAGAACCCGGTAGCATCATTCTTTGTGCAATTGTATGTGTGTACCAAGGTGCTAATCTGCTGGCTCCATTTATGCTTATCTTTTGGATGGAGGGTGCCTAGCATGTCTAGTAGTGTGCGGTTAAAGCGTTCAGGTTGAAGATCCCCCTGCAGGTGATAAGGGGTGGTTCTTGACTTTCGCACCCCCCATAGAGAGTGCATTTCTTTGATCAGCTGACTCTCAAAGTCCTGGCCCTGATCAGAGTGAATTCGTCGGGGGGCACCAGAGTGGACGAAGAAATTTTCCACTAGCACCTTGGCCATGGTAGATGCTTTTTGATCTTTGGTGGGAAAAGCTTGTGCATACCATGTGAAATGGTCCGTAACCACTAACACATTGCCAGTGTTTCACTGATCAGGCTCTAAACTCAAGAAGTCTATGCAGACTAGTTCCATTGGGGTGCTGGTAGTAATGTTGACAAGGGGGGCAGCTCTCTGAGGCAGGGCTTTTCTCTGCAGGCAGAAACTACAAGTCCTTACATGGTGCTCAACATCAGCCCCCATCTTGGGCCAGTAGACTCGAGATCGTACTAGGTCAAGGGTCCGGTTGATACTGAGGTGGCCCATATGATTGTGGAGGGACCTCAGTACCAAATCTTTGAAGGCTGTGGGCAGGACCAATTGTTGCTTGTCTGTTTGGCCACCCCAGTCTACAGTCTCTCTATACAACAACTGATTAAGCAGCTTCAACCTGGGGCCTTCTTTAAACAATAAAACAGTTCTCAGATCAGAAGAACGCAACTTGGACACATCTTTTCCTGCACGAAGGGCGTCAAGTGCTGGCTGAATCCTAGGATCCCGGGATTGAATCCACTGAATGCTGTCATTGTCAAACTAAGGTAGTGCACTAATAACTAGAGCAGAGAAGTGGCAATACGCAGCCAGTATGCAGGTGTCAGCGGGGCCCTAGAAATGTACTAAGCAGTCCGCTGTGTCCGTAGACATCTGTTCATTTCTGTCAAACTTTTGGCACACTGCTCGGATGTCATGTTCAGACAGCCAGACCCAGTTGCTCTTGGAAATGGGCCTCCGAGATAGGGCGTCAGCATCAATATGACTCAGGCCTGGTCTGTATTCGACAGCATAATCATATGTTGACAATGCAGAAAGCCATCGGTGCCCTGTGACATCTAACTTAGCTGAAGTCTGTACATAGGTCAATGGGTTATTGTCAGTTCTCACCAATATTTTTGCCCCATAGAGGTAATCATGAAACTAGTCGACAATGGCCCATTTTAACACAAGGAACTCCAACTTGTGCACACGGTAGTTTCGCTCTGACGGGGTCAAGCTCCTACTGGCGAATGCCACTGGTCTCAAACCATCCTCATGGTCTTGATACAGTACACCTCCTAGACCCTGCAGACTGGCATCAGTATGCAACACATAGGGTTTGGTGGGATCAGCATCAGCGAGGATGGGGGGGCATGGGTGAGCTGGTATATGACTTCGTGGAAAGCTGCTTCACAGTCAGGCATCCAACAGGACCCGAAAAGTTCACCTGGGCGGAAATATGCTTTGTCTGGTTCTTTGATGGACCCTTTTTTGTATTTCCAACTGGTAGGAGGGTAACTCTGGGTAAGATTCAAGAGTGGCCAAATCACTTTCGAATAGTCCTTTATGAACCAGCGGTAGTAGCCACAGAATCCCAGGAAACATTGTAGTTCTTTCAAATTGTGGGGCTGGGGCCAAGTAGTCAAGGCTTCAGCGTTACTAGGATCAGGCTCTGTTCCCTCTGTAGACACTATGTGCCCCACATACTTCACAGAGGTTTGGAAAAACTGGCACTTGTCGATGGACAGCTTGAGGCCGAAATCTTCCTGTCAGTCTAGTACTTTGAACAGTCGACTCTCATGTTCCTCTAGGGTGCTCCCAAACACAATGACATCGTCCAAGTACACCAGGCATTCCAGCAAATTCATGTCTCCCACCACTCGTTCTATCAGTTGCTGGAAGGTGACTGGTGTGCCCGATATCCCCTGTGGCATTCTCAGGAATTCGTAGAACCCCAAAGGACAGATGAAGGCTGTCTTCTCACGGTCCTCCAGAGCCATCAGAATCTGGTAATATCCACTGCGAAGATCCAACAATGAGAACCATTTTCTCCCATTCAAACAATCCAGAGCATCTTGTATACAGGGCATGGTATATTGATCGGGGATGGTCCACTGATTCAGAGTTCAATAATCAACAAACATTCTCACAGATCCATTCTTCTTATGCACAACCACAATAGGAGAAGCATATGGGCTCCTGGATTCTTGTATCACACCAGCCGCAAACATTTCCTGCAAGTGTCTTCTCACATCATCTATGTCTGCAGGGGATAGGCGTCGAGACCTCTCTCGAAATGGCCGTTCATTGTGCAGGCGTATGTGATGCTCCGCACCCTGGATACATCCCATGTCCCATTCCTTCAATGAAAACACTTGACCTCTCTGGGCAAGTTTCTGGCTAATTCTAGTCTTCTATTCAGCTGGCAATGGGGAGTCACCAAAATCAAACAAGTCGTGAGTCACTCTGTCTGCCTTGCCAGGGTGTTTGTTGCTGGGCAACACTGCAGTGTCTGTGCAGTGTACCATAGCTAGGGTGCATCCTCTGTTCACCTGGATCTCCTGATCTGACACATTATGAATCTGGACCATCACTCATCGTGCATAGGCATGAGCTGGCAAGATGCTGTGCTTAACCAATAATCCTTCTTGCAGTTTTCCATCGCCTGGCATGTCCAACATCAGTATTTTGTTCTTGACATCTTTGCGGAGGCAGACTTCCCCTTGAACTGTACACTGGGCTTTAGGGGCCAGTACCATTGAATCGGGATCCTTCTTCCACATGACCCCTACTGGTTCACCCTGGTCCACTCCCTTGGGGTTCTGTTGCAAATCATAGGCCCTCTTGGTCAGAGTGGGAATTCTTAGGGCCCACCCAGTCTGTCGCCCTTGTTTCTCATGACAGAGTTGTGCCAGTCTCCCAAACATATGGGCGTTGGTCCCAATTAACAGGGGAACCCCATCATACAGTCCAGTAGGGGGACACATTAAGGCCAGTGTCTCGACTTGCTCCTCTACACCAGTTGCAGCAGCAGGAAATGACAACCAGAGGCAGACATATCCTAGGTAGGGATAAGACTTGTCGCTCATCCCCCACACATGTAGGCCTTCCAGGGATTGTAAGGGCAGCAGATAAGTGTTTGTCATACAAGTCCTTAAATAAAATAGTCACTTGCAACCCACTGTCCAGCACAGCCTGAGTAGGAATACCATTCACAGCCACCATAGTCTCCATTGAAGGGCCCACTATTTTGGACCAGTCTGGAGGGACAGCAGCAGGGGCTTGGAGAGATGATTTAGCCACATAGGGATTTGAGTTACTACTTCTTGAACCCTCACTGCGGTCATTTTGGGTACTCCTTGACTGCTGATTCGTTCTCTGAAGCTCTTCTTGAAGCCTGTATACAACTTTATCTAGGTGTTTGTGGACCAGCATTCTCTTTTCATGTGCCCATCCTTCCCACTATTATGGCAAAATATGTTTTCTGGGATTTGGGGTGGCTGAGGCATCACACTGGGAGCTGGGGCGGTGGTACTACCCACTGAAAACCTCGGTGCCATCTCTGTCTGCTGTGTGGTGAACATTTGGAGACATCTCATCATTTCTCTTACTTCCATAGTCAAGGCATCGAGTTTCGAGCTCCTGTCAGCATGAGATGCCTGGGTGGACACCCTCACTCCCATAGCAGATGCAGTTGGATAAGGGTCGGTGCCTGTACTTGCAGGAGCGGTTTTCATAAAGAGACTGTTTTTTGTTTCCCTGAACTCCCTCAGCAGTTCATCCCATGGCGGCACACCCTCATTGGTCCCCACTTCGGAAGGGCCTTCCGATGCCATGATCCCTTGGGCTGCGCTCACCCTAGAATTACAATCCCCATCTTCATCTTCAACCTCCTGGAGTTCTTTTATCAAATCACAATAGTCCAGGGGTTACCCCTTTTATCTGGGAGCCTTAATTGAAGAAGCTGCAATTTAGAATTTTTTGCATGTTGTAGTATGTGCCCCAACCTCACATGGTTGAAGTCGCTGGTGGCTACCCCACCTTTTCGGTAAGCCTTTTGCAGCACTCTTTCCAGATGAGTAACATATGCAGAAAAACTTTCCCCTGGCCATTGTTTTATACCTCAAAATTTCCACATCAAGTTCTCCCCTGACTCAATGCTCCCAAAATTGCCTTCGAGTGCAGATAGGTACTTCTGGGCAGATGCATCAGGGTTTGTGGACCTCAGAAATTTAATGGCCTCTAGGGCGGGGACCCCCTCAAACATCCTATGATCCTTTTCCATTTCTCAGCCTCCGCACACTGCCATCCAGGTACCAAAGGGGCAACACAATCTATCCAGGTCTCCCAGTCATCCTCCCCTTGGGGGGTGGGAGGGTGCTGGAGAAGATTCACAACCTTCGGTAAGAGTTGTGACTAATGGCAGGTACAGACATAGGAGCCAGCATTGGCATGGGCACAGAAGGAGGGGAAATAATGGGTGCTGGAGCAGGAAGGGGTGTTGGGGGAGGAACACCCCCAGGTGGCAGGAATAGTTTCTTTAAGTCCTCCGTAGTTTTCCCTTCCTCCAGCAACAACTTAGCAAATTTCTCCTCAAAAGTCTCACATAGTGGGGGGAGGGTTTCATTCTCCCCAGGGTCTTTACTGTCTTTAGTTATCACTCTCCAGGCAGTGAGGGCTCCTTCGGGGGTGATAGTCTGTGGCACTTTGGAACTGTCTCCTGGGTCCTTACACTGTACTAATGCCATGAAACTTTGGGCGAGCAGATTAGCCTGTCGACCCACCACCACAGGGTTTTGTAAACATTCAACCTTGGAAAGTACTCCCTCTACAGTGTCCTTATTGGTACCCAGGGGACTATCCAGGATAAGTATAGCATTTTGGGGTCGATGTCCTGCCCAGTACACCACCCCACCAGCTGGTGTACTGCCACTTCTGTTGGGGTAGCCATTTATTTTTTAACAGCAATTCGCAAATTTGGCCACTAGAAGACACAAAATCCCAGCAGTGAGCCTCCAAGATGTAACCCCTAGGTGGCACTATCCCAAGGGCTACTACCCCTGCCTGCTTGGCTAGTAGCAGGTTAAGGGGCCTGAGTTCTGAAACGGGTGCCTCCACCCGGCGGTCAGGGTTGGTAGTGGTCAAGCTAACCTGGACACAGCCCTCCGGGACACTGTAACCCCCCTCTTTCCCCTCTAGTGGCCTGAACACTGTACAATAATCACTTTCACAATACCCCTGGTACACCACAGAAGTACCAACACTGTTTGCACTTACCACCAGGGCTGGTTTCTCTGGCTTGACCCTGGAGACCCCCTGTAAAACAAGGTTATGTTCAGCAAATAGCAACAGTACAGTACTTTGAGCACAAACTGGAACCACAGTCAGATTACCTGCAGAAAAAGTTAGATCTGATTTATTCAGGGGACTGGAACAAGGGAGGGGCAAAATCAGGTTAATTAGCTTAAAGATTATATCAGTCAAGCAGTTGTGCATTCACTTTGAGTTCCCCCACACAGTCCACCTCTGGTTACCCAGGTAGAGAAGAGATGGGCTAGCCAGGGCAGTTGCCCAGGGTTGTAGCTGGTTGGGGTCCTGTGATGGAAAACACAACATGCGCAGTACACAATATTTGTAATCCAGAGCCAGAGGGCTCAGTTTGTAAAAGAAATGAAACAACAAGACAATCAGATGACACACTCAGATTAAGCTGTTGTTTTAGGGAGATAGCCTGGTATTTACTCATGATACCCAAGACTGGACACAGGCTTGATGAAAATCGAGACTACAGGTGGTTGATCTGGAATGCCAGGAGAGGCAGGGCCCACACAAGTCACAGAGGCATCATTCCTGTTCAAGCGTGGAGCAGGGGGCTGATCCCCAGGCAGGTCTCTCGTCGATGGCTTCTCTGTGCAGTGGGTAGTCTGGCTGGGCCAGTCTGGCAAAGCCCAGACCGCTTGGAGACAAGTTCGGAAGCAGTCCGTTTTGGGCTTGATACAGCTTCTAGCAAGGAGAACACAGTTCACACAGTGGGGAACTAACTCACAACCCACTAGCAGCTCATAGCACATTTACGTCTCTCCCTCTCAGGAGCAGCACACCATGCAGGCAAAAAACTTAGCCTTTTCAGAGTTCTCCCATGCGAATCCACTCATGATTGCTGCTCAGAAACACTTCAGCTCCTTCTCGCTCAGCTTACAGCTTAGCGCAAACTGAAGAAACTGCAAACAGCCTGGGACTTCCCCAAGATCCAAAAGATTTGGATGGCTGATTTGGCAGTCAAAACAAGAGCTCCCCCTTCAGTTGCAAAAAAGGCGCAAAAAAGCTCCGAGCTAAAGTTCCTACAGATTTTGAATTCAGACAGCTCCTGTAGTCGGGCTACATTTTAGGTCCCACCAGTGTTGTTTGGTCCAATTTGCAGTCCAGGACCAAGATAGTGGATACAAACAAAATAGTCCTTGCTACAAAGAAAGCAGGTTAGACAAAGTACATTATCAGTATCACTCTAAATGATTTTCAGTAAATAGTTACATCTTTCAAACAGAGCTCCATCTCAGATTACTTATGCTGCAATCAAGCAGCTCTTAAAGAGACAGTACACTGAGGCTATATAGACTCTGGTAATCACATTTAAACTGCTAAAATGCAGGACACCAGCCTGGCAGTGAGCATTTAGGCAAGATCAAGGAAGACTTTTTGGGAACCCCCATTTGCAGAGGGGTTACACAGCTGGCAGGGAAGAAGAAACCATCAATCCAAATGATGTGAGGGCTGCAATTCTAACTCTTCGTCATGCCATGGAGCAGCACCCTACAATCACACCAAACTTGGAAGCACTACGAGCTGCCAAAAAGGTCTGGGAGTCGTACACGATGAAGAAAGCAGTGTAGTCTAAGATCATCGGCTACTTTCAGTAGGGACTCTAAAGCACTTTAATGTACTGTACAGTACTTTCTGCCATTTTTTTCACTTGCACTGCATATCTGTAATGTATTGCACTGTATGTTGTTAAAAACAAAGAAACTGTTTCTTGAATCTTTTTTTTTAAGCAAACGACATAGCGATCAATTCCTATAACAGGTGAATTTGTCTATTACGGATGTGCCCATTGTAAGTGGTAGGGACTGTATTTATGTGTTATTTTACATGCAATAACAAATTATGGCATATGGGGTTTAGGGGGGATTAGTCAACACCACTGTTGTGTGAGGACACTTGCCCTCATGCATCACAACGCAACAGAGCTGATCATTAATCAGAGATTAACATACAGTTGTCACCATGTTTAGAGCCAATCAGTAAGCTCCATTTCTCATGTCCTTTTCATAACGAACAACTACCCATAGCTGCTCATAGGTTACTGCTTACATACAAAAAAATTCAATGCAAGCACTACTGTGCATTTCCTGATTGATGTTATACATTGGCGACCATAACTAAAATGAACATTCAAGGAATACAAATGTCAGAATGTCTTACTTGGTATCAATCACTCCTTTTCTCTGTTAGGGCCACTGAGCGGTTCATGAGCACATTTAGGGTACTGTTGGTTTGGAAGATTGTCATGCACATTCGTGATATGGTGCAAAGTCTGCCACTTGACAGCGATGAGATCCCCATCCCCTTGCTCTGTGGAAACTGCAAACCAGTACATATGATTTACTATCGATTGCTTCCAGAGAGAAATGTCATTACACTCTTTTTGGGCTGCTGCCTTTTAAAATTTTTCCCCCCAACACCTGTATGAGGATTTAAAATAGGCGTAAACAGAAATATGAAAATTACATAGTCATTACATAATTAGCAAGACCAAAGAAACGTTCAATGTAGTACCTTTTGCAATGTGCCATATGTCAAAGAAATGCAAAGTGGGGGTCAAGTTCTCCCATATCCACTTTGCATTTTGCCGATGTCAATCCGTTATAAGGATATCTATGCTTAGTCCACTGTCATCTTTGACAAATGAAACCACTAGCTTCAGACCCTCGTGCTCACACCACATGCTGTTTTTTACTTTGTTGTTCTAAATGCAGAAGCATACATTAGAAATGCTACTTACGGGTAACATAGAATATGAATTGTGGTGACTTGTTACCTTTTCTCTACCCTATATTACTGTATAAAACAGCTGTAACATTTTTCTTGCTGTGCAGCCTCAGATAATGGATAGTAGATGGGGGATTGTCATGCACACACAATACCTTACATTTAAAGAGCAGCTTCCTAGTTTCTGCTCCCACAAACATATTGTATAACTCACCAGGCCATGATCTGATGGCCTTACATAATTACCTTAATTTCTGTTGTTGTCAACAGTTATAGCTGTACTAATTTTATATACAGCCACCACAGACAAAAAAGGAGCCAGTTCCTGAAACTGCTGACACGCCTCCATGCAGGCACACTCATCCCCGTTTTGTGATGCCATGAGATGATCAGCATGTGTGTTTACGTGCTACACTGAGTTTCATGAGGGTGAGTTTTCTTTTTTTTTCTATATATAATTTTGCATTTGTCCCTCATTTTTATCCCACAGATCCTGGCTGACAAGCAGTATGTGCACCGCCTGGAGGTGCACACACACTCTGGGTACCTGCTCGGTCACTTCCACCACTCCCCTGGCTATCACTGGGCTCCCTGTTGCCCGTACTGCCATCTGTTCTACTCCAGTTGGCAGCTGTGGGCTAGGGAAACCACTCATCCATCCCTGGGACAGGAGAGCAACCTTGCAGCAGCTCAATCCTGCTCCTTTCTCTACCCCACTGCCGACCTGTGACAACCCTGTCTCATTCAGGAACCCAGTTCGCTGGCATGGCGTGAGGTGTGGCTTACAGTGCCTCAACCTTCTGCCCCATCAGGCCAGATGAGGATGAGTTTTCTACACATTTTATTAACATTTACAGTTTAGGTTTTAACAAAGCAACCGCTAGACTCACATGGACTGTTTATTGCAGCACACAACAGGGGTCTGTGTGTCTGCATGTGGCGGTGTCAGCAGTTTCAGGATGTGCCTCAGTTTTTGTTTGTGGTGGTTTTATTGAAAATTAAGATGGATATCAACTGAGAAAATGGGCAAAATAAATGGAATTATGTATAGCCAACAACTCTGGGCCATGTGAGCTATACAATATGTCTGGGGGACAGGCAAATAAGAATGTAAGAACCTTATTTACTCTTCCATTTTAAAAAGTTATTTTCTTCATAATTTTCCAGGGACCACACAGATAAAAACAGAGCCACTTCCCTAATTGGTAGACATGCCCCCACACTGGCAGTCACAGCCCCATTTTGTGATGTTATAAAACAAAGGCTGCATGGGCATGCCCCATTGACTTGAATGAGGTGATTTTTCTATAGATTTTATTACTACTTACAGTAGTGATTTCAATAGATCAAAGCAATTGCTCGACTATCAGGGACCCTGTTAGTTGAGCGGTCTGCTGGTGTGTAGGCATGTCTACCAATTAGGTAAATGGCTCTGTTTCTCTGTGAGGTCCCGTGACAAAATTACAAAGAAAATTACTGAATCAGTCTCTATAAGATATACTACAAATTGTCTGGATTGAAATAAAGGTAGACAGCACAGACAATGAGTGGCCTATCGGTCACATACCTGCACAACTTCAACATCTAGAACCTTTTTAATATGCTGCTCTATGACTGTAAAAGCCCCATAAGTGGTACAGTGGCTGGGGCTGTCAGACCGGCCATCACCGGCCAATACTAAACCTCCATCCATTCAGCCAAGTGCTGCAATCATCTCTTCTTGTTGATGTTTCCATGTGTTTAAAACCGTGGGCTCCAAGTAAGACCTTTGATGTTTAAAAAATGTACACATTTCAATGGTTGCCACATTGAGAAATTAAACAGTTTCATGATTTTGGTTGGTAGCTGACCAGAAAATAAAATTGCTACAGACAGCAGTAGATTACCGACCGACATCTGGCAAATGTAAGGTTGGGTGGTCCACTGCGCTTCATGCCCACATTCTGGACACATCTGATTTATTTGAATCACCATGCCACATTTCTTGGAAATGTTCTCTCTGGAAGGGGAAAGGCAACTCTGACACCGCACAAACAGCCTCAACAGTTGTGACTCATACACAATGTACTTTTGGTTCGTTATACTGCATTGTGTGATCTCCTGGAGTACTGGTTGTATTGCTGTAGAACATAAAGGTTCCCAAAACTATGGAATTCTATGCCTTGTCAAATTAGGCACTCTTCTTCGCCATGGTCGATCTCAGTCTCCCTTCACAACTTTCTCTTTCCGGCCTGCAACTGCTCCAGACCCCTTCAGCTCAATCCCTTCCCTCAGCCTTCATAGCACTTAACATGTGTGTACTTTAAGCTGATTTGTTTCCTCAAGCACTTCTGTATTGTAACTTACTGCTATGTTATTAACTACTCGTTCTACTGTACAGCCCCAAAACTATAATATCCCCTACTGTTCTGATGTTTTCCTCGAATGTATTGAATATTCCTTGTCTTGCTGTCTTTTGTCCCAGCCTAGTACTTATTATAAATACTTACTGTAAATAATACTTGTTGTAAATGTTTTTGTGATCATGTTACTCCAATTGTTCCCCTCCCTCAGGACACACCATGAGACGAGCAATTTTGAATTGTTCAGTGTGCCCTTCCTGGTAAAACTTTTCAATAAATAAGGAAAGAAAGAAAGTGTGTGATCAGTGTACTATGTTTAATTGGAACCAGGCATACATAGCAACTTCCATAACTGCCAAATGCAGTGCAGCATGACCAGTTCTTCACTTGGTTACACACAAGAAAGAGATAAAGCATGTTTTCAGGTGTGCTTCAAACATCCTTGCATCTCATAGCTTTGAAAAGATATCTAAATATTAAATACTACAATATAAATGTCAGAAACTTTTCAGACAGAATTGCAGTAGTGGAATGGATTGTAACTTTGTCTCCACACGTGACTTCCACTAATTGTTTTTTTGCTTTGCCCAAGTTACGCTGTCACAGTACAGCACCTATCAACACGAACACACTGGTGTCACCATGCTGATTTTGGTGAGGTCACAGCCCCCCAATGTAAGCTGAAGCCCCCCAGCCATTTCCCCCATTAAAATCTATTAATGCCATTTAGAATTAAATCACGGCGTCACTGGTGCTGAAATAAAGAAGCCATGATTTTCTTTAAGGATCCAGCACTTCACAGCACCATCAATCATGGAGCACACTTTTGTTTTTCTCCACTGGACTTCCTGATAATGACGGAGAAAAATGAAAGTGACTACTGAGTGAGTGATAAGTGCACCATGCGGGGTCGATTCAAATTTGGGTCAGGTGATTGCTACAGTGCAGAAGAAGATTGGCAGCATCAGAACCAGAAGGTGGGGATCAACAGAATTGGAGAAGGAATTTGAGATACTGCAGCAGGTTAGATGAGCCAGGCCAGCTAGCCGTTGGACCGCAGGGGAGTGATTGAAGGGAGGGAGGGGGGTCCTGCAACTGAGCGACCACCTCTGCTGCTTGGCCTGTGTCAACAGCATTGCTGTTGGTGCACAGCCATGCCAAATCACTGTGCAGACATACAATGTGGTTTTCAGACACAAACATGGTACACTGAAGGCTGTGCAGCAGCCAGAGGCCGTTATACACAATTGTTTTGGAAGAGAGAGCACAGAGCAGTGCAGTCCCTCTCTGTCTTCAGTTTTTTAATTCCTTCATGGCTACAGCAGAGCATTTGTGTTTTTTTTTAAATCATAAAGACTCTGTCTAAAAAAAATAAATAAATCCCAAAGCTACAGCTGAGCTGAGTGTAACTGGGATATAAATAATTAGAATTAGACAGTTTACCTTCTCCTTCTTTGACTGAGACAGTCGGGGGGCGGGATTGGGTTTCTGTTTTACTGTGTTCTATTATGACTGTGTTTAAACGTTAAACTCATATAGCCAGGCTGCCTACAGATGCTACTGAAAATAATTTTTTCACTTTTATTTTACTGCAGTGTACCCTGTTGATAAAGGCTCTCTCTGTGACTCTCATCAACAAGAAATAACTAGAGCTGGGAGAGTTCAGAGCCTTAGAAAGACATAATAAGTGCCTTCTCAGGCCAAGGTTGGAATTGGGGTTATGTTGTGGGTTTAAATTTTAAAGAGCAACCGACGCCTCGAGAATAACTTTGAAAAACACAGTGTTTGGACAAAATGCAACCTATGTTTCTCATTAGTTCTGTATTTCTTATCCCCATTATTTATTACTGAGGTCACATGCATGAAAGCAGAATAGTTGTTTTGTAAGAGTCCATCATCTCTTATTGCATCTTCCCAGCCCGATGTCATAATACTCTGTTTGTGACATCACAGGTATTCTCATGGCAACAGACACTGATGTCACAGCAGATCATTACAATTTCAAGTAGGGAGTAAGCTACAGAGGCAGATGAACTCTAAGGGATAAAGATCTTGTTTTTGTGGGATTTTCTTCAGAAATAAACAATGGAGGGGATACGTTTATTGAAGACATATGACTTACCAGAAGAATTTTGCCCAAATATTATGTTTTCCAAATTTTTTCCAATGGTGTCAGTTGCTCTCTAAGGTTATCAGCTTCTCTCACCAGAAAGAAATACCTAGAGTTCAGAGAAAAATAACAACAGACTTCTTTTCTAAATTCAAATTATCTAATAGGGGTTTGTGTTGAACTCAGACAAGACAGCCAGATACACAGAGTTCTGCCTAAGGTATAACCCTGTTTTGTTTTTTGTTTGGATACAGGGTAAATTAGGGCAGGCAAAAGCATGCTGAGTGTGAGCTATGCGAATCAGCAATTTATTTTTGCTTTAAGAGCCATTTTCTCAGTACTTGGCAGGCATAGTTTTCAGCCCTGCTGTGTGTTAGACTCAGTTCTTTCATAGCGTGTGAGGTGGGCTCCTGAATCATGGCATTGTCTGAAATAGTGACATGATATGGGTGAAAGCGTGAAAGGTGAGGAGGCAGGGAGGGCAACCGGATGTGGTGGAGTGGGCAACCCTAGTGACAGGATGTCACTACATGTACACGTACGGGGGGGAGTGAGCATGGCAAGCGTGGCCTGGGAGGGGCTGGAGGGGATGAAGGGGGTGGTGCTGCAGTTGGCTGCCGAGCTGCGACGTGGCATCGGGGTTGGCCTCCGCTTGCGGTGCTGGGGTTCCAGGTTTGGGTCTGGATCCAGGCACTACTGTGCTTTTCTTGCACCCGGCCCAAAACTTGCCATTTTTTTTTTGTTTTTGCACCCTCACCCGACATGTACCCCCTAGGTTGAGAATCCTTAAGTGGCGGTCACCGGAGGGCCAAAGCCCCATGAGATTGTGTGAGGTGCAGCCCCAACAGAAACAAGTGTTTTCAGTCCCTGACACCATTCTTCCATGCAACCGAGGATGTCAGGTGGTGAACTTGTTTTTGCTGCCCTGACGCTATGGGATATTGTGAGTCACCATTCAGCATTCACCATTATCACATAGAACCATTCTGTCCGATAAAATTGGCAGACATAGTTTTTTTTTCCAATTATTTAACCAGTTGAGACACACTAAGCCGAAAGCTTGTTTACAGGTGCAACCTGGGAGCACGAGGAATTTAAGTGACTTGCTCAGGGTCACACAGTATGCAAGTGGGGGCTGTGGGATTCAAACCCAGGTCTCCAGATTTGCAGCTCACAGCCTTAAACCACCACACTATACTGCTTCTTTCAACCCTGCTGAGGGTTAGGCTCCATCTGTTGGTATCCCGTGAGGTGGGTGCATGGGGAAGGGCGCTGTCCATAACGGCGAGTCATTCTCCATGAAATCCCTCATGGCAATGGGAGGGTAAGGTGACTGGGTGGGGGGTGGGAAAATGGGTGACAGGATGTCGCCATATGTATGCACATGAGGGAGCGAACATGGTGAGCGTGGGCTGGGAGGGGCGGAGGAGCTGTAGGGGTGGCACTGCAGTGGGTTGTTGAGCTGCGTCATGGCATTGGGGGTTGGCCTGTGGTTGGGGTGGGTGAGGTACCAGGTTTGGGTCTGGGCGCTGGTGCAATTTTATTGCACCCAGCCCAAACCTTTAACTTTACATGTTTTCACCCACCCAACATGCACCCGCTGGAGTTGAGAATCCTTTAGTAAGGGGTGCGGGAGCAAAGCCCCCCATGTGGGAGGGTGGTGGGGCACAGCCCACTACAAAAGCTTTATGAAATTTATGTCCCTGGCACTGCTGTCCTGTGCACTGGATGTCAGAATGCCAAAATGTTATTGTCACTCTGACTGTGCGATAACGGAGATGGCTTTTAGACTTTCGCTGTTATCACATAGAACCCGTCTGTTGTATAAAAAATACATTTTCCTGTAGCAGACTCATTACTTTAAATACTGTGAGCCCTGAGTGCTATGCTCCATCTGTTACATCAAAAAGCAGCTTTCCTGTAGCAGACTCATTACTTTGCATACTGTGAGCCCTGTGTGTGAGGCTCAGTTCTGTTTTATAAAAAAGCAGTTTCCATGTAGCAGGCTCATTGCGAAGTTTTCATACTGTGAGCCCTGTATGTTAGGCTCTGTCTGTTTTATTATACAATAAAATAGCTTTTTTTCCTGTAGCAGACTCATTACTTCGCATACTGTGAGCCCTGTGCGTGAGGCCCCATCTGTTGTATAAAAAATAAGTTTTCCTGTAGCAGACTCATTACTTCGCATACTTTGAGCCCTGTGTGTTAGGCACCACTTGCTTTATTATAAAATAAGTTTTCCTGTAGCAGACTCATTACTTCCTATACTGTGAGACCTGTGTGTGAGGCTAAGTTGTGTTTCATAAAAAAAAACTATTTCCATGTAGCAGACTCATTGTGAAGTTTACATACTTTGAGCCCTGTGTGTTGGGCTCAATCTGTTTCATTGTAAAATAAAATAGCTTTTTCCTGCAGTGGATTAATTACTTTGCATACTGTGAGCCCTGTGTGTTAGGCTCCATCTGTTTTATTATAAAACAAGTTTTCCTGAAGCAGACTCATTACTTCAAATAATGTGAGCCCTGAGTGTTATGCTCTGTCTGTTATATAAAAAAGCAGCTTTCCTGTAACAGACTCATTATTTTGCAATCTGTGAGCCCTGTGTGTTAGGCTCAATCTGTTTTTTCCCCCCGAAATTCAGAAAACTTTATTGATTTCCATTACAATACAAAGTATGTAACAGATACAGACAAAACTTGTCATAGGAATTAAACAGCTCCCCCAACTACCCCCCACAGAGTGTCCTCTTCTACAGTTTCTAAGCTAGAAACCTATCCTTGTGCCTATAAAGAGATAAGGTACAAGGATTGCCAGAGAGTATCTAGTTCAAATAGTATATAAGGTATGCAACTTGCCCCACTTCTTATCGAAGAGTGAAAGTCTACAGCAGAGACTAGCAATCATGTGCTCAGTCCATAGGCTGAACAGAAGTTCCTGCAACCAAGAGAGGACTGGTCTAGCCAGTGTCTAAGGACTAGTTTTTTCACAGCCAGAGAAATCATAGAGATATGGTATCGTTTCTCTCTCACTTGAACCGAGCTATAGTCACCAAGAATACAGATTTTGGGTTTAAATAGGCCTTCTAGCCCCAGTAAGAGGTCTGCCTTAATCTTAATGAGGCTCCAAAGTGGTGCAACTTTAGTGCACGACCAAAAGATGTGCAGGAGGGAGCCCACTTCATGGCCACATCTGTTATCAGTGTTTGAGGGAACCCAGCCCATTTTGGCAAGTTTAACAGGAGTATAGTAGAGATTATGCAGTATTTGAAATTGGGTAAGTCTGAGCCTGTCCTGAGATATATAAATTTATAAGTCTATCCATATGTATGCAAGTTGGGAGACGAGGAAGGGAGGAGAGCATCCCAGTATGGTGGCGGACCTGATCCAGTCGGAAAAAGTTTGGGGAGAATTAGTAAGTAAATTCCAGAGACTCCATGGGGTTTGGAGACTAGTTCTTTAATGGAGACTAGAAGCTCAGACTGATCAGTCTGCCATGGACCGGAGCCCAAAAACGGCAACAGAAGGTGTCGTAGCTGGAAAATCTTAAAAATAAGAGATGGCCCCAGTTGAAACTTTTGCAAGATGGAGGGTGAGGAAAGTAGCATACCTTGAGAGACCAGGTCTGAAACTACAGCATTGGATAACTGTGGAAACCAAGTATTTGAAATCACCTGTCCAATAATTTTAAAATTATTATTATAGAAGTGATGTTGAGAAATATCTTTTGATGGATGATAGTTTAGGGCAACACAAAATTGAGAATACACTTTTAGGGAGGTACCAATCACTGAGTTTTTCAATGAAGATTGTAGAGACTTTCAGGGCATAAAAAAAGGGGAGGTCTAAGTCAAGTCAGACCTATTTATCAAATCTAGCTCCAGCTTGAGCCTTGTAGGAATATATTCAGAAATTTGATTGCCCTGGGTTGGGGAAATCCATTTAAAGCATTAATGGTGGTGGCTTGCCCAATAATAAAACAGAAAGTTAGGAAGCTTAAGCCCTCCCCCCCCCCGTGTTCTAGGTAATGAAAGCTTCTTGTAGGACCTTCTAGGGGTTTTGTCCAACCAGATAAATCTGGTGAGAGCATGAATATGTTTAAAAAAGGAGAGGGGTAACCAAAGGTTAAGCATATTAAGAGGATAAAATAGTCTTGGGAGAATATTCACTTTTATTATGTTAATTTTGCCGCAGCGGAAGAGTAGAAGCAACTTCCACCTGTCTAGGTCTTACTGGAGAACAAGAGTTCAGTCTTCTAGATTGTGCTTTTTCATAGTAGAAGTGTCACGGGGCAGGTAAATACTTAAGTATTTAATGTGTTGTGGAGCCCAGTGCATGCCAAAGTGGGCAGTGTCTGATTTTAAAGAGTAATGGCTGAGAGGTAATACCTCAGTTTTCTCTAGGTTAAGTTTATAGTTGGAGAAAAGAACAAACTGTTTAATGATTGCTAGGGTTGCAGAGATTGAGCTAGGTCATTGGGATAGGTGTAGTAATATATTATCTGCATAAACTGATACTGTCTGAGCTGTGTCTCTTATTGGTATCCCAGTTATGTTGGGCGAGAGTTTAAGTTGCCAGATAAGAGGCTCTAAATAGATTTGAAAAGTAAAGGAGATAATGGACAGCCCTGATGTGTACCAGCGAACAGAGAGAATTCAGAGGAAAAGACCCTGTTGCAATAAATTTTTGCAGCAGGTGCTGAGTAAATTGTCCTGATCCAGTGCAGGAAGGCTGGGGGGAATCCAAACCTATGTAAGGTAATCAACAGGAAGGTCCATTCCACCCGGTCAAAAGCTTTCTCCACGTCTAGGGACACCAGGACCATAGGACAAACTGAGGGCTCCATCTGCTTTATTATAAAATAAGTTTTTCTGCAGCACACTCATTACTTCACATACTGTGAGCCCTGTATGCGAGGCTCAGTTCTGTTTTATAAAAAAAGCAGTTTCCATGTAGCAGACTCATTGTGAAGTTCGCATACTTTGAGCCCTGTCTGTTTGGCTCCATCTATTGTATAACAAATAAGTTTTCCTGTAGCAGACTTATTACTTCTCATATTTTGAGCCCTGTGTGTTAGGCTCCATCTGTTTTATTATAAAATAAAATAGCCTTTTTCCTGTAGCGGACTAATTACTTCGCATACTGTGAACCCTGAGTGTTATGCTCCATCTGTTGTATAAAAAAGCAGTTTTCTTGTAACGGACTCATTATTTTTTTCATATTGTGAGCCCTGTGTGTTAGGCTAAGACTGTCAGATAAATAGGTTCATCTCTAAGTGCCAGACCCTGTTTTCCCAATAAAAGGGCATTTTTCTTATAACATACTCGGTACTTGGCACATACAAATTCATCTTGTTAAAAATTACTATCCGTGACTTTTCCACCCAAAATCAAAAAATCAGAATAAAGCAACTAACTGCTCAGATACCAGTGCAGATCAAGAGCTGCAATGAGAGCAACCATCAAGATAGGAAGTAGAAGTACCAGTATCAGAAGATTTATGTGTAGCGGACACATCATCTCCTGGAACATCTCACGATGCAGAATCAGAAGCCAGATCTAAGCATGCTGCTACTGTTGTACCCAGTGATCTAGGAACCAATGAAGTTGGTCCTATGCAGCCAAAGCTGTGTAATTTTCCAGAAAGGGATTTTGGAAAGCAGAAGCATTAATTTTCAAGCAGCTGGTATGCATCGTTTACATGACTTGAATATAGTGCAAGTAATAATGCCATATTTTGCTTTGCCTGCAGAATGTTTTCAAGTTGCACTGGTCGAGTGGACACTGCTTTCACGTCCAGAGGGTTTAACAGTTGAAAGAAGGGAATAGAGAAGTTGAGGGAGCACCAACAAACAATACATATAAGAGCAATGGAGGCCTGGTCTACTTAAGTGAAATCTAAAGAATGAGGCAATATTATACAGCTAATGGATTCAGCAATGATTGCAGATATTAAAAAGCATGGGGAGTACCTGAGAAGAATAGCTGAGATTTTGTTGTTGTTTAGCAGACTGGGAACTGCCTTTTGAGGTAATAGGGAGTGTGAAGGGAGCTCAAACAGGGTTAACTTTTTAGAGACTTTTGCTCTTCTAAAAAAGTTTTATCCTAATTGGAAAATTTGCAGATTCAAATGCCAGGAAATGCCACCTATCTCTCACCACTCAGTCAAAATCAGATGATAGAATGTTGTGCAAAATTAGTAAGAGAGAAAATGTTAAATGAGGTAAAAGAAGCAAAGTATTTTGCAATACTTGCTGATGAATCTAGAGATGTCACTTGCACAGAACAAATGAGTATTTATTTATTATTATTTTTTTATTTAGTTTTTGTTGACCGGGTAAGTGCACTAGACAAATCCTGCCTATTTTCAGGCATGACCTGGGTGAGGGGATACAGATGAGTGCCAACTGACCTTGAACCAGATTAAGCTGTTGGTGGTATTTTTTAGTGAAAGAGGGAAATTTGGCCAGGACACTGGGGAAATTCCCCTACTTCCTGCTTCCTGTGAGCAGGGGGGACCCATTTTCCTGTGGGGCCAAGACGCCGGCTCCCATGGATCCTGGTGTGGAAGTGTTGCAGACAGGAGAGCAGGACTCCTCTCCTGGTCTGATTTCAGCAGGGGCTGAAGATGAAATTTTGGGTGAAAGTATTACTATCCCTGAAGGAAATAGTATGGATATTTATACGTCTACAGAAGGATTATGTGTGGAACCTGGTTTGGATATTGAAAAAGATGCAGCAGGTAACTTGGAATCACGACAACAAAAACCTTTTCAGTTTGTATTAGTTGAAGAGGAATGTCATTTGCTGGAAAAACAATGTTTGGAAGAAAAACTAAATATTTTACAGTCTGGAGTGGCTTCTGTCAACCCGAATTTCAGGCCTGTCAAACTAGCAGATGGCACAGCTGCTCCTGAATCTAGTACAGCAGGGCTGGGTGAGTTTTCAAATGCTTTCTCTAAGGCTGGCAGCAAAAACACTTTTAGTGGTGAGTGCCAAAAGCCTAAAGTTGCTAGTCCACCTGTTCCCCTTTCTGTTTATGATACAGTGCATGAAAAAAATGTTCAAGGTTGTTTACAAGCTGAATCGCAGCTACCGATTCAATCTAAGCCACCGACTGCACCAGTAAATGCCTGCTCTGATGTGTCTATTTCCAAGGCTGGCAGTTACAACACCTTTAATGGTGTGTGCCAAAAGCCTGAAGACTTCAGTTTAGTAGCTCCCCTTTCTGATCTTGGGACCGTGTCTGGGTCTAAAAATGCTCAAGTTAACTCACAGGCTGAAACGCAGCTCCCGGTATTTTCCAAGCCGTTTACGGCTCAAGCGCAGCTGTCAATAACGAGCCAGGAGGTTTCTGTGGCAACGGCCTGGGTGTCAAAGAAAACAAGCGTGGGCTTAGAGTCTGACTTGCAGGCGAATACATCAGCTCACCCTGTGGAGCAAAAGGTGCATGGCTCAGTTGTTGGGGTCCCACATGAAAAATCCCTTACAGTGGTTCCACCAGACATTACACTTTCAAAGACAGCAGGGTTTGTTTTTAGACAACCAAACCCTGCTGAACAGGGGACGGCAATAATCTACCAAACCAGGTTAAACACACAAGAGAACGCTACAGACTTTTTCTTTGGGAACAAAAAATCTGAGAGTGCTGTACTAGAGAAGAAAAATTTAAAATCCATTGATAAGGCTCACCATGTTGCTTCCCTTTTTGATAAAAACATGATCTCTGGCCCTGGGGAGAATATTTCTGAGATGGTTTCATGGACACCTCAAAAAGCTGTTTCAGGAGCAGGATGGACTAGATCCACAAAAGGGATATGGATTCCAGACCCCGCGTGGGATATTTCTTTCTCCCAAGCCACAGCAGAATGGAAGCTTGGGGTTTCTTCAAGGCCTGTATTAAACACTCCTGTTCATTTTGACTCCCATACTACAATTGTGTCCCCTGCCTCAGAACTGATTCGGGACAGCTCTAAAACAGTCTCTACTGACTCTTTTCCACCTTTGGAGGGTTGGAGAGAAACCCCCTCCTTTGTTGTCAGACCAGTCACGAGAATCTAAACCCTTACTGTCTGAGCTTTTTTCTAATACTAAACAAGTGGCTGCTCCACACAGGAATGCAATGTGGATAAGATATAAGGGGGGTTTGGAAAATCAACCACATAGATATCATGTGGGGAAAATTTTATTAAAGGATTCTCTGCATTTCTCTCCAAAGGAAGTTTATGCTTTTATCAATATTTCAGGAGAGGATAATTATGATGTTAGTTTTCAAACATCTTATGCACTAGATTTATTCTGGGAGAGGTATGGGCAAGTCAAGACATCTCCGACATGGACCCCCTTTTGTAGTTATACCTCTGACTAAACCTTTAATTAAGTATGTGACTGTTACGTTTTGTAACGAAGGAGTTCATGTCGAAGATATCACATACTGGTTATCACAGAAATGTGAAATACTCAGTTCACCAGAAGCCATTTTGGATTGAGAGCTTTTCTGGACTGGGGGGTGGAAGTACAAGGTAAAGCTACGGCAGGGTGAAGCAGGAATAGAGCATATTCCAAACTCCCTCCTTCTGGGCAGAGACTGTGGGGTCTGTTTTTTATGCAGGTCAACCCCAGACCTGCTATAGGTGTGGTTCTCGCACTCATCTTTCAAGCGCTTGTGACAAACCCTGTTGCAACAACTGTGGGGAAACTGGTCACAGCATTATGCAATGTGCTAAACATACTCGTTGTGACCTTTGCAAGGAATATGGGCATGTCTTCAGTGACTGCCCTTGGGCAGCCCGTGACAAAGCAAGCTGTATTAGCCCTGAGCTTCTCATCCAGCAAGTGCAAGATTTGGCAGACCCTGCTCAGCCCAGCCCCAGTACCTCAAATGATATTTCTCAAACCTCCCTCCACCCCACCCCCTTTGGTCTCTCTAATCCCCCACAAGGATCTTCCTGACTCCCCCCTTCTTCTCTACATCCCCAAACTCCATCCATAGATCCCTTAGTGATTTCTATTGATTTTGAATCACAAGAGGTTTAGAACCAGGCTCCAGTACAACAAATCATGAAACCAGATATGCTCACTCCAGTTTGTTATTCAGATATGCCCATTCCTCCAAAAGATGGTACTAGTGTACCTTTTTTGGACCCCTTGCCTTGTAGAAGATCTTCTAGATTTTCTAAATCTATTCCCTCGGATCCCCCCACCCCAGTGGAATCTAAAAAATTCATATGCTGTCTTGTTTACCTCTTGGGGAGACTCTGAAATGGAAGTGGGGGATTCCGATTCCCAAAAATCCTTTAATGACCACGGTCAGAAAAAAATGTAGATGGTGATTATAAAGGGAAAAAAAGAAAAAGAGGAAAAAGACCTAGGTACTCTTTCTAATGGAATTTTGAATGACTGGTGGTTTAGTCTGCTCCTTCAATGTTCATAGTTTGTTAAATTATGAAAAACGAAGGGTTGTGTTTCAGTTTTTTCATGATAAAGCCATAGATGTTTGTTTAATTCAGGAAACCTGGATGCATGCTGCAGATCAGATTCGTTCTTTTAAGAGGGAATGGGTCTGGGGTCCATCCTATTGGTGTTTTGGCCAGAATGTGGCTGATGGGGTTGGGGTCATTTTTCATTCTTTCAATTTTTCTCTCCATAAATTATATGATTTGATACCAGGGAGAGCTTTGATTTTAGATGGTCTATGGAATAATATGGACTGTCGTTTTATTTCAGTTTATGCTGCCCAAATAAAGGCAGAAAGAGTAAATTTCATAAGAGCAATCCAACCTTTTTTAGTTACATACTATAAAATATTTCTGTGTGGTGATTTTAATTGTCCCTTGGTTACAGGGGACAAGCGAAAAAAAGGAGATACAAAAAAAATATATTGTGATTCCCATGCATTATCTCAGATGATTTCTTTGGCTGGGTTATTCAATTGTCATTTACTAAATACTAAAGGCCCTAAGTTTACTTATACATGGAACAATTATTCCTTGACTATTGATTATATCTTCATATCAGCAAATGTTCCTAAAGGTTCTTTAACTATGATTCCAGTTAATTTTTCAGACCATTTGTTATTGTTGTTTTCTATGCATCATTTTGTTCCAAAATCTACTCTTTATGGCAGATGGAAGTTTAATGACTCTATGTTAAATGATCCAGTGGTTATTCAGGAGGTAACAGTTTTATTTCATGCTAGGTTGTCGGTTGAATGTCTATATACTGATAAAGGTGAATGGTGGATGGACACCAAAGCTGACATAAAAAAGTTGTTTTCTAAATATGGAAAAAAAAGAGGAAATGCTGCCTTTCTGCAGTATTTATCCCTTAGGCAACAGTTGCATAAATTAATTGCTTTATCAGATTCATCCAATTATGATTACTCTAGTCAGATTTCCATAGTAAAAGATGCCATGAACATTTTTGAATCTACCAGAGCAAGATCAATTCAGTCTCTTCTGAATCATAGCACAAAATCCTCATCTATAGGTGATCCCTATGAAGCCTGTAAAGATTTAAAACACAGAGGCTCTTTGGAATCTCTAACTACTGAAAGATGGCAGAACAGTTACTTCTTTAGTAGACATAGAGGCTGAAATTCTGAGACATTATGGCTCTCTTGAATCAGTCAGTAATATTTTATCCTCCAACATAAATAAGTTTTTAAGGTCAGTGGAGATCCCGAATTTCCCAATAGAAGTACAAAATTTACAATCTCCAATCACTAAAATAGAAATTACACAAGCTATTAAAGCATTACGGCTTCATCCTGCTCCAGGTTTGGATGGTATCCCTCACTCTTTCTACAAACAATTTATTTTACAATTGGTAGACTGTTTATTTATTACTTACAATTATTGGTTTACTAATAACATTATACATCCCAAGTTTTCTGAAGGATTTCTATTTTATCTTTATAAAAAAGCGGACCATACTCAAATAAATAATTGGAGACTTATAGTTTTGATGAACACCGATTATAAAATATTGGCACATATGTTAAATACTCGCTTAAAAGCATATGCCTCCAAGGTACTATCTCCAGTTCAGTATTGCAGTTTACCTGATAAAAATATTCAACAAGCCTTAGGGACCATAAGAGATATAATTTATCATTGTAATATTTCAGGAATGTCCAGTTGTGTGGTAACAGTAGATCAAGAAAAAGCTTTTGATAGAGTTTTACATAAATATTTGTTTGCAGTATAAAAGGCGTACAAAATTCCATCACTTTTTATATCTCAATTACAGTTATTATGTTCTTTTTTTACAGTCCGACCTCTTTTAAAAGGTGTGGTCAGACAAAAATTCACGGTACACTCTGAAGTCCGACAAGCATGCCCTTTGAGCTCTTTGCTGTATAGTTTTTCCCCTTGATCCTTTACTCCATTCGGCTGTAGCATCTCCGAAATGGACTGGAATTACTGGGCTTAGCATCCTTAATGCCTTATGCATCCAAGCTTATGCTGATGATATCTGTGCTTTTTTTTTCAGATCCTGGTCAAATTAATCTTTTTTTACAAGAAATTGCACTTTATCAGAAGGTTTTGAATGCCAAATTGAATTTGGGGAAGAGTAAAGGTCTTTTTATTGGGCCTAATGTCCATCCTGATTCCATCTGGTATGGACTTTCTATGTCTTCCACTCCTTTAGAAATATTGGGGATCACTTTTGGACCACATAATTTACCTGAACAAAATTGGGAGAAAGCTATTATCAAAGCAGAACAGAAGGTGAACAGATGGAGACAGTGGACATATTCCAAAATTAAGTGAATTGCTATATTAAAAAAGTTTATTTTACCATTATTACAGTATGTAGCAGTATTATATCCATTACCCATCAAATTGGAAATGATGATCTATAGGCTATGCTTTCAAATGTTATGGGGCTCAAAATTAAATCCCATTAAATGCAATTATGCCTATTTGGATCTCAAAAAGGGGGGTCTCAACATGATAGAACCGGTTGTTTTCCTTCATACTTTGCTTTTTATAAGCATTCAGTTGGCACTGTACTACACAGCAAGGACAATATTTCAAAGGCTTAAATGATAAAAGGCCTAGCTGTATATTTTAAGTCAAGGCTACAAATAGCACCAAAAATACACCCACGTCTTAATATTGCCCCTTATTTTTTGCCAGCTGCTCAAAAATTATATAAATGGGGTATCATGAAAAATGGTCCCATCACACTTTCCACAAAATCTCTATATCAAGATATCATTGATAGAAATTATCCAAGGAACCCTGTTTTAAGAATTGTCCCTCAGCAGATAACCATTATATTCTCCACCAGTTAACACTTTCAAGAATTCCTCAGAAAATGTGAGAGAACTTGTGGCTTACAGTCTATGGGAGGTTGAATATAAGGGGTAACGCTAAACATAAAAGCATTACAGAACAAAACTGTCCCTATATGGAATGTATAGTGCAGATGGAAACTATGGAGCATTTCTTATTACACTGTTCTTATACAGTTGCTTTGTGGAATTATTTAGCAATCAAATGGAAATTAAATTGGCTCCATTTTCTGACATATGATATACTGGTGGTGGGGAAATATGGACCAGGATTATCCCAGTTCCATCCAGACACTTTAATAGTGTTTTTCTGCTGCCTTAGATTTTATCTGTGGCAGGCTCGTTGCCAATGGGTGCTACATCAGAATAGGATGTCTTTTGAATGTTTGAGCATATTGGTTTGTAAAGAACTTCAAGATATTTATAAATCAGATTGCTTAAAACACTCCACGCGTCAGGTGCTACAATGGTGGAAGGGTTTCACTTTTTTTATTAAATATAAATAAGAGATTATTTGCATAATTTGATCTGAATTTGTTTTGAGCTTTGTAAATTTCTTTTTCTGTTTTTTTTTTCCTTTTGATAAACATGTATCATTGCTGGTTTGGATTATCTTGGATGTGTTTCTGATGTATTTCAATAAAAAAAATCTCCCCTACTCTTTTCGATAAGTGCCATGGGATCTTTAACATCCACCTGAACTACCACCAATCCAGGCAGATGGGACCTCAGTTTAACATCTCATCTGGAAGACAGCACCTCAGAAGTGCAACACCCCTCTCATGCTGCACTACACTGTCAGTACTGGGATATTAATCCAAGTACCAGATGTGGAAACTGAACCCACAGCCCTCTGATCTCCTGGCCTTAGAAGCGAGTGTGCAACCTACTGAGCCACTGACACTGTTTGACATTTGCCTTTGTTATGTCCACCATGGTTCTCCTGTAGAGAAATTTATGTGCTTCCATCGAGTAACAGCATTAGATGCCCAGAGTCTGACAAATGAACTGTGTTCAACGCTGACTAACTGGCACCTCCATGAAAATTATGTCACTTGCGTAGCTCAAGCTTATGACGGTGCATCTGTTATGAGCGGCAACTTAAATGAAGTCCAGGAGCTATTTTGTCATAAGCATCCATATGCTATATATGTTCATTGCTATGCACATTTTCTGAATTTGGTCCATGTACATGCCTGTTCTTCACTTCTTCCTGTATGGAAATTCTTTGACATGCTGCAAGAAATACACCTGTTCTTTTCAAAATCTGTCCTGACTCACCAGGGGTTCTTAAATGTTCAAAAGGAGCTCAGGTTGAATAGAATTCTTGAGATACCAGGGTTAAGTTCTACCATGTGGGCTTGTCAAAAGTGTGCAACAAAGGCAGTAATACAAACCTATCCAGCTCTTCTAAAATATCTATCAGAATGTGAAGAAGGAGAAACAGCAAAGACCAGAGGACTCTGCAGCTAGCTTCTAGAATTCAGTAATATCTTTCTCCTTAAAATGTTTGATAAACTACTGTCAGTGGCTGATGGAACAAATAACTTACTTCAGACACAGGCTTTGACCTTTGGATGTGCTGTGACTGCTGTATCTGCTCTGAGAGACACAATTGTAGAATTTCATACTGAAGAGAGATTTTTAGTTCTCTACAGGAAAGCCAAAAATATGGCAGAAAAATATGGGGCACACACACCTGAAAACACTCCACAGAGGCAAAGGAAGCTACCTCGTCCTTGGGAGGAAGTTGTTCTAACTTCACGAACCGGTACTGAATAAAGTGTATCAGCATCACATGAACAGAGAACTGCTGTGCATTTGAGAGTCAATGTTTTTTTACCCTGTGATTGACAAAATAATTGACGAGACTGACAGAAGGTTTTCCAAGCATAACCAAACACTAACGGTTGCTATCAATGTTCTCAGATCACAGTCTAACACATTTTTGGACAAGGACACACTAAGGCCACTTGAAGAGATGTATGACTGTCCAATTCATCAGAGTCTGAGGGGAGGTTTGTGCTGTTAAAGGCATGCACTGCCTGCAAGCACAAGCACGCAGACACTCTCGTGAGTGGTGCGAGTGCGACTCGGTAGAGAAAAGCCAGGAGAAAAGTGTGTTCCTGCAATGTCCCAAGAGGAGAAAAGGTACAATGAGTGTCTAATTTATACTTGTACTTATTTCACTTTGGTATACAACCTCAAGTCTTTGGACCTTGCAGGAATAAACTTGGGGACTTTTTAAGGATTTTCATTGGTTGATTTTAGAAGGGATACAGACACAATGAAACCCTTGTTAGTGGCTCTGTGATAAATTAAGATTAAGGTTTTTATATTTTAGAGTAATCTTGAAAATGGGTACTGAGACTTAAATGCACCTGTAAATTCATTTTGATAAATAACCCCTGAATCATATAGAAACAAATCTGGGGACTTGTAAGGGTACTGTGGGCAATTTTAGAAAGGGACACAGACACATTTACATTTCTAGCAGCTCTGTGATAAAATAAGAGGTTTTTGTATTTTAAGAACAGTTTTGGAAATGTTGCCATAATAGAGTTTTATGGGGACTTAGAGGTAGTATTTAATTTAAGAGGTCTCATTATTTAGGTAAAGTATATTAACCCAAGGAGACACATTTTATAACAACATATTTATTTAGCAGGTAACCTTTTGGATAAGTATGGAAATAATTAAAATGATTATATCATGAGTGGGAGTGGGTTTAGGTATAATAACATGTATGTCTCAGATAATAGTGCCTGAAAAAAAATTAGAACAGTGTCTACAAGAAGGAGGAAAACTACTAGCCATACAAACTGGAGGAATATGAAACATTGCTCAGAAAGAACTAGCCTTAATAAATCCAAGGAAAAGAAGAAACTCCTTCCAGGTTGTTAGAACTGAACTAAGTAGACAACACAATTCTGTTATTAAACTGACTTTGCAAGTAAATAGTTGCCCCATCTTAATAGCATTAGTTCTAAATGGAGATATAGAATTGAACCCTGGACCACATCAAGGCACAACTCTTAAGAAAATGTATGATAATGCAAGAAGCTTGAAAAACAAAATGTATCTATTTAAGGTGTGGATTCAAACTGAAACTCCAGACTGTATAGCATTAACTGAAACCTGGCTAAATCAAAAGGTGTTCATAGGTTCATAGGTAATATACACAATCGAGGGACGAGCCCATGATGATCATGCCACTTATGCTAAGTGGGTAACATACTTGAAGTCCTTCATGTATATATCAAGTTGAGCTTTAAATTGGGTCAAATTTATACTATTCACTACATCATAAGGCAAGGAATTCCAAATTGGAACTATACGTTGAGTAAAGAAATTAGTTCTTTTCGTAGTTCGATTAATGGATAGAAATAATTTTAAGTTATGCGAGCGAGTTTGGACTGTAGTAATGTTCCATTTTAGATGTAATGTTTCAAACAAATATTCATCTCTGGTTGCTTTGTAAAGTAAACAAAGATCTCCACGTATCGATCTATATTCCATACTGAACAAATTGAGCCGTTTGAGTCTTTCTCCATAACGTAAATCGCTCATGCCCTTTATATTCTTTACAAACCTCTTTTGGACCTTCTCCCTGGATATTTTATCTCCTATCTGTGTTGGGGCACAAAATGAGGAACAATACTCAAAATTAGCTCTTATAATGCTAGAGTATAAGGGAATCATTATTGATGGTTCTCTGTTTTAATATTTCTAAATATGCAGTTACTCAAACTAGAACTCTTTTTAATGGTTAGATTTAAATGTTCAGTAAACTTTAACTTATTATTAACAAGAACACCCAGGTCTCTCTCATTTGTAGTATGTTTCAGGGTATGGTTCTCAATATAATAATTAGCACATATATTGTTGCTACCAAAATGCATAACCTTGCATTTATTGATATTGAAATTCAATTTGTGAAGGTTAACCCAACCTGATATATGATTTAGATTATCTTGTAGAATAGATATAGACTCTGAGTTGTTAACAGCCCCTCCCAATTTAGCATCATCGGCATATTTAACAATCCAGTTACTACATTTAGTATCCATACTGGCAATAAGGATGTTAAATAGCACAGGCCCCAAAACAGATCCCTGCAGGACTCCACTAGTAACAATGGTCCATGGGGACAAAAAAACCCTTAGAACGACATGCTGTCGTCGATTGGATAACCATTTCATTATCCATTGAATTAAGTATTTATTAAAGTCTAAATCTACTAGACAGTTGAAAAGTATGTCATAAGATACAGAATCAAAGGCCTTTTCAAAATCCAGATAGATGACATCCACTGGTAGGCCATAATCCAGAGCTTCACTCACTGGTTTAAAAAATCAATCAAATTGGTCTGACACGATCTACCAGGTTGAAAACCATGTTGGGTTATATCAGTCAAACCTTTATCCAAAATATGGGTACTAATTTTACCTAAAATTAACCTTTCCATGGTTTTACATATGGTGGAGGTAAGGCTAATAGGTCTATAGTTATTCAATTCCTTTTTGGATCCAGATTTATGTATAGGAATGACCATGGCATCACACCAATCTTTAATCACATTTCCCTTATGCAATGATTCATTAAACAAATAGGTTAATACACCAGCTAATTCACATGAAAAGATTTTTTATAAAGATGGTTGAAATTCCATCAGGCCCAAGTGATGTAGAAGATTTTAAAGAGTCTATGATGTAAAAGGTTTCTGCCACAGTAAATTGAATTACAGGGTCGGACTTAGATGGTTTAAGACAAGAAAATTGCCCTTTTTTTTTTAAATATACTAGTGAAATAACTATTAAACTCATTTGCCATAATTTGTTCATCACTAATGTCAACATTACCGACTCTTAATGGTCCAACTAAAGTAGGAGAGTTTTTAAGGGAACCAATATAACTGGAAAACCTTTTCCTGTTATCATGATGTAGATTAATTAGACTACTTTCTATTTCCTGCTTAGCCCTTCTAATAGAGTTTTTAACTTTTTTTGATTTGTTCATAAATTTAGACCAATTCAGTTCTGTAGTATGTTTCTTGTATTTATTGTTTTTTTTTTTTTTTTGCTAAAACTAACCTTCTAATTTCACTAGTGAACCAAGGCGGGGATCTCTTCTGACCAGTATACTTAATTCTAATTGGTACTCATTCAGTGATACAAAATGTAATTTCCTCTTTAATTCTTTCCCATATATTCTCAACTGGTAGACCATTCAGTTCTTGTTGCCAGTTCCACTTCAATAGGTATTCCTTAATTGCCTTATAATCCACTTTATAGAAATTTTTAAATTCCGTTTTCCCACAAGACTTTTTGACAAAAAGATTAAATGACCATTTAATAATTAGATGATCACTATTACCTAAAGGGGCCATAGTGCTAGCTATCTCATTGATATTTTTAATATTTGAGAATATTAAATCCAAAATATGGTCATTCCTTGTAGGTGATCTGACATACTGGTTAAGTCCTAAATGTGACATGGTACTAATAAATCTTTTTTCCTGTTTACCAAGACCAGTACCATTAGATCAATTTATATCAGGAAAATTAAAGTCCCCCATAAGAATAATATCAGTCTTAAAGTTAATGTTCTCAAGATAGTCACACATCTTATCATTATTGGCAGTATCCATAGATGGTGGTCTATAACATAAACCTAACGTTAGCGGGAGTTGTTTAGTATTTATTTTAATCCAAATAATATCCAAACTAGTAGAAGGTTCTAAATCAAGATCAACTTCTGAGCAAGTAATATTATTTATAACATAAATTGCAACTCCTCCACCCTTGGAATATAATCGATTCTTGTTAAATAAGGAGTATCCATTTATGCCTGGACCAAACTGGAGTGAGGGGAAGTTCTGCTGGGAGAATTGCAACAGGGGTAAAAGGGGGAAATAATGTGCAGGAGGAAGAAGAGGAGCTGGAAATGAGAGAGGGAGAGGGAGATGAATGGAAGCAAGCAGGGAGTAAGAGGGGTGGAATCTTAGTGCTGGGGGACTCAATACTAAGAGGAGTTAGGTGGGGTAGCAAGGGGAGAGGCATAGTCGCATTTGGGTGGAGGCCATGCCAGGAATGACAGCGGAAAGGGTGGGACAGTCTGTTCTGAAATATGCTAGAAGGGGTAGGGACAAGCCTCATTTAATTATACATCTTGGGACAAATGACCTGGCTGACAAGACAGTAGATACAGTCCAGAGGAGGTTTGAGGAACTAGCACAATTATGTGAGGGGGCAGGAAGATCAGTAACTTTTTCAGAGATACTTCCTGTGCCAAAGGCAAGCACAAGAAAGCTGAGAATAGAGGAATTTAACAGATGGCTAAGAACCTGGTGTTGTGCTAAAGGGTATGGGCTGTTGGAGGTGGGGAGGGACCTGGGAGGACAGTAGTCTCTAAAGGACAGATTACACTTGAGTGAGGAGGGAAAGAAAGTGTTGAAACAGAGGATGGAGGAGTACATAGAGGAAGTTGGGAATTTAAACCAGGAGTGGGGGTGGCAGTTCGGAAGAGATATGCAGAGACCACAGGTTGGGAAACCATATGAGCTTACCCCATAACAGTGACAAAGGACAAATGGCAAGTACTGTTGGTGATGCTAGGAAAGGAGGGCAGGATGGGGAGGGTAGAAGGTGGTTACCCTTAATGCTAGGAGCCTTGGGAGGAAAACTGCAGAGTTACAGGTTCTCATGGCAGAGAGAGAGGTGGACATTGCAGTCATCATGGAAACATTGGCCACCCAATACAATGACTGGGTCCTGTCTGTACCAGGGTACAGATTATTCCGTAGGGACAGAGTGATTGGGAAAGGAGGGGGTGGCACTATATGTGAAGGAAGGACTAAAGTGTGTAAGGGAGGAAGGGGAGGAGGGTAGTATGGAGTCACTTTGGATGCAAATCCAGGATTCCAAGAATAGGATTCTTAGAATGAGAGTGGTGTACAGGCCACCATCTCAGACGGAGGAGTTAGACAGGGAACTAGCGGGGCAGATCAGGAGGACCTGCAAGAAGGGTAGTGTGGTGATTGTGGGGGACTTCAACATGCCAGGAGTGGACTGGAGCACCCCAACAACCAGGAACAGAAGGGAGCAGGTACTACTGGATGCCTTCCAGGACAGCTTCCTGCTGCAAATGGTCAGTGAACCAACCAGGTTAGGAAACACCCTTGACCTTGTGCTGGCAAATGGGGACTTTGTGAGAGAACTTACAGTGAAGGAACCACTGTCAGGGAGTGACCACCGCACAGTATGGCTCACATTGGATATGGGCAAGGAAGGAGTGGAATCTGGCACAATAGTGCTGGACTTCAGGAGGGCCGACTTTGGGAAGATGGGGGAAGTGGTAAAAGGGTACCTGGCCAGAATTCAATCTAGTATGGACACTAACCAAAGGTGGGAGCTCATAAAGCTGGGATAGTGGAGGCAACAAAACCTGCGAAGCCCAGAGCAAGAAGGCTAGGGCTAGAAACCGATCTGGTTGAGCAAGGAGGTCATGGAAAAGGTAAGGAGGAAAAGAGCTGCTTTTAGGAAGTACAAGAAAACAGGGAGGGGGAGGACAGGGAGGAGTACTTGACAGAATTGAAGGAGGTGACAAGGCAGTAAGGGGCCAAAGCATCTACGGAACTCAGGCTGGCACAAGGCATTAAGAAGGGGAGAAGGACTTCTTAAGTACATCAGGGAAAAAAGAAGCTGTAAGGACCACATAGTAAGGATTAGGAAGGAGGGGGGTTGGGTGGAAGCAGGGTGCGATAAGGCGGAAGCACTAAATGAGTACTTCTGCTCAGTATTTACTAAAGAGAAGAGGGGGTGACACCCAAGGTGGGAGAAATGGCAGAAGCAGGGGGAGAAGTGGTGACAGATGGGGAAATCATGAAGAGCAGAGTTCAAGAGGGTTTGAAGGCACTGAGGGTGGACAAGGCGCCAGGCCCAGATGGCATCCACCCCAGGGTACTGAAGGAGCTGGCAGAGGTCCTTGCAGGACCTTTTGCAGACCTATTTAATGCCTCACTACATTCGGGGTGTGTACCTCAGGACTGGAGGATGGCTCATGTGGTGCCCCTCCACAAGAGTGGCCCCAAGGATGAACCGGGAAACTACAGACCAGTGAGCCTCACATCCATCGTGGGTAAGCTAATGGAGACTATGCTGAAGGAGAGGCTGGTGGCCCTCCTAGAGGCCAAAGGACTACAGGACAGCAGACAGCATGGCTTCATATGTGGCAGATCCTGCCAAACCAACCTGGTCGAGTTATATGACTGGGTAACTAGGCAATTGGACAGGGGCCATGCAGTGGATGTTCTGTATCTGGACTTCAGTAAGGCATTCAACTCAGTGCCACATAGAAGGCTGGGAAGGAAGTTAGTAGGCACAGGGGCGGGTGCAAAGCTGGTGAGATGGGTAGGAAACTGGCTGCAGGGAAGGCAACAGAGGGTGGTGGTGGGTGGGGAGCTCTCACACCCAAGGGCAGTGACGAGCGGTGTTCCACAGGGCTCAGTGTTGGGACCAGTGTTGTTTGGGATATTCATTGCAGACATATCATGGGACATCAAGAGCAAGATCAGTCTGTTTGCTGATGATACCAAGGTAGGCGCGGTGGTGGATGACCTAGAGGGATGGCAGGGGTTGCAGGATGATCTGGCAAAGCTTGAAACCTGGTCAGACACCTGGCAACTGGCTTTAATGCCAAAAGTGCAAGGTGCTGCATTTTGGGATGAAGAACCCAAGGAGGAGTTACCAGCTAGGGGGAGTGCAGCTAGCCCAGACAGAGGAGGAGAAGGATCTGGGTGTGCTCATTACATGGTCAATGAACAACTCGGCACAATGTAGGAAGGCAGCTGCAAAGGCCAACAAAATTCTGGGTTGTATTGCAAGGGGTATATCCTCGAGGAGGGAGGAGGTGATTCTGCCACTGTATAGGTCATTAGTTAGACCACACCTGGAGTACTGCGTGCAGTACTGGCGTCCGTATCTGAAGAGGGACATTAAGTTACTGGAGGGTGCAGCGCAGAGTGACAAAAGATGATCAAGGGCTGGGGACTTATTATACGAGAAGAGTTGAACATGTACTCACTGGAGGAGAGGGAGACAGGGTGACATGATTGAAAACCTTTAAATACATGAAAGGAATAAACAAGATGGGTACAGAGGGGCTGTTCAAAGTAAGGGAGGGAGGGTCACCAGGGGCCATGATATGAGACTGGAGCGAGGAAGGTTTAGGAGGAGATGAGGAGACACTTTTTACAGAGAAGGTGGTGGCGTGGAATGAGTTACCTGCTGAAGTGGTACGCAGTAGAACAGTGGACTGCTTCAAATAAGGATGGGACAGGACAAGGGGGAGGGTTAATGAAGGGGAAGGGTGGAAGGGAGGGGCAGCTGCAGAATAAGGGATGCTAGCTGCATATTCGAGCAGACTTGATAGACCTCTAGGCCTTTATCTGCTGGCAAATTTTGTATGTTCGTATGTTATGACCCCAGTGGCCCTCACTAAACCAGGTTTCTGTTACACCACATATATCTATGTCCTCACTATCTAATATTACTTGAAGTTCACTAATTTTATTATTCAAACTCCTAGCATTCAATAAAAGTAATTTAACTTTTTGTTCCTTACTTTTTAAGGATATGACAGATTCTAGAACTGTAGGTTCACTAACTGGCAATAGCCTAACAGTACCTACACCGAAATTTTGCCTAAAAAAAATCAATATATGTGTTGATTTTGAAACCCAAAGTCTCTTTACCTAGCCTATTTAGATGGAGGCCATCCCTAGCATAGTAAGCTTTATTATCAGCAAACTGTTCCCAATGAGTGAGGCATTTGATGTTTTGTTTAAGACACCAGACTCTGAGCCAAGAATTAATATGTTTAATTTTGTTAGTCAGAGTAATATTAGCCCTAGAAACTGGAAGAATCTTAAATAATAGTGTTAAATTAATGAAATAGAAATTGAGGGTTATACTATTCACTGTCAGGACAGAAAACATGAAAAGAGGGGGAGGAGTGGTGTTATACACACACTAAATGAGAACTAGGACAGACAGAATTTATTTTTTCAGGAGTAATTGAAGGCATTGAATGCCTATTAATTAACATACCTCAACCAAACCTAGCTATATGTGTGATATACTCACCACCAAAAGTAAAGACAAAGGAATTTGAAAAATTAACTCAAGTAATTCAAAATCAAACAATAGGGAAAAAAACTTGTGCTAATAGGAGATTTCAATTCTGCTTGAGGACATCCAAGAGGGACAGCACTAGAATTAAGTTTTGCCCAATTAGACCTTAGACAAGTGATAATTCATTCCACTAGGAAAAGTTCACTGCAAAGTTCAGGAAACATACTTGATCTAACATTCATTACACAACAAATTGGAGTAAATTATGCACTAGTCCAGCAACTGGTTCTGGGGGATCACAACACAACAACAAGGGTAATGGTCACAAATGCCCGCAGTCTGGGAAATAAGGTTCCAGACCTGGAAGCCTTGATGATGGATGCAGACCTTGACATAGCAGCAATAACAGAGACATGGTACTCTGCTAATCACTGCTGGGACATCAATGTACCGGGCTATACACTGTTTAGAAGGGACAGGGAAAGTAAAAAGAGAGTAGGGTAGCCCTGTGTATCAGAGAAGGCATACAGGCTACAGAAGTACAGGGAAGACAGGGGGAGGCTGAGGAATTGTGGATCACCCTTGAACCAGGGAATGGCACAGCAGTACATACAGGAGTGATCTACAGACCTTGGGCACAGAGGGAGGAAGTGGACAGGGTACTAATGGAGGAAATTCATGACATGGCAGCTAAAGGTGAAATCCTGCTGATAGGGGATTTCAATATGCTGGATGTGGATTGGACCACCCAGGCAGCTGCTTCAGCCAGAAGCATGGCCATCCTGGAATTCCTGCAGGGGGTTGGACTCAGACAGCTGGTGCATGAGCCAACTGGAGACAAATCAGTTCTTGACCTGGTATGGACAAATGGGAAGAGAGTCAAAGGAGTCCAGGTGGAAGGGCAGCTGGGATCCAGCAACCACCACATAGTGTGGTGTGGTTTGGCATGGAGACAGGGACTCAGTTAAGCCACACAAGGGCAAAGATATTAGATTTCAGGAGGGCAGATTTCAGTTAAATGAGTAGATGTTTAAGAGCAGCCCTTGAGAAAGGAAAGGTAATGGAGGGAGTGGAGGAACAGTAGGGGAAACTAAAAGGAGCCATAGTGGAGGTAACTAACCAATGTGTTAGGATAGTGGCCAAAGGGAAATGAAGAAGGAAACCACTATAGTTCTCTTAAGAGGTAACAGACAAAGTAAGGGCTAAAAGAGAAAGTTTCAGGAAGTATAAGGGGACCCAAAGGGCGCAGGACAGGGAGGTGTATCTTGAGTGTCTAAGGGAAACAGGGAAAGCTGTTAGGAGAGCCAAGGCACAGACAAAGGAGGGTTTGTCATGGACTGTGAAAAAAGGAGACAAGATATTATATAGGTACATCAGCAATAGAAGAAAAATGTGAGTGAGGATTGCGAGGCTCAAAGGGGAGGAGGGAGATGTAAGGAGGGAGATCAAGACAAAGCAGAAATACTGAACAAATACTTCTGTTCCATATACATTGAGGAGGGAGAGGGTCAAGGACCAGAGCTGGGGAGCACAGGCAATTGGGGGGGGGGACACCAGTCCATTCACAGTGGAGAGAGTTCTGCAGGAACACACAAAGCCTAAGGTGGATAAAGCCATAGGGCCAGACAACATACACCTGAGGATATTAAGGGAGCTGAGAAGGGAACTAGCACTGGCGAGTGCCTCTGGCCACCCTGTTCACAGAGTCACTCAAGCATGGTTCAAGAAGACTGGAGGAGGATGCATGTAGTCCAACTGCACAAAAGTAGCAGTAAGGGAGGAAGCGGGGAACTACAGGCCAGTAAGCCTCACTTCAGTGGTGGGGAAGCTCATGGACACACTGCTGAAAGAAAGGATAGTGGCACACCTGGAATCCAATGGTGCCCAGGATCTGAGGCAGCACAGATTCACAGCAGGAAGGTCTTGTCAAACAAATCTGGTAGATTTTTTGATTGGGTGACTAAGGAAGTGAATCAGAGAGGGGCAGTAGACATTGCCTACCTAGATTTCAGCAAAGCCTTCGATACCATCCCACACAGAAGGCTGGTTAACAAGATGAGTAGTCTGGTCATGGGGCATAAGGTGATACACTTGGTTAGAAACTGGCTGATGGACAGAAGGCAGAGGGTGGTGGTAAATGGGATCCAATCTGGGGAGAGCGAGGTGACCAGTGGAGTACCACAGAGATCAGTACTGGGACCAGTCCTGTTCAATGTCTTCATTAGTGACATTGCAGAGGGGCTGGAAGGAAATGTCTGCCTATCTGCAGATGACACCAAGATCTGCAACAGAGTGAATATTCCAGATGGGGTGCAGAAAATGAAGGGGGACCTGGAGAAGCTTGAAAGATGGTAGGAGGTGAGACAACTGAGGTTCAATGCAAAAAAGTGCAAAATAATGAGCCTGGGTAGGGGGAACCCTGTGGAGAACTACAGAATTGGGGGGGGTGCTGACTGTCACCAAAGAGGAAAGGGACCTAGGGGTTATCATATCTGATGACCTTAAGATATCAAGGCAGTGCACAAAGGGGACTTCCGGTTCTGGAATGACTCAGTGAACATCAAACTTAGGTGGGCTCCCTGACTAAAAACTTTTAAATCGATCTCCTGCCCTACAAAATAACAAAAACCACTAAAATAGAGAACAGAACATCATAGGAGACCACAGCATAGCCAAGCCTCTTCCCAAGTAAACACTGAATGGCAAAAAAGCAACCAAACAGATTCCTACCGTTGGCAGTCCTGAGTGAGCAGGAAGATGAGGAGGGCCTGCAGGAGAGAGAAATACATGCTGGTAGGCCATGAGTTGCCGCGGAATCTCCAGAGGCAACGACCCATACACCAGAAGTAATGGCTGGAAGGGGAGGGAAATGGAAAGGTGGTGATCTCCAGACAGCCCCCCAACCTGAACAAAACATTTTGCGGGCAATTGCCAACTTTCGGGAGGAAATGCGGGGCTCCATCCAGGAACTTCGGGCCGACCTGCGAGGACATGCAGATGAAGCACACCAACAGATCTCAGCTAACTCAAACAAAATAGATTCCCTTGAATCTTCAGTTCTGCTACTAGCCTCTGCTCAGCTATACAATTCACTAAGGTAGGAGGATGCTGAGAACTGTAGCAGATGTAAAAACTTAAGACTCTTTGGTCTGCCTGAAGGCGAGGAAGGCACCGACTCTCTGGCATACGTGGATTCATTCTTCAGAACTACTCTAGAGCTGGGGCCTGATTACCCTCTAGATTTTGAATGAGCTCATCAAGCTCTCGGCCCCAGGCCTAAGGCAAAGGATGCTCGGCCGAGATCGTTCGTGGTCTGTTTTCAAAGCTTCCAGACAAAAGAGCTAATACTCAAAAAATCATGCCAGAGGGGAAAAATTATGATGGGCCCACATTGCATCATCATTGACAACGACTACGCTCCTCACACACAAAGCCAATGGAGAGCCTATGCCCCCCTTTTCCCCTACTTGAGATCACAACAGATCAAGTTTCAAACCCCCTACCCTTCCAGGCTCACAGTAATGCTGCCAGGTGGCCCTATCACCTACAACTCAGCCATGGAAGCCAAAGAAGACCTTTTCCAGAGAGGGGTGTTGAAAGAGTGACTGCAGGGTCTGACTAACATCTCCAAGAACAGTGGCCAGGGAAGCCAGGAAAATGAGAGACCTTCTCGACCTAACTTAACCCTGGAGGAAATGCTGCACAAGATTAACCTGCTGAAAAATCCTACCCTGACACCAGAATAGAAGTAAATCCTGGGATCTTTGTTTCTCTGGCTGTGCTAGGCTCTGGGGGGCTGAATCAGGGGGTTGGGGGTGGATGCTTGCTTGGTTTGGGGGGGTTTCGGGTCGATTGATTGACCAGTCTTACCAAGCAGAGAAAACCTTAAAACTATCAATAAAAAATCCTGTATATTTAGGCATTGCACTGCATAGTTTGGGAGTGGGTCCCCCTAGATGGTGGATGTGAAATCAGGCTGAGAGAGTCCCGATCTGGATCAGCGCCCGATCTAGATCAGCGCCCAGGGCCACTCCTCCCTCTTGTTAGGCTGGCTCACCTTTCCCTCCAGCTCTCTTGGTTCTCAAGCAGTCCCATTGTGAATCTCGTCCAGGTGGGACTCTGATGGGGTCTGCCTCGGGGCTGGGCAGGGCCGGGGGGGACACAATCTCAGGTGAAGACTGGGAAAACTCGGACAATGACCCTTCCTCTCGCCAAACCCAGAACTAATCCAATGACTGTTTACCAAGAAACCAAATTGGACCTTTTACTGTTTGCCCAGGTCATAGGAGAGAGGGGGTCTACTACAACCCAATAAGGACATATAAAACAAAATGTCCTGAACAATTAAGAGGGGGAGAATCTGGAGAAGTGGTTTGGCTCTTTGGGGCCCCCCTTCTCCCCTTCATGTGCCCTGCTGTTTTCTCTCTCTCTGGCACATCTCCACCCCTCTCTTTTTTCCTCCTTTTCCATTGTTCTCTCTCATCTGCTACCTCACCCCTTCTCTTCTCTCCCCTCTCTTTCACCTTCTGTTCTGATGTCTTTTTTGGGTGCTAGATATGAGAGTAGCTGCTTTGGGTGGTGTTCCCCCCCCCCCAGGCTCATGGCCAGTTTCATCCCTTTATGGGAGCGGTGTATGAAAATAGCCACCCCTTACAGGGCGGGAAGGGGGGTGGCAGTCCTGTTCCCCCATGGGCTATTACACATGGGGGAAGGACCAGGGGAGATCCCAATTGACTTGCAGAGCCAGTGGAGGGAGGGAGGGAGATGGAGGGTGAGAATTGAGCTCAGCTTAATCCAATTTGGGCTTACAGTCCGGGTGCAATGGGAACTGATCGGACAGAAGGGGCTACCGCCACATGGTCTCCTAGGCATCCCGAAGGAGCTCTCTATGCATATTGTGATACTCCCCCCTTAGAGTGGAGAGTTCATGGTTGAGCTTGTGGGGGGAGTTGAGGGGGCTTGTGGGGGTGTCCTTGATGGGGCAGACTCAGGGCTTCTCCAGGTCCAAGTTAGTCAAAGGAGATAGTGATCGAGAGATGGGATTTCTGGAGTGGGCCTTTTTTCTACCCCTTCCACCAGATGGGGATGTGATCTTGGGGAAAAAGAGAGGAGGGTTTAAATAATGGTAATTAACCCATAACAATTCAAAAAGAGGGAGAGGCTGTACAGGGATAAAAGGGAGCCCAGACTATCAGGTCTTTTCAGTCCATTTAGGTGGGGTTTTACCCCCCATGAGGTAACTCTCAATTAAGGAGGTCCTCGATCAAAATCCAGCCCCCTTGGGGTGACTGGTTTGAGATCTATACAAGGTGGTTAGGTGATACCACCTTAACGATGGAAGTACACATCTACATAGTTCTATATACAGTTCTAGATAAAGTTGAAGTTAACTTTTGTTTATATATTGATGTTGGAAGGAGACACAGGAGACAGTGTACAATGTTTCAGTGTTATGCTTTATTACAAAATCTCCAGTGTCATTTATCTGAGAGCTCTAGCAAACTTTTGAAGGAAGAACTGAAGATGGTTGGTGGTTCTCTCCTTAGAGTCCGGTGGAGGGGAGATGATCGGGGTGGCACCAGACTGGAGTGACCTGAGAAATAAACAAAAAAATAATGAAAATCAGATACTTAACATGACAATAAAAGCAATAAGTATTAAACCTAAAACAGAAAAAAGAGAATCAAAGAATAATAAACCCAAATGGCTTCACAACCAGTAAAGATCTACTCCGTAAATGTTAATTGGCTTCATAACCCCATCAAAAGATCACAAGTGATGTAGCACTTAAATAAACAAAAAGCAGATGTTTTATTTATACAAGAAACACACCCCTCAGACACAGAGCACCAGAAATTAACATGAGGGGGGTCGATATATAATTTATTCCTCATCTCATTCGAGTGGACGTAGAAAGGGAGTGGCAATAATGATCCCATCTACTACCCAATTTAAAATAAATAAAGTATATTCCAACAGACTAGGATGCTACATCGTCATTCAAGGTTGCCTTTATAACCAAGAAGTCACACTAGCCAATATATACACCTACCTCCACAGACTAAATAACCAATAATTCGACAAATACTGACTAAAATATTGGATCTTCACCAAGGGTAATTACTGATGGCTGGAGACTTCAATATGACAATCACTCCAAATCTCAACTCATCAAACCCTAAAATATACCGTCTATCAACCCCAGTAAAGTTTTTTAAAGCACAACTTGAAAACCTCGGATTGATAGACAGCAGAAGGAAATTTTTTCCCTCAGCCCCAGGCTTTACATATTACTCGGGAAGATTTCATTCATATTCAAGACTAGATTATTTTTTTACCTCATGTGAACACTTCTCCACAGTGAGTGCTATAACTATCTGTCCAAAAATAATATCTGACCACCATCCCCAATACTAAAACTAGACTTGGGGAAAAAAACGAAACAAACACTTTGGAGACTAAATCCTTTTCTCCTAAAGGATAAAGAATTTAATGACCAAATAAAGAAAAGAATCCCACAATTTTTTGAAGAAAATGTGCCATCAGCTGTCTCAGAAACCATATTATGGGACGCAATGAAAGCCACCATTAGAGGTGAGATCATTGCATATGCCTCTCGTAAAAAAAAAAAAGAAAGAGAGAGGAGATATAAGGACCTAACCATGACCCTGTGAACTCTCCAACTGCTCTATAGAGAGGGGACAAAGAAGTTCAAACTAAAATTAGAGAAACCACAGCTGCTATTCCAAAAATAATAGATGAAAGGATCCAAATGTCTTTAATCTATTTAAAACAGACTAATTATGAGGGCAGATCTAGGGGAACACATAGACTGGCACAAAAGTTAAGAGCAAGGAAAAACGCAGTAACAATACTAAAAATTAAACACCCTCAAATGGGTAAGATTACCCATAGAGAAGATGACATAAGACAGGCTTTCGCTTTTTATTATCAACAACTATATACATCACATAACACTTCTTCTCAAGACGACAGACAAACCTTCCTAGCTCAGTTACAACTTCCAAAACTCATAACAATACAAGTCCAGAAATTACAAGCCCCAATTGCAATCGAAGAAATAGAAGCCGTGGTCACTAAACAACCATCGGGTTGCTGCCTGGGTCCTGATGGATACATAAATGAGTGGTACAAAATCTTTAGTAAAGAGCTAACCCCAAGACTTCTTAAGTTATATACAGAAACAGCAATGGGAAATTCAGCCACGCCTTCATGGGACTATGCCACAGTTATGGCTATCCCAAAATCAAATGGAATCAAATTAGATCCCTCCTCTTATCACCCGATATCTATATTAAACTCAGACTATAAACTTTTTATGGCCATCTGGGCTAAGAGAATAGAAATTATCCATCAAACAATAATACACCCAGAACAAGCGGGTTTCACCAAAAACAAGTTACCTATGGACAATGTCAGAAAGTCCCTAATACTAATGGAATACATCCATACTCAGAAAATTCTGGCTGCCTTTTTAAGCCTTGATGCTGAAAAGGCATTTGATCGCGTCCATTGGCCCTTTTTATGGGATACATTAAAAGCCTTCGACTTTCCGGACTCATTGTTACAATGGCTGAGTCAAATATACCTCTCGCCCAAAGCATATAGTCGTATAAACGGGGGACTTTCATCTCCCATCACAATAAGCCAAGGCAAAAGGCAGGGCTGTCCTCTCTCCCCTCTACTGTTCATGTTATATCTCAAACCTCTAGCAAGGGTGATAAGAATATCTAAAAAAATAGAAGGTATCCCAATGCATCAAACTGAATATAAGATCAGTCTTTTTGCAGATGATATTCTCCTTTCCCTTCTATCTCCCACAGATTCGATTAAAGAGACATGGAAAATCTTATCCTGATTCAAAGAGTTAGCTGGCTTTAAAATAAATATTTCAAAAACCAAAGCCCTCTTATATAATTATACTCCTCCAAGCACCTTAAAACAAAGTCTAACCATTAAATGGTACTCAACCAAAATAAAATACCTAGGCATACACATACCCCATAATCTTCATGTAATTGAATTAATCGATTATGAACCTATATCCATTGCAATCAAGAAAGATCTGGACAGATGGACACACCTACCACTCTCCCTGTTCCAATCATCAAAACTGTTAGAATGAATGTCTTACCCCACCTATTGTACTTGTTCCAAAATATCCCATATTTCCCATCCCAATAATACTTTAAGTCATGGGATAACATGATATCACCGTTCACCTGGAACAAACAAAAACCACAAATCTATCTTTCAGTATTAAAATTATCACTGGCCCAGGGTGAAACTAATCTCCCAGACCTCAAAAAATATGCAGAAGCTGCATGTCTCAGAATACTTCTTCTATGGCTTTCCGAACAATTGATCCCTTATGGAAGAAACTAGAGTTTCACCTGAAAGATATATATGACATAAAAAAAAATAATTTTTGCTTCATCCGGGAGAACCCCTTCCTTAAGAAACTTTTCTGAAATAACCTCACAGGTTTTAAAAATATGGTTTAAAATGAGAGATAAAGAGCCACTTCAGCTACTTATGAATACTGCAAGATTATTTCAGAAGACGAACTCTTTATCCCATCCCACAACGACCTAACCTTCTCCCGGTGGCATAGGCTAGGACTGGAACAGATGTTCCAACTTCTGGGTCCTAATGGGATCTTATCGTTTGAAGAACTAAAAATTAAAATTAACCTACCAAATGTAGATCATTTTAGATACCTCCAAATCAGAAACCATTTATTACGCAACAGAATCATTCAGGTCAAACTGACCCTTCCACTCTCTCCCCTTTTAAAATTATTTTTTTACCATTCCTTGGGACAACATTGGAATCATTTAATTGGAAACCTATATAAAATGATGCAAGATTGAACTAAAGAATCAACAAATTCAATATTGACAAGTTGGAACAAAGATTTAGATCTCGTAGTATCTAAAGAAAATGGTCCTCTTCATCTCTGCATGTGGTCAAAATCACCCAATCGCATATTTGGAGAGAATATTCATGGAAGTGTAGATCTAGGTTTTTCAGGTCACCGACCAGTCTGACAAAATACCTTCCGATTGAATTTGGGGCCTGTTGGAGGGAATGTGGAGCTAAGATGGCAGACCTCGCAGATATCATGCATCATTGTCCATGCTTGATGCCCTTCTGGATAAGTATACAAAAAGAAATCAGTGATAGTCTTGGAGAGAACATTGAGCTCACAGCTGAGGTGGTACTTATGGCTGTCTACCTGGATAGTCCCCCCCCCATGGACAAAAACCCTGCTGCCAATTTTTCTGCTGGCTGCAAAACCTTAACAAAGAAATGGATGACCAAAGACACCCCTACCATACAAGATTGGAGGCGAATAGTGATATCTATATACCAGATGGAAAACATCACTGCCAGACTTAATACTCAAACTGATAAGTTCGCCACACTCTGGCAGAAATGGTAATTTCATCAAGTAGGGGTTGATCCTGACTTTTGCTCATAACATATAGGCTATAGGGGAGAGGAAATGAGATGAGAATGGTGCCTCAGATCTGCTAGATCTTAATAAAGAAAAGGTAAATCTATCTCAAAGCTTGACTGTATCAATTGTACAAGACCTCTATACGTACTTGAAAAATGAAAATTTGTATAGTAACAAAACTGAAGTAAGCACAGAAAAAATCTTGATTGTAAAATGGCTCCTGACTTAACAGAAAAAGTTTAATAAAAATATATTTAAAAAAAAAAAAGCAGTGAACAAAGGCTGCAGAGAGGGCCAGTTGCATGCTGGGGTACATAGGCAGAGGCATTACTAGCAGGAGATGGGAGGTGGTGATGCCATCATATAAAACACTGGTAAGGCCTCACCTGGAATACTGCATGCAGTACTGGAGACCACACATGCATAAGGACATAGACAAGGTGGAGGCTATCCAGAGAAGGGCGACAAAGATGGTGCATGGCTTACATCACAAAACATACGAGGAGAGACTAAGATACCTCAATATGTACTCACTGGAGGAGAGGAGAGAAAGGGGGGACATGATAGAAACTTTGAAGTACAGTACCTCAGGAGCATAAACAAGGTGCAGGTGGGGGATATTTTCCAACGTAGAAAAGATATCAGAATGAGGGGACACAATAAGAAACTGGAGAGGGTAGATTGAGAGGTAACATGAGGAAATTGTTCTACACAGAGGGGGTGGTGGATGCTTGGTACACTCTGACACAACAGGTGGTGGGGGCAAGCACAGCGGAGGGGTTTAAACATGCCTAGGACAGGCACAAAGGAACATAGGGTGGGGAGGGAGTGATGAAAAGCCATTGATCACTTAGAATTAGTGACTGCATACAAGTATAGTGCTTATGGGCAGACTAGATGGGCCTAGCTGTGTCCTCATCTGCTGACAATTTCTATGTATCTATGATAAATTTACTAACAACAGGGAACCCTGTGACAAAAGAACAACAGGTATGGAGAAGAGGTTTTAAATCCAGTCATGCAGAGTTGTTACAATATACATTAGGGAAAGTTAAAATTAAGTTAAAGACTGTTTCAGATTCTGTCTATAGAACTAGCAGTCCAAGAATTTAATAAAGAGTTTCTACAAGCTTGTAATGAGACAGCTCCCTATATTAAAGTATATCAAAGAAAAAAACATGTACCATGCATTATGGAAAAATTAAAAAAAGAAATTCAATTAAAGAACAGATTGTGGAAACTGGCTAACAAAACACTAAGGCCCAGATATTCAAAAGGGTTGCACCCTGGCACGATATTCAAATGGGGATTGTGCCTGGCACAAATCCCTATGCGCCAGAGCGCATCAGTAGTGTATGTGGCGCAGGTAGGGGGGGCGTGCCCATGCCTACTCCGCACATCCCGATATTCAGCCCGGGATGTGCTGAGTCCATGCATTCACAACCCCTACTTGCGCCACACACAGGTGAGCCAAAAAAAAAGGAACAACGGCTGGCCACCCACAGGTGAGCTGTTGTATTGCAGGGTGCAACATGGCAGCTGCCACCTGTGGGTGGCCACCTGAGCTCTGGCTGCACCTCCATGGCGGCACCCCCATGCCCGATCGCGGGCATCTGTTTAAAATAATAATGTCCCATATCCCTGGTGGTCCAGTGGACCACTGTCAGCCCGATCACAGGCTTAAGTAGAAATGAATAACGTCCCATATCCCTGGTGGTCCAGTGGACCACTGTCAGCCCAATCGCAGGCTTAAGTAGAAATGAATAACGTCCCATATCCCTGGTGGTCCAGTGGACTGCTGTCAGCCCAATCACGGGCTTAAGTAGAAATGAATAAAGTCCAATATCCCTGGTGGTCCAGTGGACCGCTGTCTGCCTGATCGCGGGCATTTGTAATAATAAATAAAGTCCAATATCCCTGGTGGTCCAGTGGGCCGCTGTCAGCCTGATCGTGGGCATTTGTAATAATAAATAAAGTCCAATATCCCTGGTGATCCAGTGGACCGCTGTCAGCCTGATCGCAGGCATTTGTAATAATAAATAAAGTCCAATATCCCTGGTGGTCCAGTGGACCGCTTGCAGCCCGATCATGGGCATTTGTATTAAAAATAATGAAGTCAAATGTCCCTGGTGGTCCAGTGGTACCCCTCCCACCCGCCCACTGAGCCCCACTGCCCGCTCCCTCCCCGTTAGCAGCGGCGGCAGCACCCCACCCGCCTGCTGCCCGCCACCAGCCGACTGACACCGTAGGTAGGGCTGTATACCCATTGGTCCACAGCGTGAGCCAATGAGCGTGCAGTCCGTGCTGTACTACACAGTCCAGATATGTGACATATACATATATAATTACTGGTCTCTGTTTTCTTCCATTGGGAAAACCGCGTGTTAAATGCCGTAACACCTGAGTAGGTGTTACGGCATTCACGCGCTCCCTTCCAACAACAAAGCGCTCGAGATAAGTAAAAATAGCACGTTCAAATTGTCCCTCTCACTTCAACTGCCACTGCCAAAAAACACTTACAGACACCTCCATTAAGGTATTTTCTTGTATTCAGACCCCTGAAAACGCAGAACATTTAACTTTTTTTTTCTCGACCTAACTTATGCAGTTAACACTTAGATGATGATCCCTAACTCTCTCCCCTTTCAACCCTAACCTTTCCTCTCTCATGGTCAAACGAAAATACCATTCAACCAGGAAATGATAATAAGAATCTCCATACCGGACTTCTAACACTTGTGGCCAGTTTATTTTATTGTTTAATGTTATGTTAATGTTTATGTTTAATGTATTAACCACAGTTCTGTTCTCCTCATACAAATAAAAGCTTTTATCTGCAAGATAGCATAAACGTCTTTTGGGAGAAAGCGGATCCCTTCAATTATATAAAATAAAATATGGGAGAAGTGTATCAAACTCCGAATTTAACACACACCCTCGTTGTTGGATGGCATTTAAACCCCGGGCCCACCGGGTTTATGTGCCATCCAACAACTCGGGTGTGTAAGCAAATTCTCGTAACACACTTCTCCCCATACTTTATCCTATATATACGTTTGTATTATTTTTTTCTGCTGTTGCCTGCTCTGTAAATATGATTGTATTGCTATATGTTATGTCTACTGTATTTCTCCCTCTCCCTCCCACACCCCCAGGGTGCATCTGGAATTGAGTGGTAGCCTGCTCAGTATGCCTTCCTGGTAAAACTCTTAAATAAATAAATAAATAAATGTACACTTTTTCTTTAACTGCTTTAACATTTTTCTATCACATTGTTTTAAACATTTTACAAGTACAAGAAATTAACTTTTTGTTCATCATTTGAATATAGTATCATTACAATTAAACTTTTCAGTGTAACTATTGTTCATTCTTTTCACTTTTACATAATCTTGCACCTTTTTAATCATTAACGTTACTGTACACATAAGGCCAATAGGCTATTTCTTTTAACATTTCATAGGTTCTGTTCCCCATGTGATGATGGTACTACTCATTTGGGTCTATGCGACTTTTACCAGTTTTTACCAGGATATTATTCCTTGATTGGAATTTACCTTTTTGGTAGTACATGGATTTTAGTCCATGGTCCATTTGTAGATCACTTTCAGTAATCATAGTTACACTGCAATCCTTAATGAAATTACAAAAGTTTTCTACCATTTTGTTACCTTATTGTACTTTCATTAATTCAAAATCAGATTCTTTACTATTTCTTGTATATTTTCTTTAAATCAAAATTAAAATCAGAATCAGGCTTGTTTAACATTTTTTGTTTGTGTTCCTAAGATGTTTGTGGTGTTTTGTAATGGTGTACCGAAACTGAACCTTTACTAGGGTTTGTGGGTACCCTGGTAACATGCAGGTCAGTTACTCCATAATTATGTGCACCTTTTGAAAACATGTCTTTCAATGGAAAAAAAAAACATTTTACAAACAAGTTCCTTTCCTTTCCTAATTTAGTTTTGCAAGTACATGCTTGGTTAACTTGTTCCTTAAAATCAGGAAAAGGTAAATTTTTACCTACTTACCTTTCATCTTCTATTATCTCAGAAACATTTTCAGTATCAATCACATGTACTTCTTTAAATTGGTCTGTTTCATTTATCTTTAGGTAATATTTTCTGTTAGTCCCCTCAATAACTGGAACAACTAATTCCTGAATCATAAAGGATCCCCCCATCACTATTTCTAACCCAGAGTTAGCTTTTAAAGCGACAGGTTCTGCTTTTGGATCATGTACTACAACATGCATTACTTTAGTGCTCATATCCAGGCAAGGGGTGGAATGGATCTTTAAACCCATATCACTACCACAGGTTAGGCATAAACAATGCAGTTTGGTCAGACACTTCTTTGGCTGGCCTTTCTTTACATTAACCCTAACCGAAAATTCCTTTACATTATCTGAAACTGTTGTAGTATTCTCACTCACCATGTGGCACACTTGAGGAATAGTTTGTCCAGACTTCAAGGCCTGTGGTGTTACTTTTATTAGGTAAGGGTCTCCCTCTATTTGTGACCAAAGAATGGTTCCATGTCAATTCGGCAAATAAATTTCAGCTAGTGTAATATCAGCGACATTATAACAGCAATGGCAATAATAGCACATGGCAATTTCAACACACACAGTGAATCAGCTACCCAGTTAGAAAAGTGAGGCTCCTGTTGTCTACAGCATCGGGCGCTTTATTTTACTACATTATGCAGGGGGGCTATGTGTGCCCCTGAACCCCCCCTGTTTCTAAAATAACATCCTCCGAGGCATACCTGGACCTCGGAGGTAAGCTACTACAGCACTGTCGCTGAAACTGTTCTTTGCTGTAATGCAGCGATCACTATTATTGCAGTCACTATAATAGTGTTGCTGTCTTTGACTCGCTGAAATTGTTTTGCTGTATTGACATGTTACCCCAAAGAACATCATTGGCTAGGTCAACATACACACCCACTCATACAAGGATGTCTAACCCAAGGTACGTGGGAGATTTCAGTCCTTGTACTACATACAGGATGTTGTATACTTTTTCACCCTATCTGGAGTTTTGCGGTATATGTGCTTATTCTTTTCGAGCTTTCTTTGTGGTTTGGAACATTTTGTAGCCACTCTTTTTAATACACTGTAGAACTGTGCATTGATTGGACAATGCATAGCATAGGCACAACACATAACTAGTTATTTGCAAGTCCTCTGTTTTTACTGGCACCTTAAATTTACATTTGGTTTTATTTAGTGGCATCTCATTTCCACAGTCCTTGGTGAGATATGTACTTACAGTCTAATTTCTTTGTGTTAGGAACAGGATGGCACTTGGAAAACCAGGATTTACTTTCTTTGTGAAGAAAGTTAGACCTCTGTTATTCATCTCAGATTTACCTAATCTTGGTTGACAAACAAACCACATATGCTTTGCCTCTCCATTTAGCCACATTTTTAGAATTACCAAAAATAGAAATCCGTTACATTGGAACATACAAGTTTCAGTTTAATCATTACATCATTTTTCCTTAAAGTAGCATGATTCTGATTGTTCTGAAACTTTATTACTCTTCCTAAATGGAATAGGCCTCTTTACGTGTGACCACTGAACTTTGTCAAAGTAGTCAACAATAGATCTAAATCTTTTCAGAAGGTCATTTCCAATCAAAACATCATTACCTGCTTTGTTTGTAACATTTTACAACACGCAAGTTGCTGCACTCAAAAGCAATGAAGGGATCGCATACATAGAGTGACAACAACCCCCTTTGAAGGCACACTGCCGAGGTGCTAGGGGTTTCCACAGTGGTGATAAATAAAATCAACTATTTAGTTGAGAAATTTTGCCCGAAGTGCTTTTCTCTACTCAAGAGCGCATACAATTTGGAGCTTTTTGTTTGCAACATTCACTGGATGTTTAATTACCATTTTTTACCAAATTTCAATTTCAACCAAATGTTACCTAAAGTCTTCTGAGCTTCCTCTCCATAACCTACAATTTGTAACCTGTAAGAAATGGTTTTCAGCTTCTTGCATCACCTAAGGCATTAGTCAGCTTAGCAAAGAGACACTTAGGCCCTATTCACACTATCAGTACATTTGAAAACTGTTCTAAAAACCGTTTTGTATAATGGTTTTCAGAATGGTTGTCTGTCCATCCACACTAGCAGCCGACTTTAGAGACTGCCCATTGGAGTTCCCAGGCATACTTGTGGCAGTCCCACAAAGCATTGTGGGCACCCAGTGCATGCTGGAATACTCGGTAACAGGCATGTTAACCAGTCGGTCTAAAAATAGCACCGATCGATTCAGGATCCCATGTCGAGGACGGAGATGTAAGTATATGTATCCCCGTTTCTTGTACGAGGCCAACATTCGCTAAAATAGCCCACAGAAGTTGCCTTAAACTACTTTACAGTATGGTGTATGTCCACACCACTGTTAAAACAGCTTAAGTCAACCTGTGTTGGGCTGCAACCGTGCTCAGAACCAGCTCTGATCAGGTTTTGAGTACAGTTTCTTAAACCAGTTCAGAACATGGAAAAAGCATGCTGTAGTGTGGATGTGAACCGTGTCTGCAGATTTTGTAATGTTACAGACCAACTGTAATGTTACAAAACCCTTAGTGTGGACAGGGCCTTAGACATCAGGGTTACTTCGGCCCCTGAGTTAAGCAAGACCTCATGATTCAGACTGTTTTCAATGCTTATGTCAAAGTAAAATCTCCCTGCTTTTCCCTTGGGGATTAAGTTGTCCAGGCAGAATTTTTTTTTCTTTCAACCTGGCAACATAGCAGTTTTACTATGATATTTCACACTGTTTTTGGTAGTAACTCTGGGTACCTTTTGAGAAAGGCTAGACACTGAGATAGCATTTTCATTTTCACTTGGCATTTAATTTTTAAATCTTATCCCAATCTCATTAACCTTTTTAACAATAGCAGTCTCTTTTACCATGTTAGCATCCAAAGGGAGGCTCCTGACATGGGCACTCCCCTTGGAGATACGGCGCAGCTCTTTTCTTCAGCCACCTACTCTCTCTACCTACAGAGCAGCAACTCCAAAGGCCTCTGACTGCCCAGCAACTGCCTGCCAGCCCCAGAGACTTCCATAAACAGCCCTCAATGCCCCTCACATGGGCAGACCCCTTGGAGTTATGACACGGCTCTTTTCTTCAGTTGCCCACCCTCTCTACCTATGGACCAGTACCTTCAAAGGCCGCTGACAACCCAGCAACTACCCACCAGCCCCGGAGACTTCCACAAGCAGGTACAACTTACTCAGTGCCACAGAATTAGATTTTTCTTGGCGCTCCACTCCAGCGATCCTGATTGGCTCCCACCACAAATTGCAGCTCTGCGACTGGTTACTTCAGGAACTCAGCCTGAACTCTTTTCTGTTCTCTCTCAGATGTGACAGAATCTCTTTCTCTCTCTGCCCTCACTAAGAACTTCAGAGTTTTAAATGCTTTTAATTGTAAATGCGTGCCTTGCCCTCAGCTACAGTTTTAGAGCTTTAAGTGACTGTAAAATCCTAATGTTTTGTACTGATTGCATAATAGAACTGTAATTGCCACTTGGCCTTCTCCCCCCAAGCTCTCTCCTTGTGCTTTCTCTCTCCACTCTCTAAACCCTGCTCCCTTCCTCAACCCTGCTCTTCCATTTCTCTACTTAATTAACTGGATAAAATGTTCTTTTGTAAGAAAAAAAATCCTTTTTCCCATTCTTGGTTCTGACTCCCCCCTCCTCACTCTTGCTCAAGCAACTTCTCCTCCCACGCTGTTGCTGCAGACCCTGTGTCTCTGCTAACTTCTTTTGTTCACCCTTGTCTGCCCGCCCACTGCAAAGGCCACCAACTGCCCAGCAACTGCCTGCCAGACCCAGAGACTTCCATAAGCAGGTACGACTTACTCCACACCACACGATTTGATTTTTCTTGGTGCTGCACTCCAGTGATCCTGATTGGCTCCCACCATAAATTACAGCTCTGCGATTGGCTACTTTGGGAGCTCAGCCTGAACTCTGTTCTGTTCTGTTCTCTCTCGACTGTCTCAAAATCTCCTTCTCTCTCTGCCTTCTCCAGGAACTTTAGAATTTTAAGTGCTTTTAATTGTAAATGCCTGCCCTGCCCTTGGCTACAGTTTTAGAGTTTTAAGTGATTGTAAAATCCTAACATTTTGTACTGATTGCATAACAGAACTGTAATTGCTGCTTGGTTTTCTCCCCTCTAGCTCTCTCCTTGTACTCTTTCCGCTCTCTAGAAACATAGAAGTTGACGGCAGATAAGGACTTCAAGACCCATCCAAGCTGCCCATTTTTTCTGCCTTATGAATGTGCCATAGGCCTTTGCTCTGTCAATGGCCTATCTATTCAGACTCATCTGTATTGCTCACTTATGCATATCCCATGCCTGTTTGAAGCCCTGCATTATATTCATATCCACCACTTTCTAGAGGCAGGCCATTCCATGCATCCACCACCCTTTCTGTGAAAAAGAACTTCATCACATTACCCCTTAATCAGCCTCCCTCTAATCTCATGCTGTGTCCTTATATTGAAACATGTTAGACACTTTCACCTTGTTAGTGCCCTTAAGATGTTTGAATGTTTCTATCATATCACCTCTCTCCCTCCTTTGCCCTGGGGTATACATATTGAGCTCCATTAATCTGTCCTCATATGTTTTCTGATGCAGTCCCTGCACCATTTTGCAGGGTTTTATTTAACTCTAAAAATTGATTAGCGTTTTGCTCATGAACATTCTGAAACATTGTGAAAATGCATAGCACTTGCCTCACTGTGTTTAACAAACCTAACACTTCTAGAACACCTATATAAATGCTGTCTGTACGGTTAGTATTGTCCCAAGAAAAAAAGTGCTAATCAATTATTTAAAACACTGATTTTGGTTGCCCTTCTCTGAACTGCCTCCATTTTGTTAATGTCCTTATGCAGGTGCAGCCTCCAGTACTGCACACAGTACTCCAGATGGGGCCTAACCAGTGTCTTGTAAAGAGGGATTATTACCTCCCTCTTACGACTTGTGATACCCCTACTAATACACCCCAACATCCATCTAGCCTTACCTACCACTTTAGTGGTCTGCTTGGATGATTTCAGGTCATTGGTGATGATGACGTCCAAGTCTCTTTCTTCTCTTGTGATTGCCAGCAACTAGCCTCCCAACCTACAGGTAGCTTCAAGATTTGTCCCAGCAACTCCCCTACCAACCTACTGGTTACTTCAGGGTCTCTCTATAAACCCTGCTCCCTTCTCCAACCCTGCTCTTTTGTTTCCCCACTTAATTAACTGGACAAAATTTTCATTTATAAGAAAAAAACTAAATTTTCCCATTCTTGGTGCTGACCTCCCCCCCCAGCTCTAGCTCAGACAACTTCTCCTCCATGCTTTTGCTGCAGACCCTGTGTTGCCGGCTCCCTGCTAACTGCTTTGTTCTCCCCAGTCTGGTTGCCCACCGCTTTAATATTGCTTTCAGCGGCTGACTATTAATTCTGTGTCCCTTTCCTCTACAACACCCAAGGTCCCTGACACAGGCGCCCCTTGGAGATACGGTGTGGCTCTTCTCTTCAGATGTTCACCCTCTCTACCTATAGAGCGGCACCTTCAAAGGATGCTGGCCACCCAGCAACTGCCCACCAGCCCCGGAGACTTCCCCATCGGTGCTGCATGCTGGCTTCCCACCCCCCACTCTAACTGGGCACTGATTTATATAGCTGCAGTAGGGCACATGACTGCTTGAGTGAAATTACAAAGTGCAGAGTCTTTCATTAGTAGGTTATACCAACTGCACTCTAGTAGGCCCTAGACTGAATCTGAATTTGAGTCCACAGCTAGGTTTTTTTTATATTTCCCTGCTCACTCTGTCACTGTCCCACTTACATTCCTTGTCTTGCCCTCTCACTATTCACAGTATGTTGCCTGTAGTAAAAAACTGTCCACTACTCCTTGCTCTCTTTGTTATCTCACATCTTCCCACTCCACCCACCCATGCAAATTGGTTAAGTAAACCCTCAGCAATCCCTCTTGCTTATTCCATTCCTTTAATTTCAGCTTCTATGATCCCGATGCCAGGGTCCACCACTCTCTTCCACCATCCTTGGGCTCACCTACCTTTCTTACCCTGTTCCTCTCTCTCTCTCTCTCTCTCTCTCTCTCTCTCGCTTCGTTCCTAACTCCTATGTACTTCTGTGCTCCCTAACTATCTGTTTTGCTTCCTCTCTTTATTCTCCTACCTTCAATTATCCAGCCACATCCAAGCCATGGTACAAATGTTCAAAGCTCTCCTTTTATAATCATCTCACTTCTACTATCTGCCAGGGATATAAACCCTAACCATGGCCCCCCTCTGCCCAACATGCTGCTGTCATCTCTCTATCACTCGCTCTCCTCTGCCCCAACATATCAACCCTCCCTCGTGGACTTAAAATCCTCGACATCAACACAATAAATCTATTACCAAAATTAACCCTGCTTCAGTCCCTTGCACTAACGCTGGCCCCTGACCTCCTCATAATATCCAAAACCTGATTAAATAACAAAACACCTGATCATTGTATCTATATTCCTGGCTACAATATCACCCAGCAAGACTGCACAGATAGGGGTGGTGGGGTAGCTATATACACCTCGCCCTCTATTCATATTACCCTGGTCATATCTGTATTGGTCCCTGCAGCTTACAAGGCCCTCGTCCTCAGGTTCCACATGCCCTACTCCATCCCTATCTATGCTGCTGGGATATACTGTCACCCAGGCCTTTCTCCTACTGTTGCCTCTGATCTTCTCACTGAAATCTCTACTCTCACATCCAATGGTGAGCTGTAGATACTAAGGGATTTTAGCCAAAACTGTCCTGACCCCTCTCTAAGTAAGTTGCAAAATAGCATCACAGCCCTTAACCTAATGCAGTTGATTCATGAGCCAACATGTCTTAATACTAAAACTGGCAACCATTCAGTTATCAGTTGGGCCATAACCTCACATATTCACAGAATTATCAAATCAGGCCTCCTCCTAGATGCACTCAGCAACCATCATACGATCTTTATGGTCCGCAAACTTCGCCGCCCAAAATCCCCACACAAAACACAACTAGTTCACTCGTATAAGTCCCTAGATCTCACCCACCTTCTAACTGATCTAGCCTACACAGACTGGTCACCTATTCCCTCCACTACAACAGGTAACAAAGCCCTGGACTACTTTCATAGGCTACTTTCTTAACAATTGGAACAAGCACACAGCCTTTAAGAGTACGTAGTAACCACCTCCCATGGATCACACCTCAATTGCTGGTGTGTATGAGAGCTTGCGACCATGCTTGGAAGGCTTACAACGTCTCTAAATCACAAGCTGAACATGACAGATATCGAGCCCTCAGAAACGCCTGTTCAAAGGTAACAAGGCTAAACTTTTGGTCCACCTTTGACATTAACATACGTACCCCGTCAAAATTTTGGAAAGTTATTCACTCCCTCTTCTCTCCCCCCACCAAATTCCAAACCCCACTCATCTATGACAATAATATTCTTATGTTTGACCACCTCTCAGTTGCTAATGAATTCAACTCTTACTTTACTTCCTGCACTTCTACTTTCCTAGCTTCTCTTCCTGCTACCCAACTGGATGAGTCTGTCTGTAATAACTCACACTCAAACGCCCTCTCAAGCAACCTCTTCTCCTTCACACTGGTCTCACCTTATGAGACTCTAAATGCTCTCCTCGCGCTCAACCCATTTAAGGGTTTCTCACCCGATGGCCTTGATTCTAAACTTCTTTTCCTCTCTGCTCATGCTATCTCTTCACCGCTATCTGCCTAATTGAATCTCTCCATCTCTTTGGCCTCAGTCCCCAACTCCTAGAAGCACGCCGTAGTTCTCCCCCTTCTTAATGGAGGTGACCCCTCCATGCCTGGGAACTACCAGCCAGTCTCTCTCTTACCTATTCTCACTAAGCTCCATGAGCATCTGGTCCTGTCTCAACTCTCCTCTCCCCTCTGACTCAGCCTTTTTCATTCTGTACCAATCTGGTTTTAGGAAAGATCACTCTACTACCATATCTTTACTTAGGCTCACCAATTCCATACTCTCAGGTATGGACAGGGGTCTAATTACATCAGCAATCTTTGTCGACCTCGCAAAGGCTTTTGACACAGTCTCCTACACCCTCCTTCTAGATAATTTCGATCTGCAGGCCTGTCTGAATCAACCACAAACTGGTTTAGCTCATACCTGAAAGGCAGGACTCAGTCAGTCAAAACTGCTGATTCCACCTCCCCCCCACTCCAGATTAATGCTGGAGTACCCCAAGGCTCCATCCTGGGCCCCCTCCTATTCCTCCTATTCCTTAATGATCTCTCATCAGTGTGTACTTCCTCCTCCATCCATATGTACGCTGATGACACTGCCATTTTCTATTCTGGTCAATCAAAAACTGATGTTGCTTCCACACTCCAGCATGACTTTGAGATATGTATACGATATCTATATGTCACATATACGATGTACGATATGTGATATGTTGTGCATGGCATGCCCCTTGAACTTGTACCGCACACCGTGCACGATCCATGGGCAGGGCTGACTCAGTGCAGCATGGATGGCATATTGTGGGACATGCTGCGAGATACGGCACATGGCATCAAGGTCGACACGCCTGCAACAGCACAACAGGACAGTGGTGGTGCGGCGCATAATGGGAGATGCACCACCAGACATGGTGACTGTGCATCTGCGCTGGATGCGCCATCCACAATGCCCCCAATTCATTAATATGCACCATCCAGTACACACATGCACCGTAGATGCGCTGTAAGGTCATTGGCGCATCCCACAGATGCTCCGTGCAGATTGAGATAAGCTGGGAGCAATTGTGCAATTCAGAGAGAATGTGCCCTAAACAGCCTCATCAACCATGCATGGGCAACTCAGCTGATTAGCATTTCATTAACAGTGGCTCAGACCTCATTTGCATGCCCTGAGCCATAAATGCTCCCAACTCAGCAGGCTGAGTCCAGGACACTGAGAGGAGTCAGTGCCTAGAGGGTGAGTACACGGCAATGTTTACAGGGCTACAGAACACACTGGTGTGCTTGCCTCTCAGTGTGCACAACAGGCAATACCCCTGTACACCAGATGTGGGACCAGTACACCGATAAGTAACGCCCAAGGCAAACCATGTAACACAGCATCAGGGTGGTACAGATGGTGCACAGGGCAACAATGGTCTGGTCCCTGCCATGACCACATCAGATGACTGTGGCACCAGGACCCACACAACCCAGCATGTACGGAACAGTGTTGCTGAGCAACGTGGCAGATGGTAGTGTGCTGAGGCATTGCAATGTGGGAAAGGGAGGGGATGTGACGTGTACAGGAGGCCACCCACTGTACACAGGGAGGATAAGTACGACTGGGTGTTGCCTGCAATGTGAGGTGGGCACAGAACCATGCAACGGGTAGGTCCGATGCATAGAGCAGTGCATGTGCAGGCGCAATGGCACCACAGCCAGGCCGCACACTGCTGCCAGCCATACCATGGCTGTTGCCACATGTCAGTCCCCCTCCGCCCTGCAGCCGTTGCATGGGGGGCAACCAGGATGGATGTTTCACCATGGTGGTGGCACATGCGCTGCAGGGGTACTGGGACATGCCTATGGCAGCCAGCACAGTGTGACACCCCCTGGGGCGCATACACTGTTCCCCCCAATGTGGACTTGGTGACATGTGTGGCATGTGCGGCGTCCCACATGGACCACAGTCCATAGTGCATGGCCACCTGTGCTCGGCTGCCCAGCCGTGGACCATGGCCCAGACCAATGGCAACACAGACCATGGTGAGGCAACAGACTGCGGGTGATGGGTGCAGGACCATGTGCACCCACAGGCGTGACTGACACCTGGATGCTTCTCCCCCACAGTAGTCATAATGTTGGAGGGATCAGGTGCCACCACTGGGTGTCAACCCAACTTCACGAAGGATGAGGAGAGGGCGCTCATTGAGGCATGCCACCTATGCTTGGATGTACTCACAGGCAGGGGAGGCAGCCAGATGGCGTGTGCAGAGGGCAGGGAGGATGTGGTCCAGCAGGTGAACATGGTGGCACCATACAGCCGCACAGTACAGGAGTGCTGCAAGCATTGCAATACAGGCCGATGGAGGGCCAAGGAGAAGGTGCCAGCATCCAGGCATCCCTGCGGCACACGGGGGGGCCCAGCTCAGTGGAATGACTCAGCCCCAATGAGGCCCTCCTGGCTGCCAGTGTGTTGAGGACTGTTGTGCAAGGTGTCCCAGGAGGTGGCTTCCAGATGGGGGGGGGGCAGCCTGTCACAGCACGGTGAGTAGCTGTGCACCCTGGCCGGGCCCTGCCATGGAGAGGCATGTGGACCTAGCATTGTGTGGTTGGCCGTGTTGTTGTTGACCTTGTCACTGTGAAATGCGTGTCCTGTGCATTAACCATGTTCTCCCTTCCTCTTTCCACAGCACCATTGTGGCTCCAGGGCACAGCCATGGCCATGGCTGACTGTGTGGCCCTCACGAGCGATGATGCAGGCCCACCCTATGGGGCCAACGACACTGACATGGATGAATTCGCACCTGCAACGTCCATGCCCCTTGCACCATTGGTCACGGTCCCTGTGGTGGAGGGCCCTGTGGACCCCTACACCAGTGATGGCGGGACTGCCAGCGGGTACATCACATGGTTGGAGAGCCTGTCTGGGTTGTCTGATGCTAACCTGGATGAGGCTGTGGACATAGCAGACACCCTCATCATGCTCACCAGTGACATGCAGGGTGAGGGCAGTGGCACCGCTGCATGTTCCACCATCACCAGCGCTACTGCCATAGCCGACAGTGGTGCACACATCATGGGGATGCCTGTGCACGTGACCCTCGGTGCCACCAATGTTCCCACTGTGCTGGACACTGGTGCAGTGGTGGCACAGCTACCCATGGCTGTGGGCACCATGCCCCCTGCACCACTACCCAGTGCAGTGCTGGTGATGTAGGTCTCATCCAGGCAAGGCACCAGTGTGCATGCATCTGCTACAGTAGGCCTGGGGGACACCACACATGGACAGCCAGCAGCAGTGCCCAGCCATGCCCCACCCACATCACAGCCAGACTGGGTGTGTCCACTGCCCATGGATGACCCTGGTGAGGCTGATCTGTCCCCTGTTCGTCGGCAAAGCCACAGTGCAGCATCACCTGCCAATGACATGGGGGCCTACCTTGACCTGCTGCAGGTGACTGTGGAGAGTCAGGAGGCCCTCCAGGAGCATGAGTCCATGGTGGCGTGGCATGCTCAGATGTTGGCTGAGACACGCATCATGCGAGTGGGCATGACTGCAGCCATGGAGTGGATTGCAGCTGCTGCGGAGGCAGTGGCTGCATCCACAGCACACCTTGGACATTGTGCATCCAGTCGGATGCCCAGGAGCATGTCCAGAACACTCCAGGGCAGGGCTAGGTGAACCCCCTGCTGCTGACCCCATCACAACTGGCATCCACACCCACCATCCATGGCTCATCTGGTGGGCGTCGGACAGCCACCCCACTGGGCACCCGTTCACGGTCTCAGTGCAGCACCCCTGTGGGGTCCCTGGGGACACCCCCTGTGACCGGTGGTGGCACCCCCATCACCAGCAGCCGTGGCAGAGGCCACCCACGTGTCCATGGTGGTCATGGGGCTGCCTTGTGATGCCCACGTCTACAGGCCTGTGGTGGTGGGTGGCATGCCCGTGCATACCATCTGCCCTGCTGGTGATGCCAGTGGTGGTGTGTGTGGCAGTCACCAGCCCACGGTTGCCCTGGCACCACCCTGTGCTACCTGTGCAGGCTGTCCAGTGTGTATGTGTGTTCCATTATTGTGCCATGTGCCATGGGAATGATGTGTGCATTACAGTGCCTGCAGTGCCCGTGTGCTGGCTGCAGTGCGCACTGACCTGTGACAGCTTGGGCATGGCCTGTGTGGTTCTGGTGTGCTGCATGCATGGTGTCTGTGTGTGTGTGTGTGTGTGTGTGTGTGTGTGTATGTCCCCCACCGTGTGCATGTGCTTGCGTGTGCACCCCTGTGTGGTGTACAGTGCCCGTTGTTCCAATGACATGCTGTCCCTACACCGCAGTTATCACAACTGCACATGCACATACCTTCATACTCACCTGCAGGGCCCTAAGTGTTCCTCCACCACTCATGTGCGGTATGCCCGTGCCCTCACCACCAGCCTGGGATCCCTGCGTCCCTGCCCGACTTCACCTCCATGGTCCTCAGGGGTGCCCTGTCTGTGTCCTCCCCACCCCCTCCTCCTCCCCAAAACTGTTGTCCTCACTGACCTTGACAGGTATCTTATGGTCATGGGCCATGTTGTGTAGCATACAACATGCCAGGAATATGCCACAGGCCTTCTCAGGGCTGTACTGTAGGGCACCGCCTGACCAACACAGGCACCGAACCACATGTTCAGCATGCCAGAGACATGCTCGATAATGGCGCATGTCGCAATGTGTGCCTCATTGTAGCTTTTCTCGGCTACTGTGCTGGGTTGTCAGATGGGATGAGGAGCCAGGGCCTCAATGGGTATGCAGCATCACCTGTGGGGGCAGACGTGTCTCCATTAGTACATTGTGATACACTGTGGCCTGTGCCCTGTCCCCATCCCACCCTCTGTGTGTGTGTGCCCCTGTCCTGCTCCCCTGCCCATGCAGCCACATACCTGGTGGTCCTGCTTCCCTGCCTCGGCTGCTTCTGCCAGCCTCCATCCGTCATGTGGCACAAAGCACTTGCGTGCCACCCTGCATCTGCCTATGCACCCTGTTGCACCCCTGCTGTCCCAATGCCCTTGCACCTTCTTCTGGCCACCCACAGCCCACTCCAGGTGTCCTGGGCATAGTGCCACCCTGCGCTGTTGGTGCACAGTCACATGTACCTAACAGATGGCCACTTTGGATGTCCCCAGCCTCGAACCTTGTGCAGAGTGCCGACTGGTGCCATATGTATGCATCATGTGCGTTCCCAGAGTGTGTGGTGCAGACATTGGAGATGCACCCTGTGGCATCGCACATAACCTGGCAGTTCACTGAATGGTACCCCTTCTGGTTCACATATGTGATGCCCTCCTCACCAGGTGGTGCATGGATTGCCACATGGGTGCAGTCGATGGCCCCTATGACATCTGGCATGCGTGCCACCCTGTGGAACCCCTGCATGGCTTCTGTCCGCTCTGCCTGCGTGCTGGGAAATTTGATGTATTCCAAAGCATGCGGTAGCAGTGCAGTGAGGAATTGTGTGAGGAGGTGGGATGTTGAGGCCTGTGATATGCCAGTGGTGTCCCCAGTAGGTCTCTGGAAGGTTCCCCGTGGTGAGCAGGCACATGACCGTTGTCACCTTGGTCTTCACAGAGATGGCATGACCTCGTACAGTGGGTGTCTGCATCTCATCATGGCACAGCTCACATAGCTGCCTCAGCATGGCCCTGTTGAGGCAGTATCACTCAACTGTCTCCACCTCTGTGAGCTGCTCGAAGGACAGCCAGGCACAGTACCGCAGTGGTTCTGGCCACCTACGGTGCCCTGCCTCCTCCTCTTCCTCATTAGGACACCAGCTATGGCAACCGCTGCCAGGTTCATCCCCTCTGTCATCGAAGCCCTCTGGTGTGGTTTGGTGCCTGGTGTTGTTGCTGGAAGGCTGACTGGCTTTGCCTCTCCCTCTCTCTGGTTCCACTTCCCCTCTGGCTGTGGCTTTTGTGCTGCTGTGATTGTTCCATTCATGGCCTGCTGGTGTGCTAGATACAAGTCTCCTTCTTTTGTACTTATCTTTCTATGGCACATCTTAGCTCTGCACTGGCTTTGCCCCATAGATGCACTCTGGTTGTGCTATATGGTTCAGGTTGCGCTGTGTATGCATGGGTACATCCCCTGTATATGCGCCACATGTCATTACGTTGTGCCTTTGGTGCATGTTTTTTGGTGCAGGGCATCTCGTTTGGGCTGGCAAATCCTCCTTGTTCCTGAATCAGCTTACGGCGCATTTCTGACTTGCACCGGCACATCTGGGTTGCACTTGGCGCATCTGTTTTGTGAATCCTGCCCTGTATGTTAAATACTGCTAAACGACAGGCTGTATTACAGTATATCCATGATGAACGGATAGACATTTGTTTTTTACAAGAAACTTGGATGTATTCCACTGAACAGGTAATGACATTTAAAAAGGATTGGCCTTGGGGACCTTCATATTGGTCATTTAGAACTGATAGTATGGATGGGGTTGGAATCCTCTTTAATCCTTACAAATTTACATTATATAAATTGATTGACCTATCTGCTGGCTGTGTATTAATTTTAGACAGTAAATGGGACACTATGGAATGCAGGTTTATCAATATTTATAATCCACAGACAAAGGCAGAAAGGGTGGCAGTGATGAAAGCAGTTCAGCCGTATTTGGTCACGTCCTATATGATTTTTTGGGGAGGTGATTTTAATTGTAGTCTGCATTATAAAAGTAAAACTGATTCAAAAATAGATAATAAAAAAATATATTGTGACTCAAATACCTTGGTAAATATAATAAAATTGGCAGGATTAACAAATTGTAATAAATACCAAATGCAAGGGCCAGGATTTACCTATATGCGTGGTAAATTCAGGACTACTATTGATCATTTACTTGTTTCACCAAATGTACCCACTGGCATATTTTACGTGAAACCAGTAGAATTTTCTGATAATTTATTTTTGACTTTCTCACTTCAGCCTGAGTCTATACAGTTGATAAATAAAAACAGATGGAAACTCAATACTTCAGTTTTAACTGATTCCCATGTCAGTATAACTATTTTGAACATCCTTAGAGCACGACTATCAGTTGCCTTTTTATATACCAATTTAGGGGATTGGTGGCTGGACACCAAATCAGACCTAAGGAATTGGATTTAAAAGCATGGGAGGAAAACAGGTAATGATAATTTTCTTAAATATCTATCACTTAGGAAACAGTTGCAGAGGCTTTTAACCTTCACACATACTTCAGGTTTTGACTATAAAGAAAAAATAAGTTACATAAAAGAAGAAATGAAGAAATATCAGTATGATAGAGCTAAAATGGTTCAGGCAATGCTATCCACTGGTACTCAGAAGACTTCCATAGGAGATCCTTTTGAAGCTTGTAAAATAATTAAAGACTCTATGCATGTAGATTTTTTGATAGATCGAGAGGGTAATAAGGTAGATTCAGTGGCTGGAATAGAGACACTGATTAACCATCACTTTAGTTCTCTGGCATCTCCATCACCTATTTCACAGCAAGTTATTGTAGAATTTTTGAATAAACTTAAAATCCCATCCTTGCCTAGTAAATCTACAAAATTACAGGCTCCGATTTCAGAAACTGAGATAGAAACAGCAATCCAACATCTTAAAAATGAAACCTCGCCCGGTTTGGATGGGATCCCAAATCGATTTTATAAGACCTTTGCAAAATAATTAGTGTTATGTTTATAGTTGGTATTCCAATATTTTTTGGTGACACATTCTATGTTTCCCTCTTTCACAGACGGACTAGTGATTCATTTATTTAAATCAGGAGATAGACACGATATCAAAAATTGGAGACCTATTACACTTTTAACTACGGATTATAAAATTTTTGCAATCCTGCTCAATAATTGTCTTAAACGGTATGCAGTTCGGGTTATTTCCCCCTATCAATTTTGTGGTCTCCCAGATAGAAGGATACAAATGGCAGTTATGGTCATTAGAGATATAATAGAGTATTTGACACTTGGAGGACACTCTGACTGCATAGTTGCAGCCGATTTGGACAAGACTTTTGATAGGGTATATCACCCTTTTTTATTTCAAGTTCTAGCTAGTTATGGAGTTCCTTTAAAAATGCTGAACCTTATACGTCTTATGCATAATTCCTCCCGGGTTTTTCCATTAATAAAAGGGGAGATAGCGCAGGGGTTTTCAATACAAACAGGGGTTAGGCAGGGGTGTCCTTTGAGTCCTCTTTTATATATTTTTTCCTTAGACCCCCTTCTACGATTACTTACTGAAAATCCTAGATGGGAAGGGATAGTAGGCTCAGGGACACAGCAGACTTTGATCTTACAAGCCTATGCAGATGATGTTTGTGGGTTTTTAACTGACTGTAATCAGCTACAAGGGTTTCTCACTGGATCTGAAGGATTTGCTGCACTCTCAAATGCTAAATTAAATGTAACAAAAACTCATGGGTTGTTTATAGGAGCAGGAAGTCAGCTAGAAAGATATCATGGTGGTATTCACATATCAACAGAACCTCTTTCAATTTTGGGCATACATTTTGGCCCACAAAATTTGCCTGCTGAGAACTGGGAAGTAGTTCTCAAAAAAGGTAGAGGGAACAGTGTCAAGATGGAAGCAGTGGAAGCTTTCAAAACAGAAAAGAATTCTGATATTGAAACAATTTATTATTCCATGTCTACAGTATGTAGCAAAGATTTATCCACTGCCTATGCATCTTGAGACTAGACTATATAGTGTGTTCTTCCAGATGTCATGGGGGAACAGGTTAAATCCAGTGAAACGGTTTTATACCTATTTGGAGAAAAACAGAGGTGGTCTCAGAATGGTGGATCCAATTGTGTTTTTTCATGCTTTATTTTTTTCACAAACAATTAAATGTGGTCTAATGGATATGGATAAAGGAGGATGAGAGTGGGTTCGGGTGACTTTAGGACGATATTTTGCAATCTGGCATAATAAGGCTCCAAAATTAAACAACCGCATCCACATTCATTTGTATTTTAAACCCACAGCACAGAAATTATATAAATGGCAAATAACTAAAGATTTAATACAGAAAAGTACTGGTCGGAATCTTTATAGGAATATAATGAGTAGACTATACCCTACAGAACCAAGTTTTAAGAATTGTCCCACAGCATAGAATTCCTTTATCCTTGCACAGCTTAATAATAATAGAGTTCCTCCTTATATGTGGGAAACCCAATGGTTAATGCTGTATGGTAGATTAAATGTCAGAGAAAATACAAAATACAAAGCTAAAGAATAGCGAAACTGCCCATATCCAGATTGTATCAATTTGGAGGAAACCATTGAACATTTTTTTGTATTGTTCATATGTGAGACCATTGTGGGATTTTTTAGCACAGAAATGGAACTTGAGATGGTTGGGACAACTTAATTATGATATTTTAGTGCTTGGAATTTATCCCAAAGGGTTCGCTCATCTTCTAGAGGGCACATTAACTATTCTTTTCTGCTGCCTTAGATTCTATTTATGGCAGGCACGGTGTCAATGGGTAATATATATCAGAATAGAATGACTTATGAGGGATATAGTCAATTGGTGATTCAGGAAATGACTAAAGTATATTTGAAAGATGTGCAGTTATTCTCTTCAGAAAAAAACTACTAGATAGTGGAAAGGATTTCAGATTGTTATTAAATACAAATGACTCTGTATACCAATGATCTATGACAGGATCAATGAGATGTCTTGTGATAACTTTTGATTGTTTTTGACTTCAACTTGAGTTTATATCAAATGATTGTGAGTTGCATTCTATGGTTTTCATTATGACAAAAAACTCCCCATCTCTTTTCAAGAAGTGCCATGGGATCTTTAACATTCACCTGACCTACCACCAGAACAGGCAGATTGGACCTCAGTTTAATGTCTCATCTGAAAGACAGCACCTCAGGAGTGCAGTACTCTCCTCATGCTGCACTACAGTGTCAGTATTGGGATTCAATCCAAGTGCCTGATGTGGGGATAGAACCCACAGCCTTCTGATCTCCCAGTCTCAGAGGCAAGTGTGCTACCTGCTGAGTCACTGACACTGCTAACTTAAGATATTGTTAATATCTTCATTTGAAGTTACTGGTCTATTGCAATCTCATGAATGGCAAAGCCACTCGTGAGATATCAACAGATCAATACCATCTATTTGATGATCTATTTTGTATCAAAAGCCTAAAAGATAAAATACCTAAGTTTGATCTTAAATGAAAGATGGTATCATGACAAGTGTAAAGAGATAATTTTTGTGTGTGCAACTTGGTGCAAAGCAGAAATAACCCATCTTAAAGAGTTTGAGCTAACCACTTGGAAAGCATGGTTACATGGTTCAATGGTCACAAACAAAGAGACGGCTCTTTGAAATGGAATTCCCTGCATTTAAGGACTTTCCTAAAGAGTTTTCTGGAAGAAACCTACCTTATTATAAAGCTGAAGACATGGGAAACAGAAGTATCACTTTGTTTTCAAAAGACTTTGCTGAGAATTAAAGTTATAATCATTATTAATTTATCTCAGGAAATATTTTTCTCACAAACATGAAAGACATCTCTTAATGCATGGCGCTTGGAAATGTGTGTGTGGATACTGCATCTTCTTCCATTGAAAAGTTATAAGGAAAATTAACTTTAAGCTAAAATCTGAAACAAGGCAGTGAAAGTTGTGGTCTCAAAAGAAAAAAACTAGCCAACCCACTTTCTTTGCAAGGACCAATCAAAGTTGGTAGAATTTACAGGAAATTATGTCAGAACAATGCTCTGGCCAGAGGTAATAAAACTGAGCTCTGAAGGAAATGCCGTAGAATCTTCTAAATCCTTCTGAAGTGAAGATCTTTGCCAATGAAATGGACATTTTTACTGATTAAGTACAGTTTTGCTTTGAAGTTCCCAGCAAAACCAGAACAAGGGCAGAGACTGCTTATTGATGTCCATCAGCCAAGAAGCAAGTTTGCATTACTGTGTTGACAACAGATGGGTCCAAAGTCCAGGATTCGAGTGTGGACCAAAAAAAAAACAGCAACAGGATCCAGCCATAGAACTTTGCTACCCAGGGAAGAAAATTTCTCACCAACATTCTGAAACTAAGAGGAAACTTTAAAATTCAGCCTCCACAGATAACCAGATGTCTGTGTATTCTTTTAATTAATATATTTATAATATTCTAATTGGGTTTAGCTGGGAGGTTGTGAAAGGAGAATAATTCCTTAAAATGCTAAAGTGGGAGCCAGCCCGGTGGCACTGAGGGTTGAGGCACTGGATGCCACACCTCACGCCATGCCAGCGACCTGGGTATGGGTACAGTGCTGGGGTCAGCTGGGGAGAGGGGGAGGAGCAGATTGAGCAGTCAGCAGGCAGCTCTCCTCCTTGGGGAGGAATGCAGGGGGGTTCCCAGGCATTTGGCTGCCACCCAGTGACGGCTAAGTGGCAGTGCCACACCAGAGGGGGGCCTGGTAATGGGCTGGGAGAGCAGAAGGGGCTGTCACCAGAGCCGTGGTGCACATGCGTGCCTCCATGCACATGGGCAACTGTGTTCTGGGGCCTCGGGTAATAGGGGAGAAAAACAGCAGAAAATAGGGGGCCATGACTGGATAAAGCCCCCAGGCCAGCTCCAGTTGTTCACTGGGGCATGAGAAGGGAGGGTGCCTTAAACAACAGCAGAGTCTGCATGGTCGGCTGACATGGGACCGCCGCCCACCATGGAGGATAAACAATGGATGCAAAAGGAAAAAAATAAAAGGTCATGGTCAACTTTATTTCTAAAAGGTGCTTTTAAAAACCAAAGCGCCTGTACAAAAGATTACTAAAAACTGATTAAAATTAAAATCCCAGATCATATCATTCTTTCCATTATAACTAGTGACAAAATTCAAAACATTCAGGGTATGCTAACTCAAATAAATATGTCTTCAACGAAGACTTGAAAGACTCGGTGGACAGGCACTCTCTCACCCGATAAGGTAGAGCAACAGTTCTCAAACTTTGTCATAGTGAGCCTCACCTAAGCAATGGAAAAGATGTTGAGCCTCCCCCAAAATACTGAAATATTTTTGGGCCTCCCCATAGAAAAATAGCCTACTTTTCACAGTACACCAGGAATAAATTGAAACCTCTTTACATGGCTGGCTTTCATGTTATTACGTTTGTTGTACCCCCCCCCCCACAGGACAACCTACTTGCTCCAATATTTTGACTCTCGAACCATTGTTATCCATTATTGCCATACCTTCATGGGTCAGACTGATTTTCTGTTTCTCCCTTACTGGAATAACCTTCCTGCTCACCTCTGCCTCTTCCCCCTCTCACCCTGCTCTTAAGCAACTTCTCAGGGATCATTTTGCTCTGTTCTGCTCTTATTCTTAGTACCTATATGGTTAACTCTTGTATTTAGACAGTTCTGCTGCCAGTCTAATTGATCAATTGTTCCTCGCATTGTTAGTTAATTGTTCTTAATTTATTTGTACTTTTATTCATTTTGTATTGCTTAAGTGTTTTGCAGTTACATTTTGAATTGTATTCTCTCACTACCCTTCCCTGGGTACACCTGAAATAAGCCATGGCTCAGTGTACAATACCTTCCCTAGTCACAGACGTGTGAATAAATACATAACTTCACCTACTATTATCCTGTTTCAGTTTGCCTTATCACTTCACACAAAATCTATAAAGTTCTAAATTGAAATATAATACTTTTTCAAGACTTGCTTGAGTCTCCCTTGGAACAGGTTGAGGCCTCCCAAGGGAGGCTGGCCTCACCATTTGAGAACCCCTGAGGTAGAGAGTTCCACAGAGTCGTCGCCATGAATGCAAATGCTCTGGCCCCAAAGGTCTTCAAGCAAACCCTGGGAACCTCCAGCAATCCCTTGTTGGTAGAATGGAGTGGACGGTGGGGGAAGTAGGGACAGAGGAGATCTTGCAAATAGTGCAGTCCCTGTTCATGTAGGGCCTTATAGGTCACAATGTCACCTTGAAGGTGATTTTCCACCGCACTGGCAGCCAGTGCAGTTCATGAAGCACAGGCATAATATGACTGACTCTTGATGAGCCAGTCAACAGTCTGGCAGCCGTGTTCTGCACCAGCTGCATGCGGTGGATCTCCACCCCCAGAAGCCCTAAGTATAGAGCATTGCAATAGTCAAAGCAGGAGGACACAAAGGCATGGACTTGTGTGGGAAGGTCCTCAGGAGAAAGGTGTTTGACCCAGGTGAGGTTTCTCAGGTGGTAAAATGAGATCTTGACAATGGCCAACACCTGTGCTTTAAGTGTCAGTTTGGAGTCAAGCAAAACACCCAGATTACACACCCTTTCAGAGGCCCTCAACTGGTTGCCCCCTAGTATAATACCAGATGGATAACCAGGAGATAACCCCTCTACCCGATGACCTGGCTCCACAACCAACACCTCAGTCTTCTCCAGGTTTAATGTCAACCAGCTGGCACTCATTCAGTCCTGAATCTCAGTGAGGCAGTTATTAAAGACCGAGCTAGCATCACCTTGCTCAGGTACAAAGGAACTGTACAGCTGAGTAGCATCTGCATAGCAGTGAAAACTCAGCCCGTACTTCCTTATAATGTCTTCCAATGGCAGCAGGTACACCATGAACAGAATGGGAGACAAAACTGAGCCCTGCAGTACGCCACATGACAGGGGAAGAGGGTCCGAGGAAAAAATCCCTAACACCACTCTTTGAAACCTGCCTGTGAGGAAAGAGTGGAACCATCTGAGGACTGTTCCCAACAGTCCATAGGTCAGCCACAGGCACTCCAATAGTACCCCATGGTCCACGGTGTCAAATGCCACTGAGAGATCAAGGAGAACCATGATCGAACTGCTCTTCTGATCTCTCACCATCATTTAGTACCCGAACAAGGGCAGTCTCAGTACTATGCCTCTTCCGGAAGCCAGACTGGAGAGGATCATAGTTAGACCTCGAGGGTGGTAAGATGGTCTTCAAGCTGCAGCGCGACTACCTTCTCAATAACTTTGGCCAAAAAGGACAGGTTAGAGACTGGCCTGTAGTTTGTGAGACAGTCTGGGTCGAGGCAGAATTTGTTCAAAAGGCATGTCACCACTGCCTCCTTCAAGGAGTCTGGGAACACACCCTTCTCCAATGAACACCAAACAACCTCAGCTAGGACCAGTCCGATGACATCCAAGCACTCAACTAGGAGGCGGGTTGGACCTGGATCCAAAGTACAGCAAGTTGGCAGCAAGCCCCAGACAATCTTCACGATATCAGTGAAGCCAACTGGTAAACATCAGCCCAGACAGACCGGGTGACTGTGCTCTCCAACCGACAGTCACACCACTTAACAGAAGGTGCTGGTCAGTTCTCTGACCTAATGGTGACAACCTTATCTGCAAAGAATCAACCAAACTCCTCACACTTCAACTGTGAAAAGGCTTTCTGATTCTGCAGACAGGCTGGATTGCACAGCCTGTCCACAGTACGGAAGAGCTGAGCCCATCGATTCCTTGCTGCAGAAATCTCTCTGGACAGAAACTCTGCCTTCTTATGAGAGATTTCTGACTGATAGACCTGATAATGGGCCATCAGTCTAAGCTTGTCCTCGTCAAGGCCGGATTTCCACCAGCACTGTTCTAACCTTCGACCCACTCATCTCAGCTCCCTCAGGTCCTCATCAAACCATGGGGACTAAGGATGAAGAGTGAGTGGGCGAACACAAACAGAAGCTATGGAATCCAGGGCCCCTGATACTGCACTTTTATAGTGCTGTATCTGTTCCCCTGGATCCATGCATTCCCTCGGCCTACTTGATAGATCCAGCCCTGCCATCAGACCATCAGGGGTCACACCCCTCAAAGGGTGGTACTGGACCATCTCCAGAGGGTCAGGCCTATTGGGGGGAGCCACAAAACTGAACCCTATGATGTGAAAGTCAGACCATCCGACCGGTTCCACCACCAGGTCGGAGAAATCCATCCCCATGAGGAACACCAGATCCAAGAAGTGACCCTGGTTATGGGTCACAGTGGTAACAACCTGTGTGAAGCCCAATGAAATCATAAATTGGAGGATGTCCTGTCCAAACTGCTACCCAGGCATTGAAGTCCCCCATGACCAACCACCTGGGGGACTCCAACATCATGTCGACCATGAAGTCCGCGACTTCCTGCAGGAATACTTTCCCATCCCCTGGTGGACAGTAGACGAGAAGTATCTGGCAACCCACATCTGCACCCATGATACACTCAAAGGATCTGGTGTCCCCCACTGGTATCTCCATAAGGTCCAGTTCCGTCTTGAAACAGATGGCTACACCCCTGCCCCTCTGATCCAATCTCAGGCGATGTATCACCGAGTACCCCGCTGGAACTGCTGATTACAAAACTGGGCCAGCATTTCCTTCCAGCCAAATATCAGTGATGCAAGCCAGGTCTGATGTTCCAACAAAATCAGCAACTATTGCTGCCTTGTTCTTTATCAACCTGGCATTGCACAACCTTGCAAGTATTTGGAAAAGTTTGAATTTAAGCAATGATATAAACATTTTTTGCCAGAGAAAAGCTAGTTTGAATAAGTTACCAAGAGAAGTTTTGAAACACTAATAAGAAAAAGGTATTTGAAATCGTTATGCAAGAACAAATGTAATGTTTGCAAAAGTTATCAAAACTGCAAGCTGTGTGCTCTTGTTTCATTTGTTTGTTTTCTGAAACCTTTGTTGTTTTGTATTTATGCTGCTTTTCATTATGTTGACAGTGTTTTATATCTATGCAAATTATTAGAAACTAGTTACATTGTATAGGGACAAGTACAGGGACAAATAAAATCTATTTTTATATATTACATAAAGGTTTGAAAAAAAAAGTTTTTTTGCCGTTATCTAGAATGGCATGCAATAGGTGGTAAAGTAAGGTTTGAGCCATTCTTATATTGTGAATATGGTTTTATGCAAATTTTATGACACAGGGCTAAAGACTTAGGTAAGTGCCCATAACAAGAAATTGGTATTTCAACCTACTGTACTGACACTTATCTCCAGTGAGGAACTGAGGAGCCATGGGTCTGCCCATGGTTTACAGGCACTGACATTGCACGTCATTGTGGGCAGTCCTCAGATAGCAAACGTTTCTGAGTGGTCCTGATGCTGACAGCTTACAGTTCCAAAGATGTGGCCCAATGAACGAGATTCTGTCAAAGATCTACTGTTACGATGAGTTACTGTTCTTTCTTGACAGCTGTGATAGTGGCAATTTAAATGCCTGAAAATAGTTTTTTTTAAATGCCAACACCACTAAATGTCATATAGTGTTTGCATGACTAATAGAGGCTTATTTTCACATTGAAGCATAGTGTTGTAATGAAGAGTCCATCTTGTCCACCTGTCCTGCTGTATATGGTAGGGATATTACCTTTCAAAAAAATGTTTGTACTGTGAGGATATTAGTGAGAAAGCAGCGGTGCCTTGACAAGACCTTCCTCCGTTCAACTACAAAAAAGCCTAATTGAGGTGAATATAGGAATCCCTGTTAAAGACAATTAAATATTTATTTCCCTTTATGCTGTCTTCTGTCTCTCTGTCCTCTCCTTCTGTCTTGTTACTGGAACAGCCACACAGGAGCTCCTTCCTTCTTCTGGGCTTTTCTTTGCACTACTCCCTTTTCTTTTGGCATTTTCTTCTGTTTCTTCCTTTTTTGTTTGGGAGTGGCCCCAGTAGCCACGTGACCACTAGGATGGCCTGCATAATTTTAATGCATCCTCTTGCCAGTAAGCTGGCCTGTTCTGTTAAATAAAGACTACAATTAAAGTGTATGTTTCTTAGGAGGAGCTATAATGCTGACACTTAGGCATCATGTGCACATGTGTTTTTTAAAGAGGGGTTTTAATAACTTTAAAGAGCAGCACAGGTTTTTGGGTGGAGTTATGCAAATATATGGGAGGAGTCCTCCCCAATCAACATGATTAAAGTATTTTTGTTTTTTAAATTAAACAAATAAAAAGACATGGGCTGGATTTACAAAGCCCCCCAAAATCCTGCAGCTGTAGGAACAACCCTGCAAGTAAGTTACCACTTGTGTAGCCACAGTTCTTCCTGCAGCTGCATTATTCACAAAGATGGAGCCAGTTTATGACTGGCTGCATGATTTACGGCAGCTTGTGGGTGTTTTTTTCTCTGCAGCTATGGAAAAATGTAATGGCCAGCTGTAGCTGCGGAGGACTGAGAATACAAATATCCACTGCTGCAGAGACTTCTGTCCGCAACTGGAGTTGCGGAGTGGGACTTAGGCCCATTTCATTTTGTGAATCCGGCCCATTGACATTTTTGTTTTGTAAGACACTTCATTATAATTATGGTTTCAATCTGATAAAAGAAAGAAATAGACATTCTTGATTTTATAAGACATTTATAATTATGGTTTCAATCTGATAAAAGAAACCTATTATTAGAAATAATGCTTAACAATTTAATGGGTGGATCACATGAGCCTGAGAAATCTTATAAAGGGGGCCCTTGAGATTCATGTGTGTGTGTCCAGTCCCAGTTTCTTGAAGAAAACAGGCTTGTTCTCTGTGTGGGACTCAGTGAAGGAGCTCGCTGGTGGTGTGGACATATCCTGATGCTTTTGTGAGTAGCTGTTTTTATTGCTTGCACCTCAGAACTACAGAGACTTCTGATGTTTCTGAATTTGTTTCAGTGTTTGGGACTTTGACAGCGTCACTGGCACTTGTGATCTACCCAACTTGATTTGTGAGTGGCAGTGACTATACCCAATCTGAGTTTATAAAATGGCATGACATTTTTCTGACTTCTACTTGATTGGGGGCCATTCTAAACAGGGATGTTATCACAGTAGAACATCACACTCAAAGAAGTCCCTGGCTATCAGCCTTTTCACCCTGATAAAATCAATTAGCCTTGTCAGCCACAGTTTCCTGTCACAAACATGGTTACCACCTTTACTCACTAAAAACCTTCGGCTAGGTCCTAAAAATAAAACTGCCTTAAATTAAAAAAAATAATAATAATTAACTGTTAATTGCCCTCATAATTCTCTTCTTATGCAGATACATAAACTATAAACTGAAGTACTACAGTGTAATTATTAATTCCTGGTGTTTCTTCACTGATAATGACCCCCCATCCTTATCTGCTTACCAGGAACATTTCTGCTGTTTAACCTGCTGGGTAAAACAGAAGCCCTGTTTCCCTCTGAGGCCATCTTTTGTGTGGTGGTGGTGGGGGGCATTCTGCCAGTTGAAATGAGTAGAAAACATTCCATCTATTAAACGTAGGAAAGATAAAGAAAAACACAGTGGGGAAAAGGGAAGAAGTAATATAAATAAGAAATTTGAGGAAATTGGTAAATGGGATGGTTTGGGGAAAATAGAGGTTTAAAGTGCCCCAGACACCACAGGGAAAACTTGAGAAAATAAAAGATTTAGATACAATTCAGTTTACATCGCAAAACATTTGCTGTAATTCCTTCCCCATTTTCTTTTTCACTGGAGACAGTTGAATGGAAAAAGTTTAGCTTTCCCTACACTTCATCTGCTCTTGCTGCTTTTTTTTTGTATAGTTTCTTTATCCACCATGGCAGGCCACTGCTCCCGTCTGCCAACATTACCTGAATCAGGGTCATTCGGGAACTTCCTTGGTGCTATTTATGTCCCGGTGGAACTCCAGAGCTGGCCTGGAGGTGTCATCCTGTAGTGACCCCCGATTTCCCACCTTTTCACCCCTTAGTTACAAGAGGCCCCAGTGGCAGTGATGCATGTGCGTGGAGGCATGCATGTGCACTGCATCTCCAGTAGACAGCCCCTTCTGCCCTCCCAGCCTAGTGCCAGGGTTCTAGGATGAAACACTGCTACCCAGCCTCCACCAGGGGGCAGCCAAGCTCCGAGGAGGCCTTCCTTAACCCTCCCCAGGAGAAAAGCTGCCAGCCGGCAGCTAATCAATGTCCTCACCCTCCCCTCCGCTGACCTCCAACAACCCAGGCTCATTCCAGAATCCAGGTCACCAGTGTGGCATGAGGAGTGGCATCCAGTGCCTCAGCCCTCTGTGCCACCGGGCTGGCTCTGCTCTTGCTGCTTGTCTACATCTGACATCATAATCCTATTTGTGACACCATAATTATATCCACAGCAACAGTTTATGATGTCATAGACAGAACTGATATTTCACGTGTAGAAAAGAAGCCACAGCAGATAGGGCAGAGAAATGTTTTCTTGCAAATGTCCTGAGTAATGAAACAATAAGGTCAATAAGGTAGGTAGGTAGTGGGGGAGAAAACAGTGGTGGGCTTCAAGTATGCATGGGATAGGGGATAGGTACATGGGAGTCTTATCTAGGAAGCAGGAAGGGGAGGGAGCTGGAGATCATGTAGGGTGTTCAATCAGGGGTGTAGCTAAGAATTAAAAATTTGTACACACACCTGTCAACACTGCTACCCCCTACCCTCCCCCCCCCGCACACACATACTGGATCATCTAATCCTATCATGGTTAGAAAATAGCTTGTGTTGAGACAACATGGCCCTATTTCTAAGTGCGATAAGTCCTTTCAGGGTATTATTGTTGGAAGATGTTTGCACTTCCATGGCTGCAAGGCCCTCGTCCTGCAGCGTCAGGCCACACTATGCCGTGGGTATGTGGGTATCAATGCCAGCAAAGTAGAGAAATAGCTGCACCAGGAAAATGGGTGCTCCATGACTAAAAACATTCAATATGTAGGCAAAAAAAGCCTGCCACTCTTTACCACAACTGCCGCTAATATCACCGAGTCTGTCCGCAAACTTCCTTTATTCAGGTGCCAAAGTGCAGTAGAGGATAAAAGACCCCACAGGTACTGTACACCACCTAACATGTTTCACATTGCTTTTTCTTTCTTAGAGGCATAGTCACATGAGTACTGTCCTTATATACATGACAGGTAAAGAGACATACATAAAATAAATCATTGCACGTAACACCTTGTTTTGTATAAATGTTTCCCATGAGACTTATAAGCGCTTTAATGATTATGTGTGTATTTTTTTTAACCTGGAATGAATGTTTTACTATCCTCATTTTTACAGTTCTGTTTAATACAGTGCCCACAGGGGAGGTCTCTGACATAGTGGCACTGCTTTTCACCAGCACTCCTATGGGCCTTACAGTGAGATCTGCCATGTAGATTCTCTCACACAGGGCATATTTATTTTATTTATTTATTTATTTATTTATTTAGCTTTTGTTTACCGGGTAAGTGCGCTAGCCAGCAGGTGACTATTTTCAGGCACGACCTGGAACATCATCTTAACCTCCAGCAGCAAACCCAATTACTGGTGCAGTCTGCCCTCCCTCTAGTATCAGATGCTGGGCACAAGTCCCTACTACCACCTCCCACACTGTCTTGACACAAAATAAGAGTCTGCATAAGTTTTAGCCCAGTAGTGTTAAAAAGAACTGCAAACTCTATTTACTAACCGTAGTAGTCAGAATTTCTAGAAAATAGCTCTGTGGAAGGCACCAATTTCAGACAGAAAAAAAGCAGCTCCTTAGTACCTTCCGAGGAGGGAGCGGGCAGTCAGCTGTAGCAGCAGTTGGATTTGAACCACAAATGCGGTTCGAATGAGGGAATGTCTCACCTGATCAGGGCTTCTGAAACCCCTAGGGAAAAAGGAGAAAAAGGGAGCATTAATAAGAGTCAAAAAGGGAAGGTTAGGTAACTGGAGACGTGCACAGGGATCGGGGAGGGACACAGAAATACAAATACACAAAAGAATCAGGGGAGAATCGCAGCAAAGATGGGGGTGGCTGGAGCAGGGCATGCTAGCTGGCTCCTATAGGGCTGGTAGGAATTAATTAAAGGAAAACTCGGGGCAAGGAACCTGGTTACAGTTTCTTACAGCCTAGCTACGGGAACCTGATTACAATTTCACACAGCCTAATAGAATACAGTTATAATCCAATAATACATCTGGCAATAAAGCTTAAAAAAAACTATGTGGAAATCATAAAAGTCATGAGCTGGTGCTTTGAAGTGAAAATATTGCCTTTTTACGAGGTGACAGGAGGGAGAGTGCTTCCTAGTCAATCTATGTCAAAAACCTCACAGTGTTGAGAGGTGGCTCTCAGAATGTTTTCCTGAGAGATCAAAGGGATATTGTAACCTGTCATAAAAATGATGCTGTAATGGGAAGAAGAGATTGCCTTGTTATAATTAAAAATATTGCTGTATTTGCATTTTATAAATTAATTACAAGACTAAAAGTGACCTCATGTGCTGTGACATCACAAGGAGGGTGGGACATTAACTCTGACATTGCTAATCTGGCTGAAAGGACTGACACTTTTTGTTCTGGACTTCTAAGGGACACTCTGTTCCTGGATGCGAGAGAGACCACTTCTGCCAAGACTGGTAATTCAAGTGTGAACCTTTGCCAACTGAAACTGAGTTAGTTACAAAGCGCTTTATTTTGTAATTGTCCATTTCTTTTCTGAATGTAAGCATTATGTATATATGTTCTGTTTTATGTACTTTATTTACTATTTTTAGTTTTAGTAAATTTGGTTTTCCTTAAACCTGCCTGAGACGTTTTCTCATTTTGAGTGTGAATGGTGGAACAGTATTGGTAATTCTGACATAACTGTTAAATTGCTTAGTGTGTCACCATATGCAGCCATGCTAACAAGGATCTGTGTAAATATCCAGCAAGGTAAGAAAGATACCAGCATCTCAACTGAGTTGGCAGGGGGTTGTGAATCAGGTTGGTTGTATGCCCGCTGGGTCAAGTATTGCGCTGCTTTCCCCGAAGAGAGTGTGATATTTGGAACTGCTACCTGGGTGTGCTGGCTAAAAAGGGTTCATAATTGACCCCAGGACTCAAGACTGGTAATTTGCTCGGACCCAAAATAAACAGGAGGGTGTCCCTGTTTGTCCCCGTTCATGAATTGCATTTCTTTTTTTTTTTATACTTTATTTTTTAAATTCCTTAAGGAAAAAAAAAGAGAGGAAAGACAGTTTACATCCTTTAGAAAACCTTAAGTAAAGATTATTACAAACAGATAATACATAATAAAGTATAAAGGAATGTTTTAGCTTTTAGGGGGATTAAAAAAGAAAACCAAAATTAACTTTTCTCAAAGAGCTTAATAACCAATCTTTTGTATAATAAAGTTTGAGAGTGCTCCAAGCTTCTACTTCCCAGCCTTAAATCAAATCCAATATATTAAAGTTCACCCAATTTACAAGTATCCTGTACCTCCCACATTGAATCCATTACAGAAGCATCAAAAGAAACACACACACACACACACAAAAATCAACAAGCCCTCAATAGAATAGAGATTTAGACAGTCAGTCCCTGATAGTTTTCACATGTTAACTGGATGATATTCCATGAGATCAGCATCGTCTTCCTCCAAATCAGAACCTATATCCACTGGCAACTTAATGTTTGTCTCAAAGAAAGCTTTCACTGTATCTAAATCTTCATAATAGTACATTTTCCCTTGAAATTGCACCCACAAGTGTGCAGGAGCTAAGAGACTAACTGCTAATCCTGCTTCTTTAAATTCCGACATAATCGGCAAAAATCACTTTTGTCTATGCTGAGTATGTACACAGAACTCAGGATATAGATGTAGACTGTGCCTTTCATAGAAACATTGATTTTTTTACACACACTAGTTGAAGGATTTTATTTTGTTCTGAGATACTTGTAAAAGTAAGAATCACAAATCTTACCTTCTTAGTCTCAGTAGTAGAGTCCTTAACCGAACAAGATGGAGGTCTATATACATTCTCCAACACAAGCAGGGACTGTAAGGAAAACATTGCTGTTAGTGCATTTTCAATGGTAACTTTCAAATCAGCTGCAGGAACAGTTCCAGGGAGCCCAATAAGTCGTAAATTATTTCTAAGAGCATTATTCTTTTTCTAAGAGCATTATTCCTTAACCGCTCCAACCTAGATGCCTGTGATATCTGTTCATGCAGCAGTGCCTTTACCGCACCTTCCAAGGTAAGAGTTCTACCTGATATCATGTTTAATTCCTTTTCATTAGTTTTAGCAGCCTGTTCCGCATTCTCAATCCTCAGCTCCATAGCTGCACACCTACTGTTTATCTCACCAAGCGAGGTTTCAATCCGAAGTGTAGACTGACGGGCCTCTGTCTAGAATTCAGCCAGGAGGGACTGGATAGATGCCAGAATCAGTTTAGCCTGAATTTTGGGCTTTGGGCCCGGATCAGAGCATGGTTGCATTCTGGGAGAGGCTCCTGCTGTGGCAATGACTAGAGAACCCTCAGACCCTCATGCCGTAGCTCCTCTTCTGTGCAATTTGGGAGAGACAAACTTTTCCATTTACTCTCCTCTAAGAACCCAATAACTGAAGTTTTTATTTCTGTCAAAGTGTATATATAAAAAAGCAGATTTAGAATGAGTTCTTAATGTGAAATTACGGAGCTCCAAACAAACATGTACAAGTCTTAACAGCTCCACAGCACCCCCAAATTGCAATTTAAGGTTGGGCACTGTGGTAGCAGAGGGCCTGACCCCAGGAGTGGGTTAATGACAGATTTGGTGTGCAGCGGTGTGATATAAAATATTTGTTTGCATACCCTGCAATTATTTGATGACACGAGCATTAACAGTCCAGTGTGTCAGATTGATGAACTATAACAGTTCACACACAAACAAGGCAGAAATTTTAAAAGAAATATATCATTTTGGTTACAGTCTAAGTTCCCTACCTGTTTTATATTTTTCCGGGTGCAATATAGTGTAGCCGTAGATTAGGGAAGAAGATGGCTTCCACCTACAGTGAGTACACTGTGGAATACCTGAGGCAGCTGTGCCAGGAAAGAGGAGTCCGTTGTGAGGGGCAAACCAAAAAGCACCTCTGTGGCAGCCAATGCACAAGCGACTGCCCAAGGCCTCGAGTCACAGTCAGTAACTGAAAGGGACCAGACCTTGGACGTGAAGGTGCCAGGGTCCATTGCAGTGTCCAGTCCCAGGGAGGAGGACAGCGGGACCAGTGGAAATTGAGAGCCACAGCAGCAGGGGAAGGTCACCACAACGCTGGAGCCGGAAGGGATCAGACTACAGCCAGAGTTGATGAGAGTGGAGCTGGAATTTGAACAGAGGAAGTTCCAGATGGAGCTGGAGAAGTAGGAAAAAGAAAACCAGCGCTGGAGAGAATGCTGAGGAAAGAGAAAATCAGCTTCAGAGTGAGGCAAAGGAAAGAAAGCAACAGCCTCAGAGAGAGGCTGAGTGAGAAGAGTGAGAGCATCAGAGGAAATTCAAACTGGAGAAGCTATAGCTCCAATGACCAGTGCCTGAGCAGGTAAGTGGCATAGGTGAACCTGGAACTCCAGGACTGGGTTACAAGTTAAATTCTAAATTGACAGCTGAATTTAAAGAGGGGGAGGATATGGATGCATTTTTAAATTCATTTGAAAAGATATGCATTCAGGCAAAAACTCCCTGAGAGTCCTGGAGCTTCCAGCTATCTACACTGCTTACCAGGAAAGCTCGTGACGCCTTGGGTCACATGGACAATCAGGACAGTAATGATTATAAGAAACTTAAAACTGCCTTGCTTAAAAAGTATGAATTGACACCTGAAGTGTATAGAGTTAAGTTCTGTAAGCTCAGGAGAAGCCCTGACATGAGCTATGAGGAACTAGCCACAAAGCAACATCAGTTTTTGAAGCGTTGGTGGGAAGGAGTCAAAGCAGGCTCTGTACAGAAAATTGAGGATGTGATACTTTTGGAGCAATTCTTTTGGGCTTGCCCAGCAGGGCTGAAAACCTGGCTAGAGGACCGAGATCCAAAAATAGTGCAGGAGGCTGCTGAGCTCTCAGACTGCTATGTCAGGAGCAGGCCTGTTCTGAAAGGGAGTGGGGTGGGTGTGGTAGTGCAGAAAGGGAAAAGTGCACCTTCAGGGCATCTAAAACCCTCACTGCCTCCCCAGAAAGCAGGCAGCCCCAAGTTACAAAGAAAGGATTTGCCTGATAAAAGAAATGATGAATTTTGGTTTTGCAAACAACCAGGGCATCTTGCAAGACAGTGTCCTAAAAAGGCACATGGTGCCCAAAGTGGGGCTTGAACAGAGCTGTGTATTGCTGAATGCATGCCTATAAATATGAGGGAGCACATACACCCAGTTACTGTAAATGGGGTGCAAACCCATGGGTTGAGGGACATGGGGGCATCCCTTACTTTGGTAAAAGGGGATTTGGTTGAGCCTGAACAGCTTATACCTAATCAGTTCATTACAGTATGGGGATTCACTGGGGAGGAGAAAACTCTGCCACTTGCTAGTGTTCTCCTGGACTGGAGTGCGACAGGAGAAACTGTGCAAAAAGTTGCAGTGGCAGAAAATCTTGCCCTGGATGTGATTATAGGGAACAATCTCCAAAAGGGGGTGGTGTGTACGGTTACCCATAGTCAGATGGTAAAGGCCAGCTGTGGTTCCCTAGACCCCGTAGAAGCCCCTGTGGAAATCACTGGGAGGCTGATTCCCCAGCCTGTGTCTCTTGACATGGAGAGTAGTGAAAGGGAGGTAGAAATTCCCCAGGTAGCAGTTAACAAAACAGCTACAGAAGGTTACTCTGAGGAGGGTGGGGTAACCAGTGGTCAGAGGGTTAGAGATGCCAGTGACCCTGAATGCCTTCATGCTAGAGCTATGGACCACAGTTTAGAGACTGAAGGGGACCTGTTCCATGCCTTGGGAATATGTAAAGATGTTGTAGCTGCTCAGAAAAATTACCCTAGTTTAGAGAGACTTGTGCACAATCTGACAGGACACAGGGGCATGATGGAAGACATAGAGTGTATTGGGGCAATGGACTGCTGTATATGCAGGGCGTAAGGAAAGAGGGGGGGTTATGGGCAGGCAGCTTGTCGTTCCCCAGGGGTACTGTGAGCAGTTGCTCAAGATTGCTCATGATATCTCCATGTCTGGACATCTGGGAATCACGCGCACTACACAGCGATTGGCCCAGAATTTCTATTGGCCCAACTTTACCCAGCAGGTGAAGGAATATTGCAGGTGTTATCGGTGCCAAGATACAGGGAAGGTAGGTAGTAAAACCCAAGCTGCCCTAATTCCCTTGCCCATAGTGGAGGAGCCATTCCAGAGGGTAGGAATGGATATTGTGGGGCCTTTGAATGCCTCCAGCTTCTCCAGGAAGAGGTTTATCCTAACAATGGTGGATTATACCACCCGATACCCAGAGGCAGTCACCCTATCCTCACTGAGGACAGACAAAGTGGCAGATGTCTTGCTAGGGATTTTCTCCCGTGTCAGGTTCCCACAGGAGGTTATCACAGATCAAGGGGGGGTTCCTTCATGTTGGACCTGATGAAGTGTTTCTGGGAGACGTATAGGGTGGTGCAGAGATGCACGACATCTTATCACCCGTAAGCCAATGGGCTTGTGGAAAGGTTTAAAGGTACCCTTAAATCGATGCTCCAAGCATTTGCTGAACAGCATGGAAGGGACTGGGAGAAATACCTTCCCCACCTGTTGTTCGCATACAGGGAGGTGCCCCAAGAGTCAACAGGCAACAGGGTTTTCCCCCTTTGAGCTCTTACATGGATGCAGGGTGCGTGGGCCCCTATACTTCATCCAGGAGGACTGGGAAGGCAAGCACACCACCCAAGGAACTCCCATAGTGAATTATGTCCTTAAGTTTAGGGAAAAGCTGAAGGAGCTTATGGGAACAGCCCAGAGCAACCTGGCAGATGCCCAGCAGGAGCAAAAGGTATGGTACGACCGCAGAGCCAGAGCTCACTCGTCCACTGTGGGTCAGGAAGTCATGGTCCTAATCCGTGTCCGGAAAGATAAGCTGCAGGCCGAGTGGGCAGGACCATACAAAGTAGTAAAACAGGTGAATGACATAAATTACATTGTAGAACTGCTTGATAGAAGACGTATCCAAAGAACATACCATGTCAACATGATGAAGCCATATGCAAACAGGGCTGACATGGTATTTGCAGTGTGTAGTCCTGGGGAGGGGACGGATGAGGAAGACCCCCTTCTGGACTTGCTGGAGGAGAGCAAGCGGGAGTCCTCTGTGAAGGCAATCAAACTGTCGCCCCAGTTGACCCTGGAACAGATCCAGGAAGTAAGGGAGGTTTTAGCAGACTTTGCCTCATTGTTTAATGCCAAGCCTGGTCCCCTGGTTTGGTTGTCACAGCGACGCATGATGTAGACATGGAGATGCAAACACCCATACAGCAGACAGCATATCAGATGACAGAGGCCATCCAAAAGGACATTAGGAGGGAGGTGGAGGAAATGCTGGATTTAGGAGTAATCCAGAAATCACACAGCCCCAAGGCCTCACCCGTAATCCTCATTCCCAAACTGGATGGCTCTATTCATTTTTGTGTGGACTATCATGGACTGAACACAGTCACTAAGTCTGATGCCCACCCAGTGCCATGGATGGATGAACTACTGGACAAGTTGGGAGGGGTGACCTATCTTACCATTATTGACCTGATGAAAGGATATTGGCAGGTGGAGTTAACTGCCAGAGCTAGGGAGAGGTCAGCCTTCATCACTCCGATAGGGTTATTTGAGTTCAAGGTAATGCCTTTTGGAATGAAGAACGCTCCTGCCACCTTCCAAACATTGGTGAACCAGGTGTTACATGGTACTGAAGAGTATGCCATGGCATACCTGGACTACATTGCCATCTTCAGTGCCAGCTCGAAGGAACAGCTGTCCCACCTTAAGGAAGTGTTGGGCAGGATTCAGAGGGCTGGGCTTACTGTGAAAGCTGAAAAGTGCCAGGTGGCCATGGCAGAGGTGACATACCTAAGGCATGCAGTAGGCTGGGGACAGCTCCATCCTAATCAAGCCAAGGTTGAGGCAATAGAGGCGTGGCCCAGACCTAAAACACAAAAGCAGGTCCGGAGTTTTCTAGGGACTGCATGGTACTATAGAAAGTTTGTCCCAAACTACAATGCCCTGGTAGCTCACCTAGCTGGCCTGCTAAAGAAAAGAAAGCCAAAAAGGGTGAACTGGGACCCAGCCTGTGAATGGGCCTTTACACGGCTAAAGGAGGCACTGTGCGGTGCTCCTGTGTTAACCAGTCCAGACTACAGTAAACCATTTGTAGTCCAGACAGATGCCTCAGATGTGGGTATTGGGGCAGTACTTAGTCAGACTTCTAACCAAGGAAAGGATCACCCAATAGTGTATCTGAGTAAGAAATTACTTCCCAGGGAACAGGCACTGAAACAATTGGAGCCATACCTATATGGGAGGCACTTTGAGGTACAGACAGAGCATAACCCCCTGATTTGGTTGTCACAGATGGGTAAGATGAATGGTAGGCTTCTAAGATGGAGTCTTGCCTTACAGGGCTACAATATGACTATCACCCACAGAGTAGGATCAGCAAATGCGAACGCAGATGGGTTATCCCGACAATTAGAGCACTGAATTGATTTTAGGGAACTCATCCCATGCCTAGGAATGGATCCCCCAAATTCAGTCTAGGAGGGAGGGTTGTAACAGGAATCACCATCTGCCAGCTATGTGTATATCATTTTGTTATAAATATATGTTTTTGAATTCTGCTTGTGAAACATGGCAGTCAGCACAGGCATCATAGAACATTAGATTTTTTAAAAGGTACTGTTCTCTGTGAGTGGAAGAAACAGCTAACTTCAAAGAAACTAACATAGAAACATAGATTTTGATGGCAGATAAGGACCGCTTGGCCCACCCAGTCTGCCCATTTCCCTACTTAATGGATAAGCTGCAGATCCTAGTTAACCAGCTGCCTACTTCTTCCTACCCCAACCCCCTAGAATTGCCTTATGACTGTCCCATGCGTGCTTGAATTCCACCAGTTTTTGACTCCACAACCTCCTCTGGAAGGCCATTCCATGCATCCACAGCCCTCTCTGTGAAAAAATACTTCCTAAATTACCTCTGAGCCGCCCCTCCATCTTCAAATTGTGCCCCTTGTTCTTGCACACCTCTTTTGATAGATGCTACCTCTTGGACTTTGTTGACTTCCTTGAGGTACTTGAAAGTTTCTATCACTTGTCCCCTCTCCCTCTTTTCCTTGAGGCTATACATATTAAGCTCCTTAAGTCTGTCTGGCATGTCTTCTGGTGCAGACCCTGCACCATTTAGTTGCCCCTCTGGACAGCTTCCATCCTGTTTAAGTCTTTGCGGAGATTGGGTCTCCAGAACTGCATGCAGTACTCCAGATGGGGTCTCACCAGCTGTCTGTACAGAGGGATAATAACTTCCTGCTTTCTACTGGTGATGCCTCTCCCTATGCATCCCAGCATCCCCCCAGCCCTCCTTGTTGCCCTCTCACATTGCTTGCCCACCTTTAGGCCATCTGATATGACTACCCCCAGGTCCCTTTCCATTTTTGTTGTTGTTAGTATCTCACCCCTGTTGTGTACTCTTCCCTGGGTTTTTGTTTCCCAGGTGCATTACCTTCACTTCTTAGCATTGAATCTAAGCTGCCATACATTTGACCATTCCTCTAACCTTGCCAAGTCCCTTCTCATCCTTTCCACCCCACCTTGTGCATCAACTCTGTTGCAGATCTTTGTGTCATCTGCAAAGAGACATACTTTTCCTTCCAGTCCCTCTGCAACATCACTTATAAAGACATTGAAGAGGACCGGTCCTAATACTGAACCCCGTGGTACCCCACTAGTAACCCCCCTTTCTTCAGAGTGGACTCCATTTACTATTACTCTCTGTGTCCTATTCTCCAGCCAATCTTTTACCCAGGCTGTCATCTTGGGACCCACTCCCAGGCTGGCTAACTTGTATATTAATCTTTTTGTGGGACTGTGTCAAATGCATTGCTAAAGTCTAGGTAGGCCATGTCCACAGCCCTCCCTGATCTACTACTTTGGTCACCCAGTCAAAGAAATCTATCAGATTTGTCTGGTATGACCTTCCCGCTGTGAATCCATGCTGTCTAGGGTCCCAGTCCTCTGGCCTCTAGATACTCGACAATTTTTCCTTCAGAAGTGATTCCATCATTTTCCCTATCACTGAGGTTAAACTAACAGGTCTATAGTTTACTGCTTCTGCCTTGCTCCCACTTTTGTGAAGGGGAATCACATCTGCCCTCCTCCAGTCCTCGGGTACCACCCCATCCTCCCATAATTTGTTAAAGAGGGTAGTCAGTGGTGTCACTAGTTCTACCCTTAGTTCTTTTAGAATTCTGGGATGAATCCCATCAGGGCCCATTGCTTTGTCCATCTTCAGTTTTAAGAGTTCTTTCAGAACCCTTTCTTCTGTAAATGAGCTGGTATCAACTTCTGTATCCAGAGTGTTTCTATTGTTTGTTTTAGGTACCTCCTCCTCTTCATTTGTAAATACTGAGCAAAAATATTTGTTTAGTATCTCTGCCTTTTTATGTACTGTGGGTGGGATATTCAGACTGTGCCAGGCAGGGGCACAAGCCTGGGTGCAGTGGAACTGGGATGTGCCAGGGTGTGGTCCAGGTGATATTCAACAGTGCTGCGCCATGGCGCAGCACCATTGAATATGGCACTGAGCATGAATGCACTGCACATGGTGCAGTGCAAGTGGCAGCAGAGGAGCACGGAGCAGCGCCAGCACAAGTGCAGTTGCACTAGGTGCAGCAAGAGCGATATTCAGCCGTGAGCATGCAAATGAGGCCATTATGTATGCAAGGTGCAAATGGGGCCATTTGCATGTCATTATGGCTCCATTTGCATGCGGTGTGCTGATCCCCGGTGGCTTGTGCCTGGCACCCTGCCAGGCTGCAGCAATCGGGGACCGACGCCCCCTGCCCCTTGGCGGGTAATGCGCCCCATCACCCAATCGTGGGCATATGTTTATTACATCCCTGGTGGTCCAGTGGACCCGATCCCCTGCCCAATCATGGGCAAATGTAAATAAGAACCCTGGTGGTTCAGAGGTACCCCTCTCCCCACCTGCCCACTGAGCCCTGCCACCCTCCACCCCCTTGGTCAGCGGTGGGTGGCAGCTCCCCACCGCAAGCCACCCAGCTGCCTGCCGACTGGCAGTGTACAGTACAGCAGTATGCCTATTGGTCCACCATGTAATATCAAGCGTAGATACTGTACTACACAGTCCCAATTTGTGAATGGTTCATTCACATTTTGGGAATGTAGTACAGTACAGTTCTGTAATCCTATTGGCCCACACGGTGGACCAACAGGCATAAAGCCATACTGTATGCCGTCAGTTGGTGTGGCCGGGTGGTTTGGTGAGAGCTGCTGCCCACTGCTTACCAGGGGGTTCAGGTGGTGGGGCTCAGTGGGCGGGTGGGGGTACCGCTGGACCACCAGGTTCTTATTTAAATTTGCCTGCGATCGGGCAGGAGATTGGGTCCACTAGACCACCAGGGTTCTTATCTATATATGCCCATGATCGGTCAGGAGATCAGGTCCACTGGACCACCAGGGTAATATATTTACAATGCCCACGATCGGGCAATGGGATAGGGTCCACTGGACCACCAGGGATGGTATAGTCATATGCCCTCAATCGGGTGAGGGGGGGAACAATGCCTGGACTGTGTCCCGGGAGGTTGGGTGGCCACCCACAGCAGACAGCTGCCGTGTTGCACCCAGCAATACGGCGGCCCACCTGTGGGTGTCCCTCGACATGTTCCTGTTTTTTACGGGCACATCTTTGTGCCCCCCCCCGTGCAATGCAAGGTGGGTTTGTGCTTGCGTATGCAACGCACATCCCAAGCTGAACATCAGGTTGCACTGCATATGCATGGGCACGCCCCCTGCACTTGCACCGCATACATTACTGGTGCACCACAGCGCATCGGGGGTTGTGCTGTGTAACCTACCCCTCTGAATATCGCACTAGGGCACAACCCCTTTAAATATCCCACCCTGTATATATTTACTATTTTTAGTTTTAGCAAATTTGGTTTTCCTTAAACCTGCCTTAGACATGTTCTCATTTTGAGTGTAAATGGTGGAACAGTATTGGTAATTCTGACATAACTGTTAAATTGCTTAGTGTGTCACTATATGCAGCCACGCTAACAAGGATCTGTGTAAAGATCCAGCAAGGTAAGAAAAATACCACCATCTCAACTGAGTCAGCAGAGGGTTGTGAACCAGGTTGGTTGTATGCCCGCTGGGTCAAGTATTGCGCTGCTTTCCCCGAAGAGAGTGTGATATTTGGACCTGCTACCAGGGTGTGCTGGCTAAAAAGGGTTTATAATTGACCCCAGGACTCAAGACTGGTAGTTTGCTTGTACCCAAAACAAACAGGAGGGTGTCCCTGTTTGTCCCCGTTCATGAATCACACTTCAAGGTTGGGCACTGTGGTAGCAGAGGGCCTGACCCCAGGAGTGGGTTTGTGACACCCCCCATCACAATTTTGCCTAATGAAGTGCATTGGGAAAGCTGCAGCAGGCACTACAAGGAGATTTATGGCACTTGCAAATATAGGGCTTCTAGCTTAGAAGTTACCCCCAACCCACACATACAGGATGCACCACAGATTTTTTTTGTGTCCTCATGTAAGGAGTACCTCTTTGTTACATAACATAAACACCTATGCCGTTTTGCTGTATAGACTTGCTACAATCATTCTTACATAATAACCTATCCCCCACCCCATTGGATTGTAAATTGTAAAACCACAATTCCTTTCCTTTTTCCTAAGTTTGAGATTGTCAGATTGGTGAACTCTGTGAGAAAAAGAAGGCAACCCCATTGAAAAACAAGCATTTGTCAATGCCGAATGTTTCCTTGCATGGTGTATGTGGCAGGGGTGTATTGTATTAGTTGAATCAAACAAATCCTCACTTATAGAGTTAGGGACAGAGACTGACAATTGGATGACATGGAAAGTGAGTGGTTGATAGTGCAGTCAGAGGAAACAGGTTCCCATTCCAGACAGACAGTGTGAACCTACCTACACTCGATACCTCAGCAGGCAGAGTTAGGGATGGAGACTGTCAGATGGCTAGTATGGAATATAATTGGTAGAGAATGTAGTTGGAGGAAACAGACTCCCATCCCTGGTGGACAGGGCAAGCCCACCTGCACTTCTGTACCTCACAAAGCAGAGTTAGGGATGGAGGCTGTTGGATTGCTGGCATGGGCCGAGCAAGGAAAGAGAAGTGAGCAGCATTGTATCTGTAACCCAATTCAAACACCACAACCAATATTAATAACACTTATACTAAATGTACATTAAATGCAAACAAGTTGACTTTAATAAATGTGCCAATTACCCAGACTGGTGTCTATTATTTCAGATTTATCAGATGGCTTGGGTTTGTGAGGTGTCTGCAGTTGTTGATTGTAAGCTGAAAAAAACAGTTTTTGAACCCAGTAGTCTTATAGTAGCTGAACAAATCAGCTTCTTCCATGTACGTGTTAATGGAATCCTTTTCTTTTTACATGCAATTTCAAGTGAGGCAGGTAATTTGCGATCTCTGGGCAACAATAAAGTGCATCAATATGAACTTCTGCACGACAGCTGAGCAAGTGAAAAATGAAATGCCTTGTGGGAGGAAAGTAATTTAAAGAGCTCAGACTTTTGATTTTATTTCTTAAATGTTATCTATGGTATCCATAAACAAAGACTATATACAGTTTTTGTATATAATAGCATTGTATGTAATAATACGTGTGAGTCAAGTTATAAAAACATAATTTTGGTTTTATACTGGCAGTGCCACTATTCCAAGTGCAGTGTGAATAAATGATGTCCTCCCTCCTTCTCTCTGTGATCTTGCTCTGTGTAGGGAATTCATCTAAAACGATGAGCCTCTCAGCCTTCTTATGTTCCTTTTGCTCTTTTATTGACATTCTATTCCCTTTGGCTATTCAGCTGAATGGTGTGGAATGGTTGAGCTGATGCCAGAGAATACTAACATACTAAAAGCCAGCAGAATAGGCCTCATGGTCTATTGTGTCTGCTCGGCAGCCGGGTACCTACTGGGTGCTCGCTTCTCCGCTTACCACAGTGATGTGGAAACAGAAAGCAGTAGCTTCTAAGGAGAGAAGTACACATGGTGGGCTCAAAAACTGTAAAAAACTGGATAACTAATTTAGGACAAAAGATCATAGTAGCTCAGTATATAAGAATGAACACTAAAGGGGAATACAGTAAAGGCATGGCAAGTGTCTCCTGTCACCACCAAAAAGCTTATAAGCCAGGAGATCTGGCATCAAATCTCAGTCTGTGCTCATTGTGTGACACTGAGCAGGCATATATATATACAGTATATATATATATATATATATATATATATATACAGTATATATATACATATATATATATATATATACAGTATATATATATATATATATATATATATATATATAATTTTACTTTATATTTTTTTACCAGGAAAGACACACTAAGTGAAGGCTTGTTTCCAGGTGCATTCTGGGAGCACAGGGAAATTAAGTGACTTGCTCATGGTCACAAGGTATGCAAATGGTGGCTGTGGGATTCAAACCCAATTCACCAGGTTTGCAGGTCAATGCTCTTAATCACTGCACTATATATCCTTGTGCTTCTGTTCTGCCTTGTATAAAAATGGATGTAAACAGGATCCCATTAAACCAGAGGACACATCTCAGTTGTTCTCCCCTAGATATATAGCAACTTCAGGGCAAAGTAATCGGTCAGCTATTTCTGGTGCTATTCTAATGTTTTCCCTCTTACTAAAGAAAATAGATGGAGAAAGGCTATTCTAGTTCATTATGTTCATTAAACAAGAACAAAGGCTATAACTTAAGATGGCAGATTTCCAAAGCACTTTGTTAAGTCCACAGTAAGAGCATGCTTTAAATCTATAAATCAAGAACAATTGAATAAGAGATGGAAGATCTGACATGGGTTTTATAATCCTGGCTTTCCATTTTGACATATAATAAAAATGAAAGCTCCTTTGCATAGCTTCCCCATAACCATAATCTTTTCAGGGGGCATGATTTCACAGCAAAGGGCTTTTGTTTGAATCCCTGCTCATTTTCAAAAAATTGGAGTTAAGTTCAAACAAAACAATGCTTGGAAATTGGAAAAGAAAGCACAAGCTTGCCATGCTTCATTTCTGTTGATAACATATGCTACTGTTACCAGTATAGAACAATAACATATCTGCTCTGATTCCTTGAAAGTTGGTGGGAGAACCTGCTCAGTAGTACACAATCCAGAAGAGCTATGCCGAAAAGCTTGCCACCCTTAACTCTAATAACAACTTATGCCAGTAAGTTCATGCAACTGTTTTTAACTGTTAGGGAAAGACCAGTTCATTTTAACATACTTCATGTTTGAGATAGCTTAAGAATTTAATAGTAGTTTCTGTCCTGTTTAGGACACACATAATCAGTCAGTCTGTTCGTGGACTGAAAGGATTTCATACTGCTAAAATACTGTTGGTTTCAGGACAGTCTGTCATAGTTTGACTCTATGGTTTTTACTAGACATAATAATAGAGCTTGTGTCACTAACATTTTGTTTCTCAGCATTAGATTACATTTTCTACTTAATTTTTTTTCAAAGTCCCTGTATATGCAAATACTGTCAATTATAAAGCATTATGCCAAAAAGGTATCTGATATTTGGATGTAGCAACAATTCTGTCTCCTACACTACTTTCCATCTGATGAAATAAAAAAATGAATTGATTTTGTCAATAAAACCCATGTCAATTTTACATGGTCATGGCATTCTGTTATTTGCAGTGCTCACTTCTGTCCCAAGGATTCTGAGCTAAGCTTTGAATTGAAACAGGCATTTCAGCTGAACCATAGCTATCGGCAAGCATAAAAAAACACAAACTTTAATTTTTGTTCTGACCACTGTATTCCTCTGTTTGCTCTGAGTTTAAACATATTTTACCCCTTTAAGTCGCCATATTATGTGTACAATGATTTGCTTTTATGTATTCCTTTCCCCCTATATGAATCCTGTTCTTTGCCTCTCTATAAATATATACTTGCAATAGTAATTTTGGTACTATGTAATCATCATCTGAGTGCTGCTATGTGTTTCGTAGCAATCACTGGTAGTCGTCCTTCTTGTGGACTGCTATATTTATCTGAGGCATTCGAATTTATGAATATGCAAGCACATTATATTTCAAGTTAAATGCAGAAGTTGCTATTTTGTTTCAATTACTGTATTTATGTGCTCTACTTTCTCATTCTCACACAGAGAAACAGAAAAAAATAAGGAAATTAGAGAAAAGGAGTGATGAAAAATGGCTTTCTTTGAAGTTTTTTATTTTATCTTTTATTCAGCAATATAAGCAGTGAACCCAAGTAAGAGAGAAACAGAGAGCAAGAGCGGTAGATGTGCAGTGAGCGGGTATCATAACTTTTAACAGATGACATTCTAGCGACACCTTGGATTAGCAAAACAATTAGGATGGCACACTGATTTTGCATCATATTTGGATGAAATAAAAAAAATACCTCCCTAATTAGAATCTGATAAATTTTGCATGGATTTGAGCTGATGCATCTCTCTCTCTCTCTCTCTCTCTCTCTCTCTCTCTCTCTTGCTCTCTTAGTCTCTCTCTCTACTTGCACTGCAATAAGCATAAAAATAACTAACTAAATGAGGCAGCTCTCCCTCAACCACTATCTTATTCTCTCTCTCACAGTCTGAATACAGTGTGAAAACGCAGACAGCCCAACATCTGTCCGAATGTGTATGTGTGTGTTTTTTTTGAGGGGGGGAGAAGGGAAGTAGGGTAACAAACAAGAGTCATACACACACATTGAACATTTTAGCAGTCCTGGAGTGAGATGAAGCAAGTAAAGTTCAAGACTACAATGGTATCCATTTAAAATACAGAAACTCACAATCCCGACATTCACTTTCCCAGGTTCAGATGCCCGACAGACTCAGGAGCTCAACAACAGTCTTCCCAAATCATGGTCCCGACAGCATTACTGTCAGGATTGCTGGTATTGACGGTGCTCATCAGTTTCAGTGGTCCTACATTGCCCGATAATCACTGTTGCCATCATCTCCAAGGTACGACAGCCTCAGAGGATGTATCTTATATGTCATATTCAGTGTTTTGCTCCTGTTTTCTGCATTGTCGGTGTCGGTTTAGTATAACTTGCAGTACTACAAGTTTCAGTCTTGTATACTCAGTTTTTTGGCAGTCGGGATTGTAAGTTTCAGTGTTGCTTAGGTTTGGTAGGACAAAAGGAGGCCAAGGGTGCATCGTGATTTTCCCCCGCAATTTGCAGGCAAATTTTCCAGTTAACTAGTGGACAGGAGCCATTCATCCAAGGTATTCCAGAGTTTATCCACTCGAATATTATAAAAATGATCTCTTTTGGATGTGTTAGCCCACATAACATCCAATATTTTATCATGTGATCTGCCCACTAAACATCTATCAGCTAATTTTATATCAAGATGGTTCATCAGGTCTTCTCTCGTCAGCGATCAACTCCAGAGTAGATACCCTCTACAGGATCAAAAACAGCCTGCCTGCCCAAGCCATGCAGATAGCTGTCACCTCCTCCATCCTCTCCCTCATCGATTACGGGATTGTTATTTACGGCACCGCTGACAACTCCACCATGAGCAGCATAATCACTGCACTTAATAAAGCCTGCCGCCTAGTTACTGGCTGTGACAGACTCACCCACACCTGCGATCTGTATACACTGACTGGTTGGCTTAATTTCCAACAAAGACTCAAATACCACACCTGCATTCTAGCAAAAAAGATCCACCTCCAGCTTACACCAGCCGGTCTACTCCCCATCATCAGACCGGCCCCTTTCAGGTGCGATATCAGACTCTCTACTACCTCATCCTTCATGGTTCCCCCATGTCGAACGTCCCTAGGGCAGAGATCCTTCTGCTACCATGCCCCCAAATGGCTCAACACTCTTCCCCCAACTCTCTCCCAGTCCCACAGCATCTCACTCTTCAAAACAGGCCTTAAAACCAATCTCTTGGAAATCACTAAATGTGAATGCTAATAGGCCTGCCCACCCTCCTCTCACACCCCCTCTACTGACACAGGGGCTCCCTAGACCCTACGAAACGTCCCACCTATAAGCTCTGTCTAGGGATCGCATGCTTGCCTCCTAATTTTCTAAACCCGATAAATAAGCTTCTCTATTACCATGTCAGTACTGTAATCTGTAAATAATTGCGTGTATAAAATTTTTTTTTGTCATATACTGTCTTGTTTCCCTTCACCCCTTGTAACCACCATGGAGCCATTGTATAAAGATTGTCTGAACTGAAATCTGTATATAATTACTTGTTCCGTCTGTCATCCTTGTACTTTGTTCTCCCTCCACTCCCTGTAACCCAACGTGGAGCCTTTGCAAAAGAGTCTGTGACTCAAAGGATTGTAATTCCGAATATACAGTAAATAAATAAAATAAATAAAATAAATCATTCAAAATTTTGTGCAGAAGAAGTAAATCTCCTCTGCATCTTCTCAAATGTAAGGGAAATAGGCCTGTTTTTTTGTTGTTTTTATCTACTGGCATAGTTAATATTGGATAGTTCTGGCACCATTTTGGTGGCCCTCCTCTGTACCCTCTGTAGCATTGCTACGTCTCCCTTTAGATATGATCTCTCTCGCAAGTAGATTTAGAAATTGGTAGGTTATTAAGGTAGTACTCAGTGCAAGGATTTTTTACTCCGAATTGCATAATTTTGCACTTATCAACACTAAATAACATGTCATTTTCTTTTGCCCATTTCTCAATCTGTAGCAGATCATTGGTGATAGTTTTTGTATTTTCTATATTGTCCACTTTACCTCCCAATTTTGTATCATCTGCAAACTTGGCAAGAATACTATTATTACTTGTGGTCATATCCGAAATATAAATGTTAAATAGAAGTGGGCACAAAACAGACCCCTGAGGCACTCAACTAGTCACTATCCCGAAATCTGACACGTATCCATTTATTTTTGCCTGTTGTGTTCTATCAGATAACCATTTCCTAACTCAATCTGTTAATCATGATGAAAAACCTAATTTAATAAGTTTATTGACCAACTTATGGTGTGGAACAAGATTAAAAGCTTTGCTGTAGTCCAATAATACCACATCCCTAGGTATCCCTAGATTAGTTTCTTTACTGATATGTTTATAAAATGATATTAAATTAGTGGTACATGAATAACCTTTTTTGAATCCATGATGGGCATCGTCTGTTATACCTAGATGTATGATTTCACTTTCAAAGATTTTTTTGATAATTTTCTCCATTAATTTGCAGACAACTGAAGTCAAGCTTATAGAACAGTAGTTTCCAACCTCTGCCCTATTTCCTTTCTTGAATATGGGAACCACAATAGCCTTATGCCAATCTGATGGTATTTGTTTATTAGTTAATGATTTATTAAATAAGATGGTTGGGGTATAGTGATGGCTATGGCTGTATTTCTTAAGAATCATGGATGGATATGATCGGGCCCTGGACTGGAATTTCTATTTTTATTAATAGTGTGCAGAGCTGATAGGACATCTGCCTGTGTTATTATGAAGTTATTTTCTATTAGATCAGGGTCTGGGTTTGGGTTTAGATTGACATCCAATGTAGAAGTTCTGTTAAAAACAGAACAACAATAGTTATTTAAGCTGTTTGCTATACCTTGATCATTATCAATAATTGATACATTTACATTAATTGGACCTATGGTTTTTACTGTCAGGGTTTTACCTTTTAAATATGAATATAAGGCTTTTGTGTTGTTTTTTGAATGTGCTAATTTAAATTCCAATTTGTATTTAGCTTTCTTGATCATATTCTTTAGTATGTTAACTGATTTTTTGTATTGTTTGATATTTAATACACTTGGGCCCAGATATTCAAAATGGATGCGCCATGCGCAACAGAGATGCGCCAGCGCAAGTACGAAATTGCGCCATTATGCGATATTCAGTGGGGAGAGCCTATTCCTGACTCAAGTTGCAATGCGAAGAGTGCAATGGTAATGAATGCATGCGCAACCGTAGGGGGAGGAACCATGAATAAATGGTGCAGTGCGATATTCAACAGCATGTGCCATGCACAATAGGGGAGTTAGTGGAAGTTGCGCGATAGCAGAAATTATCCAAAATAAAAAGGAACAAGAGAGAGGTGCAAGAACGCTACAGGGAAGCCAGAGGTGGGAGCGAGGAGACAGCAACCACAAACAGGGTAGCAGTGAGTGGAACTGTGAAGGAGCAGGACAGGGCACACCTGGGAACACACAGGAACAGGACAGGAGTGGGGAGCCTGTGCTACTTGTGCAGGACAGACAGGTTAGTGCCACAGTGTACTGAGGGCAGTGGCAGGAGGCAGGACAGCCAAAGGCCGGAGGTGTACCCAGTGCAGGGGGAGCATCACAGAGGACAGCGGGGGGAATGGGATAACAGCTGCCGGGGGGGGGGTGAACACCAGCCAGGGACATGGCCAGTGCCACCTTCCAGATGGAGGCAGTAATGAGGGGTGTGAGAAGGCAGGCAGCAGGGGGCATGGCCGTGGAAGGGCCTGTCAGTGGTATGCCCCCAACAGGCGGTACCGAGCCCACACCACCTTTGAGCACTACACCGACACAGAGATTGTGGGCTGGTACCACCTGAACCGGGTGATCCTGAGGTGGCTCTGTGAGCTGTGCAGTGAGGAGATGCAGGCATCCACACGACGGAGCCATGATCTGTCACTGGAGACAAAGGTGACAGCAGTCATGTGCTTGCTCGCCACGGGCATATTCCAGAGACCAACAGGGGACACAACAGGCATAACCCAGTCGGCCGCGTCATGCCTAGTCACACAATTCCTCAGCGCACTGCTGTCACATGCTGCAGAGTACATCCATTTCCCCAGCACACAGGTGGAGCACACAGCACACATACAAGAGTTCCACAGGGTAGCACGTATTCCTGGCGTGCTCGGGGCCATTGACTGCACCCATGTGGCCATCCACACGCCATCTGGCCTGGATGGTGTTGCATACATCAACCGGAAGGGTTTTGCCAGCATCAACTGCCAGGTAGTGTGCGATGCTGGGGGCACATAACCAATGTCTGTACCACGTACCCTGGGGGAGCACATGATGCCTTCATCTGGCACCAGTCTGCACTGTGCCACAGGTTCGAGAGTGGATACATCCCCACAGGCCACCTAGTGGGTGAGTATTCACATCACTCAGGATGACATGGGCAGCAGCGGAGGAGGGGTGCATAGTCAGAGGTGCCATGAGTACTGTCCTTGACGGCCCATGGCAGAGTGATGCAGACCACCATACTAATGTTCACCCTCTACACACAGGTGACAGTGGCTACACACTTCATCCCTGGCTGCTCACACCATACCGGTGCCCCGTGACCCCATCGCAGCAACGGTACAATGAGGCACATGCCACCACATGTAATGTCATCGAGTGGGTGTTTGGGATGCTGAAGGCAAGTTTCCGGTGCCTGGACATGTCTGGCGGTGCCCTACAGTACAGCCCCTCGAAGGCCTGCAGGCTATTCCTGGCCTGTTGCATCCTGCACAACATAGCCAATGACTGTGGGATTGCTGTTAAGGCCAAAGAGGGGGACAGCGATGGGGACGATGAGGACACCGGTCCAGACGGTGATGGGCAGCCACCCTCTGGGTGAAGGGACCCCCACCTGATCCGGATGGCACAACTGCACTGGGACATCATCACAGAGGAGCACTTCAGCCAACACAGGTAGGTCATGGTGCCATATGCAACCACCAATGGCAAGGGCACAACCCACAGACAGGCATGGACAAACCCCAGGGGTGGATGGCGGCATGGAAATGGGTCTGAGCATGGAACCATACATGCTGTCAGGGATGGGCAAGGCCAAACATGACACGCACTCACATACACACACACACACACACACACACACACACACACACACACACACACACCACAAGACATGCACAAGGGGTAGAAGGCATGCCAACCCTGACTGCAATCCCTAGCCACACACAGGTCCACACACGACCATGCCCAGTGGCTTTACTGTGCGTGTCTCAGACACTGGGCACCATGGCACACTGGTGGACAGCGCAATGCAGGCATCATCATGTACATGCCACAGTGGCCAGCAGCCGGGGGGTGTGCACATGGACCGTGTGTGTGCAGGGCCGGGTGCCCCACCCGTGCATCGCACGGTGCACAACACACTACACACAGGGCAGCGGCAGACAGTGATCATGGTGGGAGACAGGTCAGTCACACGACACAGAGCCACAGCCACCACAGATGCGTGGGCGGCCCTGCCGTGACCTGCCAGCCATGCAAGGCTGACTATTGGCCTCATGGGGTGGCACCGACAGTCCCCAAGGGGTGACACTGTGGGAACGTGACCATGTTCGTGCAGGGGTCTGCAGCTCACCGAACATGCCTGCACCAGGCGTGCTCGGTATGCCCACAGCCGAACCTGGTGTCGACATGGAAGGTGTTGCATGATGCTGGGAATGGGGCGGTGGACATGACACTGTGCGGTGTCTGTGGCACAGGGGCAATGAACTGGTTGCCCAAAGTGGCCATGACAGCAATGATTGCACATGTCTGCCTGTCAATGGCAGCGGTCGCATCCTCCTGCTGCCAGGCCATCTCTGCCAGGAGCAGACCATGGTCCCTGCTGCGCCGCTCCTCTGCCTGGCACAGAACCGCACTGAGTGCATCCACTGCCGTCACAAGCTGCAACTGCTGATCCATTGAAGCCTGGAGTAGGCGGCTGTGCTCATCAAAGAGATCATCTGCCTGATCAGCAAGATGTCCCTCATGGTGTTCCTGGCCATGCCAGGCAGCACCCCTTGAAGATGGGTGCTGCACACCAGAGCCATGCCGGGTTATGTCCACACGTGGTGCACTGATGCCGCCACCCGAAACTGTCCCCCCATCACCATTGGCTGACTGCTGGCACTGCCCCTCCGGCTGCCGATCATCAGGGCTCACCGGTGCCACCGCAGCGGCCGCAACAGCCCCACCAGCCTGGACGCATACCAGTGCTGCCCCACTGGGGCATACAGGCACAGGCTGGGACTGTGATGTCACACAGGCCTCCACGGCGGCACCACCCATGGCTACGCCCGTGCCATTCCCAGCTGTGGGACCATCCTGCATCCCACATGTATCATTGTCTGGGATAGAAACATAGAAACATAGAATTTGACGACAGATAAGGACCGCTTGGCCCACCCAGTCTGCCCATTTCCCTACCTACTGGATAAGCTGCAGATCCTAGTTAACCAGCAGCCTACTTCTTCCTACCCCAACCCCCCAGAACTGCCTTATGACTGTCCCATGCATGCTTGAATTCCACCACTGGTATTGACTCACAACCTCCTCGGAAGGCCGTCCCATGCATCCAACCCTCTGTGAAAAATACTTTAAATTACCTCTGAGCCCTCTCTATCTTCAAATTGTGCCTCTTGTTCTTGCACACCTCTTTTTGAAAGATGCTACCGTCTTGGACTTTGTTGATTCCCTTGAGGTACTTGAAAGTTTCTATCATGTCCCCCTCTCCCTCCTTTCCTCGAGGCTATACATATTAAGCTCCTTAAGTCTCTCTTCATATGTCTTCGGTGCAGACCCTGCACCATTTTGATGCCCTCCTCTGGACAGCTTCCATCCTGTCTATGTCTTTAGGAGATTGGGTCTCCAGAACTGCACACAGTACTCAGATGTGGTCTCACCAGCTGTCTGTACAGAGGATAATAACTTCCTGTTTTCTACTGGTGATGCCTCTCCTATGCATCCCAGTATCCCCCAGCCCTCCTTGCTGCCCTCTCACATTGCTTGCCCATCTTTAGGTCATCTGATATAACTACCCCAGGTCCCTCTCCATTTTTGTTGTTGTTAGTATCTCACCCCCATTGTGTACTCGTCCCTGGGTTTTGTTTCCCAGGTGCATTACCTGCACTTCTTAGCATTGAATCTAAGCTGCCATACATTTGACCATTCCTCTAACCTTGCCAAGTCCCTTCTCATCCTTTCCACCCCACCCTGTGCATCAACTCTGTTGCAGATCTTAGTGTCATCTGCAAAGAAACATACTTTTCCTTCCAGTCCTTCTGCAATGTCACTTATAAAGACATTGAAGAGGACCGGTCCTAATACTGAACCCTGCGGTACCCAACTAGTAACCCTCCTTTCTTCTGAGTGGACTCCATTTACTATTACTCTCTGTGTCCTATTCTCCAGCCAATTCTTTACCCAGGCTGTCATCTTGGGACCCACTCCCAGGCTGGCTAACTTGTATATTAATCTTTTGTGTGGGACTGTGTCAAATGCCTTGCTAAAGTCTAGGTAGGCCATGTCCACAGCCCCTCCCTGATCTACTACTTTGGTCACCCAGTCAAAGAAATCTATCAGATCTGTCTGGCATGACCTTCCTGCTGTGAATCCATGCTGCCTAGGGTCCTGTGCCCCTCTGGCCTCTAGATACTCGGACAATTCTTTCCTTTAGAAGTGATTCCATCATTTTCCCTATCACTGAGGTTAAACTAACAGGTCTATAGTTTCCTGCTTCTGCCTTGCTCCCACTTTTGTGAAGGGGAATCACATCTGTCCTCCTCCAGTCCTCGGGTACCATCCCATCCTCCCATGATTTGTTAAAAAGGGTAGTCAGTGCTGTCACTAGTTCTACCCTTAGTTCTTTTAGAATCTGGGATGAATCCCATCAGGCCCCATTGCTTTGTCCACCTTCAGTTTTAAGAGTTCTTTCAGAACCCTTTCTTCTGTAAATGGGCCGGTATTAACTTCTGTATCCAGCGTGTTACTACTGTTTGTTTTATGTACCTCCCTCTTCCTTTGGTAAATAGTGAGCAAAAATATTTGTTTAGTATCTCTGCCTTTTCACAGTCTCCTCTGCCCACCCTCCCTCCCTTTATTAAGCCTCACTATCCCTCCCTTGGTCTTCCTTTGCTCCCTGATGTACCTATAAAAGGTTTTATCCCCCTTCTTAACTGAGTTGGCTATCTTTTCCTCGGTTTGGGCCTTTGCTGTTCTGACTGCCTTCCCAGCCTCCTTTTGCTTTAACTGATACAGTTCTCTGTCCTGCTCCTTCTGCGATTCCTTGTACTTCCTGAATGCTTTCTTTTTCTCTTGAACCTTCACTGCCACTTCCTTTGAGAACCATAGTGGTTTCTTACATCGTCTTGTTTTGTTTATTTGCTTCACACAAAGGCTCGTTACCTCTGTGATGGCAGTTTTTATTATTCCCCATTGTTCTTCCACCCCTCCTTCCTGCCCATTTGCTAGTGCATTCCTTAGGCACTCACCCATTTTGGCAAAGTCAGCCCTCCTAAAGTCCAGTACTTTTGTCTTTGTATGGCTTGACTCTATTGCTGTGTTTATTGTGAACTATACTGTTCGATGATGGGATGTGTGATGCCTCATCATCGGTGCCTGACCCAGCACCAGTCCATGTCCCTGCATGCTGGAGTCTGTAGCCACTGTCATGCTGGGACACAGGCAGGGCCTCATCCACACCGGCACCACCATCATCAGTCCAGATAGACAGGCAGGTATGCAGTGGTCCTGACCCTTGGACACCTGTGGAGGTGGATGGGCGCTCCTCCATGTCCAGGGCCTCGCCCACGGTGGACACACCCACCACCGCTGACCCTTGTAGATGCTCAGGAGCTGTAAGGGAACACAGTAACGTAAATGTCTCTGCCCTACCCTGTGGCATTCCCCCCACCTCCCACACAGTGACAGCACAGGTCCTACCATGCAGTGACAGGCTGCCACCCATCTGGAAGCCACCACCCGGAACGCCCTCTATGGAACAACGCCATATGCTTCTGGCCATCCGCTCCTCCTGTAGCGTCAGGCGTGGCACATCCGGCTGTCCACCACTGGTTGCAGCACGTGCTGCCCTGATGGCAGCCACCTTGTCCTTAATTCTCCTCTTGTCCATGCCGACCTTCTTTTTACATTCCTGCACAGACTGCTGGTGGCTGCCATGCTGGTTCACGGCATGCGCAACCTCACACCATGCCGCAGCTCGGGCCTGTGGTGTTCCCCGCTGTCCACTGAGCAGCGATTCCCTGTCGAGGTAGGCCTCGAACAGGGCATCTGATTCCGCCTGGGTGAAGTTGGGCGTCCTCATTCTACAACATCCCTGTTCCTCCTCTTCCTCAAGTTCGGTCATTATAGAGCCTGTGGGAATGACAGGTGTTACCTTTGATTGTGCAGTCCCATGCATCTCCCACACACCACAGTCTACACTTCCAAACAGCATGCAACCCACCACAATAGACTGCAATACCAAACTATGGCTTCTGCAGCCCCATGTCGCATTTATATAGTGCAAGGCATGCAAATGAGGTGAGGCGCAACTTTAAGTGGATGCTAATGCAGTAGCTCGCGCCATGGAATTGTTGATGAGCTGATTTGCATATGCTGGCTGAATATCATGCTCTTGCACCTTGCGCAATTGTGTTGAGCGTGCTCAGGCAACGGCGCATCTCTGTGATGTGCGCAGTAGGCACCGCATGGCACATGACTGGGGTGCTGACGCCGACGCCTATTGCACTGCTGACATGCTGAGCACGGGAGGCAGTGCAGGTCATGGCCACCACTGTGCCAGTGGTGCTAGTGCGCTGTTCACACATATGGCGCTCATGCCCTGGAGCACTGTAGGCGCCATGGTGCCACAGCACGGTAGGCCACCGCAGGGGCGTCACACTCAGGCGACCTACTGTGCTACATGCAGAGAGTCCCAGTCACACTGTGGCAGTCTGTGCATGACAGACCCTTGACCCTGTGGTCGACCTTTGCTCCCTAGGTGACATGCGTCCGCATGGGTGCACCCCATCGCGTTGTTCGGTGATAGTGCGATGGGGAATGGCAGCGCTGTACCGCGCAGCATCTGCACGTGGCGGACGTGCGCTACAGAGCACCATTTTGTGATCCTAGCTGCAGTAGACATGGCACGGAGGAAAGCAGCTTTGTGGAGCCCTCTGGAGCTGGCCAATTTGGTGGCCATTGTAGAGCCCCACGCTGGGGCCCTGTTTGGGGATGACCCCCTTAGATAGAGCAAGGAGTGCTGTGTGGGAGGAGGTGGCAGAGGCACTGGAGGAGACCACCAGTATCACCCAAAGTTCTGAGCAGTGTCGCCACCACTATGAGGGACCCAGACAGGCTTGGCCATCTACGGACACATGCCAGGCGAGGTGCAGTGCCACGTCCAGATAGGTGCTTCATCCATACACTGGTAGCGTCCGTCTGGGTATCGTGATGGGCATGTGTCCACCACACAGAGGGGGGCGTCCAGTGTTCGCGGTGGTGGTGGTGCGGTTGCAGCATGGCTGGGCTGGGCTGTGTGGGATCGCATGCACCTGGGGGGGGCCTTTGCTACTGGTTTGTACTGATGTTCCCCATCCCATGTTTGCACCCTTGGCCCTCAGGAGAGGCGCTGAGCCCAAGAAGCATGGGCATGCCATGAGGAGGAGGCTGCCCAGCAACAGGCACGAGCTGGCGGGACCATACCGCATCAGCGCCCAGATGTTGCGGATGCAGGTGAGTGCCTTTCTTCCAGGATATTCTGTGTATGCTGTGTTGCAGGGTAGGCGGCGGGGCATGGCCACCATCCATTGACACCACTGACATGCACGCCACATGGTACACTCAGCACTGACTTGTGGCACTGCATGTGTGGGTGTGTGTCGCTGGTGGTCCATGCATGCACGCAGGTACATGGCTGTGCCATCGTCGCGACCGCATAGCCATGTTTCACTGTACAGCCACGGGTGGTGCTGTGCGGGACTTAAGGCGGTGGTGTGCAGCAGTCCGCATGGCTGTATGCACCTGGGTAGGCAGGTCTTGTGGACACGATTACTGTGGGTGGTCGCACACCATCACAGGGGCGTGGCCCACAGCTGTATGCCACGGACAATGGGTGGGCAGCAGGGGGATGGACATTCACACATATTGACTCTGCTCCCTTGTCCTAGGTGGATGGTGAATGATGGTCATCGAAAGGGCCATGCAGGAGCTCTTGCAGCTGGCCAGGGCATCAATGGAGATCCTCCAGCGCATGGAGCAGCACGGGGTCAGGAGGTGGAGGACTAGTAGGCACCACAGAAGTGGAGAGCAGGGCGGACGATAGACCCTCCATGCCCCTGGAATCACCCTACCCCCCTGGACCCACCCTCACACCCCTTCTTCCCTCTCCCATTTGTTCACCCCTGCCCCTTACCTGCCCCCATCTGGTATGTGGCCCTTCCCCCCATTGTACATATTTGTAAATAGTTTTGTTTCTCACCTCTGTTCAATATATTTGTTTTGTTATGACAACTGTAGTGGTCTATGATTTGCAGCGGGCTACAGGTGCTCAGCTGCAGTGGTGTGCATGGCGTCAGGGGTGGTGCAGGCATGGGCGCGTGTGTGTGTCCGGAAGGGAACCGCCTATGGTGTGGGCGGGGGAATTAGTCACTGTCTGTGGTTTGTGTGTTGTCTCCTGTGCACTGGATGCCTGTGTGCAGTGGTCCATGGTGCATGCACTGTGTCCATGACACCGCTGTCAGACCATCCGTGGCCTGTGCAGCTGACACCCTTGCATGTCTGTGATATGCATGTCATATGATATGCCTGCTGGCATGTCAGTGGTGGCTGTCCATGCTGGACAACCACTGTACCCGGCACAATGCCAGGTTGCCTCCTGTCTCCGGTATGGTGCACGTCTGCCTCGGGTGGCTATGTGGCCTCTGCTGTTGTTGTCCCCCCTTCATGCTGTCACTTGTGTCTTTTGCAGGGGATGTGCTCCACTGTCTGTCACTTGTGCTCCGGCCGCATGCTGGTAGCGTACGGCTTCATGGTGCATGCGCAGGGTGGCTGGTACACCTGTGCCATGGAGGGGTGCTAGCCGTGGGTACATGGCTTTCGTGGCCACACGCCAGCGAGTTTGTTGACCCGCTACTGTGTCCCAGTGTTGGTGTGCCCTTGGGTATGGGTGGGTGTTTGTCCATGCACTGTGTTGCATCCTGTGTGGCGCATGCTTCCATGCACCACTGTGGGAATCTGTGCTGGCTGTTGTGACCAGTGCTGGGACGGGGTGTGTCCTTGGGAGGGTGTGCAGGGTGCTGTACCACTGGTGGTGGGGTCCGGGGCAGGCCCTGTCACATGTGGGGTACCTCGTGTGCAAACGCATGGTCGGTCTCTCAGCTGTACCTGGGGTCCGTGCAGGGCGGCACTGTGTCTGCAGTTGTTGCATTGGTGACTGCTGCTGCCTGCTGCAGGGTGCTCGTGGTGGGGCTGCCTTGCAGATATTCACATATCTGGAATGTGTAGTACGGTATGGGCTGCATGCTCATTGGCTCACTCTGTGACCAATGGGCATGTACAGCTCCACCGAGCGGTGGGTGGGGCGGGAGGGTGGGGTGCTGCCGCCCCACCGCTGACAGGGGAGGAGCGGGGCGGTGGGGCCCAGTGGGCAGGTGGGGAGGGGGGTACACTAGACCACCAGGGTAATAGGATGTTTTTATGTTATACAGATGCCCGCGATCGGGCAGAGTGTGGTCCACTGGACCACCAGGATATTGGCGGGGGGGGTTATTATACCGATGCCTGCAATTGGGCACATAGCAGTCCACTGGACCACCAAGGATATTAGATGAGGATTTTTTTTAGACAAATGCCCGTGACCGGGCTGCAGGGGGCGTCGGTCCCCGACGGCTGTTACCTGGCAGGGCGCCTGGCACAAGTCGTCGGGGATTGGCGCACCTGCATGCTAATGGGATGCAAATGGGGCCATAATGACATGCCCATTTGCATGTCCCCTTTTGAATATCGCAGGTGCTGTGAATGACGCAATGGCACTTGAGCTAGCGCATCTCCATGCTCCACTCTGACCACTTGCTGGCGCGGTGCCACTGCGCCATGCACAGTGGGGTGCCAAGTGTGATATTCAAAAGCTGCTGAGCCATAGCGCAGCTCCGTTGAACATCGCCCAGGCCACACCCCTGCGCAACCAAGTTGAGCTGCACCCAGGCATGCGCCACAGCCTGGCGCAGTTTGAATATCCGGGCCCCAGTGTATTTAAGTAGTAAAAATAGTTTTGCAGAACTGAATTGTAGTTTCTGGAGGGGACTTCTCAAAAACTACTATCCCTCTTCCTGTTTAATTTCACAGGGTTCCATTATAAGAAACAGCAGGATAGATAATATTTATAATACTACTGCTGCAGTGTCTTTTACTTGATTCCTTTTCCTTTCTTTTTTTAAGTGAAGCAATAGACATAGCACAGTGAGAAACAGAGAACGTAAAAAGATAGAGCAACAGAGTAATGAATACAGAGTTTTCCTGACATATTTTAATTTTCTCTTGCTGACAGCAACACACACACAAAGCCTGAAAGAGAGAGAGAGAGAGAGTCAAAGTGAAAGAGAGTGAAAGATGTGCAGTGAGTGAGTGTCTCAACTTCTATCAGATAACAATCAAGTGAAAGTTGGGAAATGAAAAAAAAGGTTAGGATGCCACCCTTATCTTGGAGTCTGACTAACTTTGCATGGTTTTGATCTGACATGACGTCAACCCACTGAATAACTCTCTCTTGCTCTCTGACTCTCTCTCTCTCTCTCTCTCTCTCTCTCTCTACTTGCATTGCAATAAGCATAAAAAGAAGAGATAGTTTTCCCTCCCCCATGGGGTGGGATATTCAAAGGGGTTGCGCATGGTGCAACAGGGTGCGCCATGCGCAACCCACCAATGCACCCCAGTGCGATATTCAAATGGGTGAGTTGCGCTGCGCAACCCCCAATATGCTGGGGCACACCAGTAATGTATGCAGCTCAAGTGTGGGGGGCATGCCTATGCATATGTGGCACATCCCGATATTCAGCCCAGGATGTGCATCGCATATGCAGGCACAAACCCACCTTGCACTGCACAGGGGGCCACAATGTTGAGCCCGTCAAAACCTGGAACAAATCGGGGACACCCACAGGTGGGCTGCTGTATTGCTGGGTGCAACACAGCAGCTGCCTGCTGTGGGTGGCCACCCAACCTCCCAGGACACAGTCCATGAGCCCCCTGCCCAGGGGGCATCGTGCCCCTCCTAGCCCATTTGTGGGCATGGGAAAATGAAGCCTTGGTGGTCCAGTGGACCCTACCCCTTTGCCCAATCATGGGCATGTATTAAACAAAGCCCTTGTGGTCCAGTGGCCCATACCCCATCGCCTGATTGCAGACATAGGTTAAATATCTCCCTGGTGGTCCAATGAACCGCAATCCCTTGCCTGATTGTGGGCATGTAAAGAAATACACCCTGGTTGTCCAGTGGACCGCAATCCCTTGCCCAATCACTGGCATGTAAAGCATTACTCCCTGGTGGTCCAGCGGATGAGCACCTCCACCACTCATGGGCATTCGACAAACCCTTGGTAGTCAGTGGTACCCCCTCCCCACCCGCCCATGTGAGTCCCCTGCCACCATGCACCCCGGTCAGTGGCGGGCGGCAGCTACCCACCCGCAAGCTGCCTGGCGCCCGTCAACTGACAGCGCACAGTAGGACTGTATACCTATTGGTCCACTGCATGGGCCAATGGGTGTGCATGATGACAGTCCCAATCCAGAATGAACGCACATTCACAAGTTGGGACTGTGTAGTATGTGGGCTGCACGTCCATTGGCCCATGCAGTGGACCAGTAGGTACAGCCCTACTGTAAGCTGTCAGTCGGTGGGCAGGCGGGCGGCTTGTAGGGGATGCTGCCACCCGCTGCTGACCAGGGGGTGCAGGTGGTAGGGGACTACGTGGGTGGGTGGGAGGGTACCACTGGACCACCAGGGGTTTGTCGAATGCCCGTGAGTGGCGAAGGTGCTCGGTCTGCTGGACCACCAGGGATTAATACTTTACATGCCCGTGATTGAGCAAGGGATTACGGTCCACTGGACCACCAGGGTTTATTTCCTTACATGCCCGTGATTGGGCAAGGGATTGCGGTCCACTGGACCACCAGGGTATATTTCCTTACAAGCTCGTGATCAGGCAAGGGATTGTGGTCCACTGGACCACCAGGTTTAATTTCCTTACAGGCCCATGATCGGGCAAGGGATTGTGGTCCACTGGACCACCAGGGTTTATTTCTTTACATGCCCATGATCGGGCAGGGGATAGTGGTCCACTGGACCACCAGGTGTTATTTAACATATGCCCACAATTGGGTACAGAGGTATGGTCCACTGGACCACCAGGGCTTACATATACACTTGCCCATGAATGGGCATTCGGGTGCTGAGCCCGCCGAGGGGCAGGGGGGTGTCAGTCCCCGATGGCTACAGCCTGGCAGGGCGCCAGGCGCAAGTCACTGGGGATCAGTGCACCGCATGCAAATGTGGCCATAATGACATGTAATTGGCCCCATTTGCGCCTTGCATACATAATGGCCTCATTTGTATGCTCACGGCTGAATATCGCTGTTGCTGCACCTACGCAACTGCACTTGTGCTGGCGCAGCCCCCTGCTCCCCTGCTGCCACTTGCGCTGGTGCAGTGCCACTGTGCCATGTGCAGTGTGTGCACCCTTAGTGCCATATTCAATGGTGCTGAGCCATGGTACTGCACCGTTGAATATCGCCCGGACCATGCCCTGGCTCATCCCAGTTGTGCTGCGGCCAGGCTTGCGCCCCTGCCTGGCGCAGTCTGAATATCCCACCCATGGTCTTATTCTCTCTCTCTCTCTCTCACACAGCTTGACTACAGCGTGAAAAGGTAGATTGCCCTATGTTAGTCTCAATGTGTATATATGAGTTGGGGGGGAGAGGAAATGGGGTAAAAATGAAAGTCAAGCACACGCATTGAATGGATTAGTAGTGCTGGAGCATGATAAAGCACATAAAAAAATCAAGGTTATGACAATGATCACATACTGCTGGATAGAAAATATTTAAAATACTCATGCATTATTTTTTTTCTTGATTCCTTCTTTTTTTATGTCGAGCAATGAGCGATGCACACTGAAAAACAGAGATGGATACAGAACTTTCTTGTCTTTTTTTTTATTTTTCTCTGGCTGACAGCAATACAAGCAGAGACCCTGAGAGAGAAAGGGTGAGAGGGGGAGACATAGCGAGAGAGTAGGAAATGCACAGTGAGTGGGTGTCTCAATTTCTATCAAACAGCATTCCAGTGACACTTTGTAATAGAGAAAAATCAGAATTCCATATTTACTTTGCATTCAATCGACACAATACCAGCATGTAATAAATTATGCTAATAAAAAACTGTCAGACAGCATGGTTTCAATCAGCTGTAGGTTAAAACATCAGTCCACTGCATATCTCTCTCACTTTCTCCGACTGTCTCTCTCCCTCTACTTGCACTCCTATAAGAATTACAAAACAAGCCAAAAGTTGCATCCAGGAAAGGCTAAGGAGTAAGAGTACATGGTGGGAGGGGTTTTACAGAAGAAGCAACACGTTCACTTGAGAACCATGAGTTCCCAGGTTCAAACACAACTAGGGCCGTGCAATTTATTTATTTAAATTGTTTCACCAGGAAAAGCACACTGAGCAAGAACTGCTCATCTCCCGATGCGACCTGGGGGAGCGGTACATTGGGGAAGAGGACAAGGGTAGTCCAGGTCCTGACATATATACATACAATTACAATACAGTTGAAAACATCTGACAGAAATAGTTGGGCATAGATGACAAGTTACCCTTACTTGTAGTATAGTAGCAATTACATGGGGAAGTCATGCTTTATACCTTGAAAACATATAATTAGATAATACAGCTGCATATGTTTGACAGGAATAGGTGAGTGTGGATTAATACATATACCCTACTAGTCAAGAGTAACAGTTACAGTGAGGAAATCCTGCTAAGGTATTGGATTATGGTATATAATGACATGGGGTAAGTGCAAGCTAGCTAGCTCAAAAGTTGGGATCAAGTGCAGTAGTTGGGTGTGGTTAGTGAAGTAGCACCATTGGGCCTACTGGGAGAAGAAATATAGGAGTGCCTGAGGTAGAAAGATTGGAGAGTTAGCTGCAGGAGCAGTTTCCACCCTGCTCTGTAACCCCCCCACAAAAAAAATGGTGAAAGTGGGACCCATTGAAAACAGGATGTTATAGTTTAGATGGACTCTCCTGGGTAAGAAATGAAGTCTAGGAAACAGAAAAAGAGGATCCGCTGTTTTCACTCACCAGTGAAACATGCTGGCTGTGAGAACAGGTGACCAGTTATGGTGCTCAATCCTGGTCCGTGAGTCTACAGTTCAATCCTGAAGGCGGGAGGGAGGTATTTGGTGGGGGACTGTCATATTTGAAGCATTGGAACATCTTGGAGGTGGAAAGGGGGGCATGGTAATGGGCAAGGGGCAAGGGTTAAACATGGAAAGCCTCCTATGCACATGCTGTACAAAATTAAAGGAGGACAATAATAATAAAATGGGCCGCCAAGCTCCTGCCCCTCCCCCCATCACGTGGATAAACAGGCTGTCCCCATTTTGCTTTTCCATCCTTCTCCTCTTTGCAAATTCAGCTCGGGGATGCCTGTGACCGATGGCTCACGTAACCAATAATAAGCAGGAGAAGGAAGGTGAGCGGGAGGATTGAGATCTGGCAACAGACAGGTCGGGCTGAAGCCAATGTAAGGATGATGTGAGGGTGTAGAGAACATCAGAACTATGTTGTGCACAGGCCACAGGCAAGACTTGAGAGAAAGTCACAGGGAACAGTGTGTATCTTCGGGGGGGGGGTTCTGGCTATAAGCTTGGGGTCATGATTGCCGCTGGTACAGGGCTCGCTGCAGCTACTGAATCCCTTTCTGTGATACAGCCACACATGAGGAACAGCTGTCACATACAACCTCAACAGAACTGCTGCAAGAAATGCCCTCCGGCTTCTCTTTTCACAGCGCTGGAGGGAGGCAGACCACAGCAGGGCACAAGAAACAAACATCAGGCTGAGCCCACTTTTCACAATATTGCTGGACTTATATAACCCGAAGCCTATGGCTGGATGTGCATAAACTAACACTGCAGTATATTCTAAGAGCTAAGATACCCATCCCCTGTTGCTCTCTGAATTTCTGAGAGTTTGTTGCCAGTTGTCAGTGCATCTCAATTCCCATCTGGGTGCCAGACACGAAATGATCTCCTACCTCTAAGAAAAAGAAGATTAAGAGAAACCACTGCAAGCAACTCACCCTGGTCCTCTGTAGTGCAGCATCACATTCTAGTGCTCCATCTCCCGGTGTCTGTGTGCAGCTTGTGGTAGAAGGAAGAGCGAAGTGAATACACAATAAACCAAAGTGAGTCACCTTACTGACGTCCGATAGAGAGAGGGACAGTGACAGTGAGAGTGGCAGTCCACAACCAGAACATATGGGTTGTCTCTGTGCCTCTGTGTTTTTAACTTGGTGCACAGTTTGCTTTGTAGTGAGAGACAAACACACACAGTGTGATATACGATTGGGGGTGAGGCAGTCAGCAAGTCAGCCATCCAGTTGTACAGCACGTTCTGGTGCCTCTTCTCTCTGTCTGTCTCTGCAGCCCCTGTAGCCCACTGGCCTTTACATGTCGCAGTCACCATACAATAAGGCAAGCGGCAATGTGGTGCAAGAGAGGGAGGGAGCGAGAGAGAAGGGGTGTAGCCAAGAGTCTTAAACTTGTACTCGAGAGTTGAGATGAGGGAACTATGCCCCCCCCATAAACTCAAGCTAAAAGTAGACATGGGCGAAGTCTGCAAATTTGGTTCCACTAAATATTTCACAAATTTCACGAAATATTTTGTGGGTGTGAAATTCTGTCCACAAAATGTGGAATTTTGCCCGCGAATGGTGGAATTTCACCACTTGCGGGCGAAATTCTGCCATTCACTGGCAAAATTTCACATTTTGTGGGCAAAATTCTGCATTTTGCAGGCAGAATTTTGCACCTGCGAAATATTACGTGAAACATTTTGTAGGGCGAAATTCCCGAGTTTGTCGGAACTCTGCCAGCAAAATTAAATTTCATTGCATCTCTAGCTAAAAGAAGTACTGCCACGCCGCAGAAACAATGTCCCACCCTATTTCGGTCAACAATGTTTAGTAAGCCAATGATCCTAACAGATTAACAACATTTTATTTTATCTAGCATACACACTACCAGTCAGAAGTTGACTGTCTTTTAGTTATAATGTTTAGGATACCGTACATTAAAAGCCTCTGTGCCAGCCACATTATTATTAACACTTAGAACATGCAGAAAAAACAGAAATAATTCTCATTGGTTTAAAACAGGCCTTCAGAAATAATTAAAGTGACATTGGAGAGCTTGAATGTCTAAAGTGTGATTTCAACGGAACCAGACTTAAAGGTCAAAGGTTGTCCAGAGGTAACAGCAGGCAGAGAGTTCAACCCACATATATTATACCCATACCTCTCAACCGCTCAGCATTAAAAATCATAGCACTGGCCTTCAAAAATCATAGCAAAGGATCAGAATGTGGAGCATTTTCTTATTTTAAACAATAATATGTCTACAGATAGTGGGCCCCATATAGTTAGTGATAAGAAACGTTTCTATCAACTTAGTACAATGATTTAATAGTTTGTGTGTCCAGAAATACCTCTAACATCGTCGGGAACATCAGTAAACTTGTGAGGAGCAAGGGTAAATTTGAGTGTGAAAATCATAGTGCTATGCGGAATTCATAGCAGTTGAGAGGTATGATTATACCATGTATCAGTCTAATGGATAAAAAAACCCTTAAGATTCTCTGCCCACTAAATTACATGTCAAGTGAAGGAAACCTCCCGAAGACACATACTTCACGAGTGAGGTAACAGGACATCAATAAAATCTAACTCAAACTCTTCTCAGAACTCTGTGAATAGAGCCTTTGATAATAAGATGACCCTCAAGAAAACAATTGCATGCTAAAATGTAACATGTAACCAAGTAAAAAAGAATGAAAAATAAGCCCCAAAATTACATCAGAAATTATCTTTACATGGTATACAGAATGATGAAAGTGATGTTTACCCAAAGTGAGTAAGTGTATCACACTGATGAAAGTACATCTGGCTGGAGACATATTCCCAACACACTCTCAACAAGCTATTATCTATTATACTGGTATATTAGCTATTCTCTGTAGCAAAATGTTTCTTGTGCAGGTGCAAGGAAAGATAAAAAGCACAGAAAAAAATCGAGACCTCTGGATTGTACACTTAACGCTGCTGCTCGAAACAACAGCAAAAGTCACAGACTGTATTTGCGCTGCCTGGCTGGCTCCTGAAATAAGGATTATAGAACGAGTCTTCTGCATTCAAACCGAAAACAAAAATTGAAACTCCTCTCCCAATGAGTATTACTGCTGGTCCCATCTGTCCGTCTCCACCACGGTCTTTTGGATGAATGAAAGCTAGTAACAAACAACTACAGAGAATTGATTTACCATGGCAATGTGATTGAAAAGCCTGCAGATCCATCCTCTCCTAGACCAAGCAAGTGAAATGCAGATTAGTAATGGCCAGGTCTGGCTCCTTAGCCAATCGGCTGGTCAGGTACCTTGTTTTCCTCTCTGCTTGTGTTATGACCTCTCTTCTGGCCATGCCCCTAATGCCTTCCACTGCCACAACCAACCTCACATATGTCACTAGGTAGCACGACCCATCCGGAAGCAGCAGATTCGAATCAGACTGCAGCAAGGTCAGTAAACATAGAGGGAACAATAAAATGGAGGAGGCTTACAAAATGAAGTCCCAGGCTAGACATTTTTTGTACACAGTAGCATACACTGTGTACATCTGGTGATATCCATGTCTGCAGTGACAGTATAGGCAGGGATAAATGAGCAGACTAGGTGGGCCAAGCAGTCCTTATCTGCCATTAAATTCTATGTTTCTATGTAATTGCAGAAAATATGAAATATAAGCTGAATTGTAGCTAAACATTATCTTTTTACAAAGTTATCCTATTGGCAACAAGGCTCTTTAATGGCTAATTAAAAAAATTATTTTGATGTACGTAATATGTGAAACAGATGGTATGCCAGTACTGGGATGTGCTGTGACTATTTTGTTTGGGTGGATGAAAGTATTTAAAACAAATCATTAAAATATATGTTTATATGTACAGTTACTGTGTCTCTTGTTGTTATAAATCACAAAAAACTGTGTTAGTGCTCTAGTTAGGGATAAAGTCACAAAAGTATGGAAATATGGTGTTAGAATTTTAAAAGCTAACACGCCACACCCACCCTAAACACACCAACAGGCATTGGGAAGGGTGCCTTGAGGTCATCAGTCCTGACACTCAACCCATTCTTTTATACTGTACCCATCTCAGCTGTTACTTATGGAATGGGATGAGCGTTAGTGCTGATGACCTACAAGGCACACCCTCGACACCTGCTGGTGTGTGCAGGGTGGGTGTGGGGTGTTAGCTTTTAAACCCCTAATGCCACATTTCTCTACTTTTGTGGCTTTATCCCTAACTAGAGCATTAATGCAGTTTTTTGCAATTTATTTCCATACTTTTTAAGATAATATAATCATATACCTATTTGTCTATGGGAGCGCAGTTCCCTCTGGGCCCTCCACTCCCATCCTGCCATAGATGCGTATATGTACTGTATGTAGCTGTGAAAGCACAGGGCTCTCCAGGCCCTGTGCTTCCATTTATAAGACAACAGTGACCAAATTGTCAGCATAGCCATCTTATTACCGCACCTCATGTACCCAGTACAGAAATTTTAAAATCCTTACCAAAATGTAATTCTGCACAATTGTAAGGCTATTCCGTGCCAAAGGTGCAAAAACACATTTTGGCCAGGATTTAAAAGCTGACAGCTATGACATACATGAGGTGGGTTAATAAGATGGCTATGTTGAAAATATAGGGTCAAAATATTGAAAATTTCCGCAGTTACGAGCATGTGTAACAAAATTGCAATGAATGGTCATAACTTTGGCATTTTTTCGTATTTTGACCCCAAATTTTCAACACAGTCTTCTTATGACATCACCTCATAAACACCATAGCTAAAAAATTCAAAATCTGTGGCAAAATGCCATTCTGCACCACAGGTGCAAAAACACATTTCAGACAGGATGTGAAAAATGACAGCAGTACTGTTCATGAGGTGGTGTGAAAAATTGGCTATGTTGAAAAAGTTGGGTCAAAATACTTAAAATTATCCAAAATATGTGCATCTGTAGAAAAATTTAAATGTCCGCGCATAACTCGGCCATTTTGAGGAATTTTTTCACCAAACTTTCAACATGGCCTTTTTGGGACCCCAACTCATGAACACTGGTGGAGAAATTTCATTATTCGGTTGTCCCAAAAGGTGATTTCATGCAGCAACCACAAAATCACCTTCCGGGCCTGATTAACAAAATGACAATGACGGTGTTCATGAGGGGGGGTCCCAAAAAGGCTTGTTAAAAATCTGGTGAAAAAAGTCCTAAAAATGGCAAAGTTATAAACATAACTTCAAAATACCATTGAAATACATTATACAGCATTTTCTTTGATTCCTCAGTTCACGGTTCAGCTTTGAAGAGTGCACATGTGTCCTCGTCACAGAAGATGACAGCCAATGACATCTGTGTAAGTATAGGATAAGGGGTGGGGTGGTGGGTGCTCAGTAGGAGGGTTGGGATGGGGGAGGGGGGTGGCAGGGACGATGAGGGGTCGTTTTCTTTTTTTCCAGGTTAAAAAAAAAGACATCAGGGACTGTTTTCTTTTCACAGGGACAAGTACAATATATATTTAGCGACACTGGGGGTGGTCTCCCCAGTGTCACACACTTCTTGGGGGGGCTTGCAATGCTGACATGGGGATTGGGCCACCTGATGCTTGCAATATAAATGAAAAAACAGACTGCGGGGGGAAGGGATGGTGATCAGAGGGTGGGGGTACCACTAGACACCAGGGACAGTGATCAGAGGGTGGGGGGTGCCACTAGACACCAGGGACAGTGATCGGAGGGTTGGTGGTACTACTAGACACCAGGGACAGCAATCAGTAGGTGGGGGGGTGCCACTGGACACCAGGGAAAAGAGTAGGTCACACCTGAATCTGCAGCTAGCAGCATGAGTTCCAGCTGCAGCTGCAGAAGTCAAGAGAATCCTGCTGTTCTCATACAGAGAATGTGGGAAGCGCTCCTCTCACTAAGCTGGGCGCTTGGGATTTTGTGTGCCCAGAAAACATGTATGTGGGCACAATATTTAAAAACAAACATCAGAATCTAGCTAAATGGGTCCCGTTTAGCTAGGTTCCGATGTTTATGCCAATCACAGCATTTTTGTGTTTTTCCACATTTGTTGGTTTGTGGAAAAGGTAAACAAGATGGTGGTTGGCACGGCACAAAAAAAGAATTTGGTGCCATGCCAAACAAGTGGCCCAAAAGCAAAACTGGCATTTGCAGCATCAATTTTTTGACTTTTGCCGCAAAACATTACCTGAAAAACCCTACTGCGAATGTGCAGGTCAAAAAACACTAAAATGTAAAGCTTTATAACTCTGGAACACCTTGATATTTTTTCACCAGACCTGTCAAAGGCACTACCTTGGGACATGACAAATGTTCCCTGCAAGTTTGGGGCAACATTTCCTTTCCATGTAGGTTATAGAAGAGAGGAAAAAAACAAACAAACAAAAAAAACAACAATGGTAAGAATAGGAAAAAATGTAGTGTTTTTTTCTGTTTTTTTTATTATTATTATTTATTCTTCTGTGGCCACCCAGATGCTTCCACGTAGCCTCACAACCCTACCTATGGGGATCCATCCGCCATCCATTTCTACCAGGACTGCTGGCACCCAGTGACCCCTGCAGCTTACCCCCTGCAGCGGGGTGCCAGGGAGCCCCCTAACTCCCAACCCCCAACGAATCCAGTTCGGCTGCCAGCATCAGGCAAACTCACAGAAGCCATCAAGCCACGTCGGGTGCCACCATTTCCCTGTACTATTTCCCCTGAGTCAGCCAGCGTGCAATAATGCCAGCAGCAGGCATAGGCGGCGCATCGTCCCACCACACCTCACCCAGGCATCTGCCCTGACTCTACCCTTGTGCGGTGTGCGTTCCGACCCCAACCTCCACCAGGAGGCAGTTGGAAGCTGACCGTTGTGAACCCCCCACCCCAGAGAGGGAGAGCAGTCCATCGGACGCTCAGTCAATCTCCTTCCCTGCCAGCCCCCGTCAACCTGTGCTCACTCCCGAACCCAGGTCACCGCCGTGGCGCGAGGTGTAGCATCCAGTGCGTCAATCCTCAGCGCCACTGGACCGGCCTCAGTTTGTTTTTTTTAAATGACACGTCGATCTCAGAAACCACACAAGCTGCCATCACAAAAATGTCCACACATCAAGACTTTGCCTCCTAGACAACACATGCAAAATTTTAGCTCATTCGCAGGCTACTCAACTCTAACTATAGGGGCGCTATTGTGCCCCATAATAAGAGTGCATTATCGAGTTCTTTGGGAGAGAGAACTGTGAAGCAAAGCTAAGCAGTTCTGGCACACAAAGGACTTGAGAAGAGATGCTTATAACCAAAAGACACACAGTAACTGTGCATATAAACATATTGTAAGTCATGCTGAAGATTGCTGTTTAAAAAAATGGAACCTGAGTTCAGAATTAGAACGTTTGACTTTGTAGAAAATTATAGAAACCCCTGTGTGTGGAAATGGACTATGCCAACTGAACTTACCCATACTGATAAAATGATAAAATCAACACATCAGAAACCTGGGTTACTATACCGTACTGCCTGTGATAGTTTAGATTACCCCTGTTAGACATAAGGCTATGGCATTTCTCTTTGTACCCCTCCAGTCTACTGCAGTTGCATTTCTAAACTTTTCTGAATAACTAATTTTCATTTTTCTACTACTATGGGTAGGCCACCTATAAGAGTACCTCTTCCCCCTTGTCAATTCCCTCTTGTGTTCCTTTTCCTTCCCTACCATACAGTATGCCCTTATGAGAACGAGCACTAGAACAGTAAACTGACATAAAGAATAAAGACTAAACAAATAAATAGCAGATGTAATCTACACAGAGTTGGTCGTGTCTTTGTTTATTATGTTATGCTCCAGTAAAGAATTTAATATAATGCTTAGTCAGAGACAGGACGATGTCTTTGTGAGCACTGTTATGTTTTATAATATGTAAAAAGTGCCACGATGCGCGTTTGCGCTATTGAAAGTGCTCTGGAGTGAAAGGCAATAAGTGAGTGTCCCTTTGAAAAACTGCACTCCATTTCAAAAAATGTTTCATTTCAAGAAATGTTTAGCAGCCAATTGTTTTTATGTCATTTTGAGTCTGCAAGGGTAGCATTAAGGGAGCACTGTGGTCTCGATTCCCAGCAGCAGTGTAGGAGGCAGAACGACTGATTGTACAGTCAGGTGTGTTGAATACAGATGTGGGATTTGTCTTTTTAAAGCAGTTTGTATATAAACACTCTAAAGAAGGCATAACTAATGTGCAGAAACTAAATATAGGAGTGTTTCCCTTAGTATTCTATGCAGAGAGTGATCTTTCCTGAGCTAAGCCTTCTTGGGAAAAAAAATGTACTTCTAGGAGCCAGCAGCCCCATGGTGAGGCTGTTATATAAGTAACTCCCCAGCTGTCACTCAGCTGAAAAGGGGTGGAGGTTTCTTGTTTACAAGTAATTAAGAAGTCTTTCTCAACAGCTTCAGTGACAGAATGTTAAAGGCAGAATGAAATAACTGCTTAGGACTGTATGTTATAAAACGATATATAGAGTCAGTCTGATTCCCCATATGTATGTATTAGACAGGATATTTTACATGTATTAAGGGGTTGGGAAAAGAGGGTGGAAGCATAACAGAAGGGGGGAGGTAGGGTGTTGGGCAGACTAGATGGGCCGTGGTGCCTTTCTCTGCCGTCACAATTCTGTGTATCTGTGTGTGTATTAGAAAAGGGGCGGATCAGCTGACACTAGTGTCATAGGAGGACTGCACTATAAAAGCTGCCACTGAGCTAAGGTTAGTCAGATCATCCTGGGACAGTGTCCTGAAAGGTTGATGTGAGAGCACAGAAGTTGGTAGAAAATTGTACTGATTAAAGTATTCTACACTGTGGCAGAATCCTTGGAGGGAAGTGATTCTGGAGCTCGAGGAGAACTCATTTATTTCTTTATTGTTTTATTTGGTTTATAGTCTGAAGTTTAAGACAGGATTACTGTATTATTGATTTGTGTTTATTTTTGTATAGCATGATTTGCTCTCTATTACTTTTACTAAAATAAACATCACACAGAATTTGTGTGCTTGAACAAATCTCTGAGAACCGTGTATACTTTCATTACCCTATCCCACAAACCCTACCACAGAATTTGGTGTTAGAAGTGGGATATGGTTGTCTTACATGGTGGGAGAAACCAGCATCCAGTACCAGACCTGGTACTAAGGGTAATAATATGGCATGTCAGACGAGGATGAGAAGAGTGATATGACAATAGGAGTGAAGACCTGGATGCAGGTGTTGAAATCCAGAGAGATATTGATGACGGGAGTAAAGTCTGTGGTACGGACTCAAAGAGTGAAGGATCAGACCAAGGAGTTTCCAGAAGAGGAAGAGAGGATGGAAGAAGAATGACAGAGACAGTTGGAGGAACCACCAGAAGGGCTTCCAGAGTTGATGTGCAGCTAGCTATATGACAGTTAGAGATGGAGAAAGAGAGAGAAAGAGAGAGAGAGAGAGAGAGAGAGACAGGAGTGATGCAGACAAGACACCAGGTGGGCAGAAACACTAGGGGCATTTCGAGACTTGGGGGCTGGTCGAGGGCAAGGTGGTGGCTGATCAGATCAAAACCTGATAGATATCAAATGAACTAAAATTATGCCATCAGATGATGTTGAAGGTTATCTGACCACCTTTGAGAGAGTGGCAGAAGCATGTGGGTGGACTAGGACTCAATGGGTAGTACGCTAGGCCCCATAGTTAACTGGAAAAGCACAGCTGGCATACACAAATATGGACACTAGATCTGCCCATACCTGTGGTTTGGTTAAGATGGAGATCCTTAAAAGGTACAACATTTATAGAGATGTACAGGAACAGGTTCATGACCCTTAAATACCAGAGTAATGATGCCCCTAAAGAAGTTTTTACATGCCTCAGGGAGTTGTGCATGAAGTGGATACAGCCAGAAGGAAAGACTTTTGGAGATATGAGAGAGACTATTGTAGTTGAGCAGTTCCTACAGATATTGCCCCAGGAAGTCCAGATATTGGTACGTGAACATAAGCCTGAGTCAGCAGAAATAGCAATCACTTTGGCTGACAACTATTTTTCTGCCCACCAGAATACCAAGAGGATAGCCAATAGACCCCTGGAAAATACCACTGCCAGAGTTAATACCCCCGCATGACAAACCTATGAACCAAGGTATGGGAGGTATGATGGTAGGAATCATAATAGAGAAGGGACGGAGAGAACCTTCCCACCTAACATCATATGTAGGAATTGTAAAGGACTGGGATATGTCACCAGGTTCTGCCCCACAAAAAGGAATGACTCAGTACATCTTGCTTTATTAAATCCTGGATATTTTTTCACTGATGTCCAGATTGAAGACAAAACCATTGCAGCTGTCATTGACTCTGGGGGTAAGCAATCCCTGATAAGGCCAGAGTATCTAACCAATAAGAAAAGGGGATCCAGTATGAGCCTAGTGTGTGTGCATGGGGATACACACTGTTATCCAACCACAACTGTTGAAATGGTTATAAAGGAATGCCCTACCTTGATTACCACTGCAGTAGTACCACATTTGCCTGCACAGATGGTGATTGGGCATGATTACTCAGAATTTACATCCCTCATTCCAGAAAAAGGAACTATAGTGGCAGTAACGACAAGGGCACAGGAGAAGAAACAGAGAGAACTTGGAGACATTTTTCCTTTTCAGGGGGATGTAGCTGAAGAACCAGGAAAGTCAAAGCTTTCTCATAATGCCAAGAAGAAACAACAGAGGCAATGGCATCTTGCTCAAAAAGGGTTAACCCCAGAGACTATGGCTGGTATCTTTAAAAAGGCTAATGTGATTATGGAACAAAAAGCTGATAAAAGTTTAGAATCTTTTTTTCTTACAGGTGGGACATATGCCATCCCCAGGCAATCCTGAGATTATACATCAGAATGGATTATTATATCATGCGTGTAAGAATCATGTGTCTCAAGAACATACTGAACAATTGTTGGTGCCCCAATGTTTTAGACAGGATTTTTTGTATCTCAGTCATGACCTCCCATGGGCAGGCCATGTGGGGAGAGACAGAACACTAGACCAGTTAACTCAGCATTTTTTTTTGGCCGGGATTCATGAGGACATGGCTAATTACTGCAGGGCTTGTGAAAGTTGCCAGTTAGTCGCACAGGTGGGAAAAAAGGATGTGGTTCCCTTAATGCCCTAACCTTTGGTTACAACCCATTTTGAGAGAATAGGGATTGATGCGGTGGGGCCCCGAACAAAAGTAAAAAAGGCAACAGGTTCATCTTGGTCATTTGTGACTATGCTATCAAGTACCCAGAGGCCATTCCCATGAGGTCAGTGACCACTCCAAAAATAGCAGAGGAGTTGATCAAAGTGTTTGGCCAGGTAGGAATAACCAAAGAAATAATAACAGATCAAGGTAGTCATTTTAAATCTGTTTTATTAAAAAAGCTGTACCGACTCCTGGGTATTGTGGCACTGAGAACTTCCCCTTACCATCCCCAGACAGACGGACTCACCGAGAGGTTTAACCAAACCCTCAAGAGGATGTTGAGGAAGTTTGTTCATGAAGAAGGTAATAATTGGGACAAGTCTCCCTTTCACCTTATTTGCCTATCACGAGGTCCCTCACGCATCCACTGGATATTCCCCCTTCAAACTACTGTATGATAAGAATCCCCGAGGACCACAAGAAGTAGTGAAAGAATGTTGGGAGGAGGGCAAGGATTTAAAGCACATGGGAATAGCTACCTATATGAAAGAGCTACGCCAGAGACTAATGAGGTATGCCTGTAATGCACATGAGATGGGAGTACAAGCACAAGGGAGGCAGAAACAGATTTATGATCCGGGGACACATGAAAATAATTGTCTCCCTGGGGAATGGGTATTTACTATTGTTGCCTACATCTAGTCAGAAAATGCTGATAAAATGGCAAGGACCTTTTAGTGTATTAAGACGCATAGGGCCAGTGACATATGAGATTGGGACCCCAGAAAAGAAACATCAGAAAAAGATATACCATGCAAATTTGCTTAAAAAATGGCATGAGAGAGATACACCTACAGCAGATCTGTTGGTAATCCCTGAGAGAGAAGAGACAGAGATAGAACTAGAAAATAGCCATCTAGAGAAGCCTAAAGAGGGCCAGCAAATACTGATAAACCCTTCCCTGGAACCAGAGAGACAGGAAGAATTAAAAGCAGTATTGAGAGAGTGTCCCCACACATTTACCAGTACACCAGGAATTGCTAAAGCGGTAGAACATACTATTAGGACGCACTCCTCCCCTATATGAAAGAAGCCATATAGATTGCCTGAATGAGTGAGGGTTGAAGTACAGAGGGAATTGGACAAGTTACAGAAAATGAACATAATCAAGCCGTCTAAGAGTGCTTGGGGATCCCTGATTGTAGTGGTGCCAAAGAAAGAGGGAGGGATTCGCCTGTGTTTCAATTTTAGAGCATTGAACCAAGTATCCCAATGTGATGCCTACCCCATACCGAGGACAGATGACATCCTAGATAGAATAGGAAACGCCAGGTATATATTGACCCCAGATCTCACCAAGGGCTATTGGCAGATCCCTTTAGAAGAAACATCAAAGGAGAAGATCGCATTTAGTACACAAATGGGATTACATCAGTTTAGGACTATGCCATTTGGTCTGCACGGAGCGCCACCACATTTCAAAGATACATGAACCAGATACTGACACCTCACCAGAATTTTTGTGCAGCTTATCTGGATGGTGTTATCGTGTATAGTCCTAACTGGAATACCCATTTGCAACACTTAAGGGTGGTTATAGAGTCATTAAAAGCAGCTGGTGTGACCATCAACCCTGCTAAATGTGCCCTGGCAATGTTTGAAACCCAGTATATAGGATTCATATTAGGCAATGGTGTAATAAAGCCTGAGATTGACAAGGTAGAGGCCGTAACCAACTGTCCCCAGCTGAAAACCAAGAAACATGTGAGATCTTTTCTAGGGCTGGCCGGATACTACCGGAGGTTTATACCTCAGGTTGCCACCATTCCTATCCCCCTACAGAGGTGACCAAAAAGAGACATGGAAATAAGGTAACATGGATGGAGGAATGTGAAAAGGCTTTTAGAGACATAAAAGCAGCATTATGCTTGTCGCCAGTTTTAAAGAGTCCAGATTTTTCACACTCCTTTGAAGTCCATATGGATGCGTCAGACACTGGACTTGGGGCAGTGTTAAGCCAGACAATTGATGGAGTTGAACATCCCATTCTATATATCTCCCAAAAACTACATGACCATGAGCAGAAGTATGCTACAGTCGAGCAGCAGTGTTTGGCTGCCGAGTGGGCAATAGAGGCCCTGATGTTTTATTTGTGGGGTGCTCCTTTTACACTGATTACCAATCATAATCCATTATGCTTTCTACACCAGATGAAAGATGGTAATAACTGAATTATGAGATGGTACTTAGCGTTGCAACCTTACAAGTTTGTAGTAAAACACAGAGCTGGAACACAACATGTGAATGCCGACTTTCTCCCCAGATATGGGGCCCCTGTTACTGATGGAAACAAAAATGTTTGTACTTGAAGTGCCTTGATTTTTCCAGTAAAAAGAGATGTTGTTACAAATCAAACACCCAGGGTTGTATTTGAGTGTTTCAGTTGTACTTAGTGAAAAAGGATAACCTGTATGTTTGTATTAATAAGGGACCCTGGGGTGGAGCTACCATTGTGAGGGTGGGCGGTAGTTCCATCCTACCCAGACAGAGATGGGTAGATTATCTTGGAAACAAGACTGGTCAAACCTCTAGTTTCCGCTTGTCCATGGGGTGTGTGATAGTTTAGATTACCACTGTTAGACATAAGGCTATGGCATTTCTCTTTGTACCCCTCCAGTCTACTGCAGTTGCATTTCTAAACTTTTCCGAATAACTAATTTTCATTTTTCTACTACTATGGGTAGGCCACCTATAATAGTACCTCTTCTCCCTTGCCTATTCCCTCTTTGTATTCCTTTTCCTTCCCTACCATACAGAATGCCCTTATGAGAACGAGCACTAGAACAGTAAACTGACATAAAGAATAAAGACTAAACAAATAAATAGCAGATGTAATCTACACAAAGTTGGTTGTGTCCTTGTTTATTATGTTATGTTCCAGTAAAGAATTTAATATAATGCTTAGTCAGAGACAGGACGATGTCTTTGTGAGCACTGTTGTGTTTTATAATTTGTAAAAATGTGCCCTGATGCGTGTTTGCGCTAATGAAAGTACCCTGGAGTGAAAGGCAGTAAGCGAGTGTCCCCTTTGAAAAACTGCACTCCATTTCAAGAAATGTTTAGCAGACGATTGTTTTTGTCCTTTTCAGTCTGCAAGGGTAGCATTAAGGGAGCACTGTGGTCTCCCTTCCTAGCAGCAGTGTAGGAGGCAGAGCGACTGATTGTACAGTCGGGTGTGTTGAATACAGACGTCACGTGGGATTTGTCTTTTTTAAAGCAGTTTGTATATAAACACTCTAAAGAAGGCATAACTAATGTGCAGAAACTAAATATAGGAGTGTTTCCTTTAGTATTCTATGCAGAGAGTGCTCTTACCTGAGCTAAGCCTTCTTGGGAAAAAAATGTACTTCTAGGAGCCAGCAGCCCCATGATGAGGCTGTTATATAAGAAACTCCCCAGCTGTCACTCAGCTGAAAAGGGGTGGAGGATTCTTGTTTACAAGTAATTAAGAAGTCTTTCTCAACAGCTTCAGTGACAGAATGTTAAAGGCAGAATGAAATAACTCCTTATGATTGTATGTTTTCCCTCTGTATATATAGTCAGTCTGATCCCTCATATGTTTGTACTAGCCAGAATATTCCCCTGTATTAGAAAAGGGGCGGATCAGCTGACACTAGTGTCATAGGAGGACTGCACTATAAAAGTTGCTACTGAGCTAAGGTTAGTCAGATCATCCTGGGAGAGTGTCCTGAGAGGCTGGTCTGAGAGCACAGAAGTTGGTAGAAAATTATACTGGTTAAAGTATTCTACGCTGTGGCAGAATCACTGGAGGAAAGTGATTTTGGAGCTCGAGGAGAGCTCATTTATTTCTTTATTGTTTCATTTGGTGTATAGAATGAAGTTTAAGACAGTATTACTTTATCATTGATTGTTTTTATTTTTGTATAGCATGACTTGCACTATATTACTTTTACTAAAATAAACATCACACAGAATTTGTGTGTCGAACAAATCTCTGAGTACCATGTATGCTTTCATTACCCTACCCCACGAACCCTACCTCACTGTCCCCTATCTCACCTCCCAATCCAGAAAGACCATCTGTACTGCAAACCTACTCACAGGTCTCCTCTATGGAACATCATTGATCACTACAGCAAAGCCAACAATTCTGAACAGACTGGGGCACAGGCAAGCATATCACCGGATAGCCAGATTTGCTGCCTCAGCCCGGGCCCAGACTCACCACTGTGCTGTGCTCAGTACCTTAAATTGGCCAGGTTTTGAGGCTAAACAGGACTTCCTCATGCTTTGTACCACCTTCAAACTAGTACACCTCCCCTCCCCACCCAGCTTCTCTAACTGCTGACTCAGAAACCATTTACCAGGTCCCTTTGATCATCTCACCAACCATTACTCATTATACCTAAAACTCACTTAGCAGTTGGAACGAGGTCATTCTCATTTGCTGCTGTATATAAATGGAGCAACCTTCCACCTGTACATCCCTCTCACATTTAAAAAAAACAGTACACGGTCCTATTCTTTTCCTTGGGGACTTGCAACTGCACATAACCACCTGCCTAACAGGCAGGGAATTATCCTATGTCTTGCTCTCATTTTATGTACACTGTGAAACACGAGACAGAAAGTTATTATTGTCCTAGAATGTACAATGTTACATATTTGTTACCTATCTTATGTGCCAGTCTATGTACCCTGTATAAATATGAGATGGAAAGTGGTTACATCATAGAACGTATGATTGTTCCCTATCTTATGTTCTACTTTGTATTATATTGCTAATATCTCTACTTGTTATTGTTATTACTGATGGTACCACTGTCAGTACATTGTTTAATGACCAATACTTGTGGAATGTTAGGTTTTCTGTGTCGCTACTGAAAAAGGGACTGTCTTGTCTCAGTTGGGCCTACCCAGTCAACAAAATTCAAATAGATAAATTAGCTTAGAACTTCAGAATTTTACAACTATGTGCATGAGACTCCCTCTTATAAGTTATAAGAGTACATGGAATATTTAGAAATATGTACATATGAAAATGCCAGCAGAAGTAGGCCTTACGGTCTATTGAGTCTGCTCGATAGTGCAGCTAGGACCTCAACTTGCAGCTGCCCCACCCCCTCTTCATCACAACCCCCCTCACCCTGTCCCAACCCCTCTTAAAGCCGCCCACCATTCTACAGGATACCACCTCCTCAGGCAGAGTAATCCACCTGTCCACCACCCGTTCAGTGAAAAAATGTCTCCTGATTTTCCCTCTTGAATCTTCCTCCTCCAATCTCAGCTGATGCCCTCTCGTATCCCTCCTTCTTCTAAGCTGGAAAATCCCTTCTGTATTAGCCTTATTTATCCCCTTAAGGTATTTAAAGGTTTCAGTCATATCCCCCCCCCCAGATCTCGTCTCCTCCAGTGAATACATGTTCAGCTCATTCAGTCTATCCCTGTAGGACTTTCCCTCCAATCCCTGGATCATCTCGGTCACCCTACATTGCACCTCTTCCAACAATTTGATGTCCTTCTTCAGGAATGGGTGCAAGTACTACATGTAATAATCCGGGTGCGGCCTGACCAGAGATCTGTACAAGGGAAGGATCACCTCCCTATTTCTGGAGGAGATTCCCCTCACTATACACCCCAGCATCCTGTTAGCTTTTGCTGCTGCCTGAGCTGAGTTGTTCATGCTGCCTGTTATAAGCACCCCAGATCCTTTTCGTGCTTAGTGCTTTCCAGCCGCACCCCTCCCAGCAGATAGCCCCTCCCCTGGTTCCTAGCTCCAAAATGCAGTACCTTGTTCTTCTTGGCATTGAACCCCAGCAACCATGTTTCCAACCACTCCTGTAGTTTGTTCAGGTCCTCCTGCAGTCCCTTCCACCCTTCAGTGTCATCTACCACAGCTCCCATCTTCATATCATCAGCGAACAGACTGATTCTACTCCAGATCCCATGTGAGATACCAGCTATGTATATCTCAAACAGCACTGGTCGCAGTACCAATCCCTGTGGCACCCTGCTCATCACTTCCCTTGGTGATGAGGGTTCCCCCCACCACCACCACCCTCTGCTACTTTCCATTCAACCAGTTGATGATCAATCTGGTCACCTTCATTCCCACCCCTATGTATTCCAGCTTCCCCCCAGCCTCCCATGTGGCATGGAATCAAAGGCCTTGCTGAAGTCCAAATGCAGGACATCCACTGCATGGCCCCTGTCCAGCACCCTGGTCACCCAGTCATAATACTCATTTAGATTTGTCTGGCAGGATCTGCCCAAGACAAACCCGTGTTGTCGGCCATCCGGGAGATCACTGTCCTCCAAAAAAGTCACTAGCCTCTCCTTTAGGATTGTCTCCATGAGCTTCCCCACAATTGATATGAGGCTCACTGGTCTGTAGTTGCCTGGTTTATCCCTAGGGCCACTTTTGTGAAGGGGCACCATATAGGCCATCCTCCAGTCTTGTGGTATGCATCCTGTGTCCAGCGATGTATTGAACAGGTCAGCCAGTGGTCCTGCCAGGATCTGCACTAGCTCCCTGAGTACCTCTGGGGTGAATGCCATCTGGTCCCGGTGCCTTGTCCACCCTCAGTGCCCTTAACCCTTCTGGAACCCTGTCCTCTGTAATCCCTATGTCAGTCACCCCCCCACTACCCATCCACTCCTCCCTTGGAGTATCTGCCCCCTTTCTCCTTTGAGAACACAGAGCAAAAGTATTCATTTAATATCTTTGCCTGATTCATGCCCTTTTCCACCCACCCTCTTTCCTTCCTAATCCTCACAATCTGGTCCTTGTTCTTCCTTCTTTTTCTAATGTATCTGAAAAAGTCCTTTTCTCCTTCCTTAATACCCTGTGCCAGTCTCAGCTCTCCTGAAGCCTTGGCTGCTCTGACTAGCCTGGTAACCTTCATAAACAATACTGATTGGCTAAGCATGGCGTCATGATTTATAATGTTTAACCTTATTTTATTTTTGTTCATTCATTTTACTCCCTCAAAAAAAACATCTTGGACCCATTTCATAATCGCAATAAGACACTCCAGGGTGTGCTTTGTGGTGGGATAAAACCTCTCAGGTGGTTGAAGGCACTTGGCAATGCCTCGTGCCTCACAACGCAGCCGAGGTGTGCCATTATCCTACAATACTGCACACCATGTCATGTCTTATTGCTTAAATGAACACACCTCCAAGTTTATCATAAGGAATGCTGTAGCTAACCCTCAATGCCATTCTCCCTCAGGAATATGTCTAGTTCTGATCTGAAAGTTTTAACAATGCTAGCTTCCACAATCTCACCAGGTGGGATATTCCATATGTTAACTATTCTTTATGTAAGAGAAATATTGCATGGGAATCGGTAGAATCAGGTCAAATGTCTGTGCAGTTCTGAAAATACAGGAAATAGGGGAGGGATGAAGACAAGGATACGTAAATGGAGAAGTCCAGGGAGGTTACCAGACTGGTCAGGGTGGCCAAAGCTTCCAGGAAGCTGAGACTGGCTCAGGGAATCAAAAGTGGAGAAAAAGACTTCTTCCACTATATTGGAGAGAGAAGAAGAAGCAAGGATCAGCTGGTGAGGATTAAGAAGGACAGGGGGTGGGTGGAGAAAGGGGAGGAGCAGGCAGAGGCACTGAATGAATACTTCTGCTCTGTATTCACGCAAAAAAAGGGGGGCAGATACTCCAGGTGAGGGGAGAAGGATGGGGGAGGAGACAACAGATGTAGGGATTACAGAGAGCAGGGTACTAGATGGGTTGAGGCCATTAAGGGTGGACAAAGTACCTGGACCTGATGGCAGTCACCCTAGAGTACTAAGGGAGTTGGCAGAGATCCTGGCAGGGCCACTGGCCAGCCTGTTCAATACCTTCCTGGACATGGGATGTCTACCACAGGACTGGAGAATAGCCCATGTGGTGCCCATCCACAAAAGTGGCCCAAAGGATGAACCAGGAAATTATAGGCCAGTGAGCCTCACATTGATCACGGGAAAGCTTATAGACCACCTGCAGCAGGACCTCAACTCCTAACTCACCTGTCTGGACAAATGGACGCTTCCTCCATAGAGACAATTATACTAGGCGATCTAAACTATGACTGGTTATCTAGCGGGTCATTACCCCTGAAACATTTCTGTGATTCACATGGATTCACTCAACTAATTTCTGAACCTACGCACATCAACAACAAGAATCCAACGAGAAGCAGCCTTCTGGATGTGCTACTTGTCAATGAACCTCATCATTTCTCACATGCCGGTATCCTTCCAGCTGATATTAGTGACCACTGCCTCATAGCTGGCATTAGAACTATCCCAAATCCACTATCTACATCAAAGTTCTCCAACAAAAGATCCAGACGTAACTTTGACCCTCTGGCCTATTTCAACTATCTAAAAGACTCAATGCAATGGCAGAGTTTTTACCTAGCTAAATCAGTGAGTGATGCCTATGATGTCCTGCACGAAATCTTAACTGGTGCCCTAGATATCCATGCCCCTATAATCAAAGCTAGAATAAAAACCAGGACCTGCCGCTGGTTCTCACCAAACTTGAAGAAAGCCCTACTGAAACGAGATCTACTGTGGAAAAAGGCCAGGAAGTCACATACAGAATCGGACTGGTGTCTTTTCAGAGCAGCCAGGAATGCCTGCACAAAAATGGTCAGGGAGGAAAAGGCTACTTTTTATCAATCAGAACTGCTCTCTGCATCTAATAACCCTACCAAGTTCTGGTCCACTATTAAGGAAGTCTCAGGCCACTCACCAGGTATTGTGCTCCCATCCAAAATTACCATTGACAATGTCTCTGTCACTGATAAATGTGAAATTCTTCAAGCCTTCAATAATCACTTTGCCACCACTGGCCTGGCTTTCGATAAAGCACCAGTAAGCAGTCTTCGGCCACAGATCAAAGCACAGTCCCTAGAAATAAACAACAATGGCAGGACATTCGCCTTTTCATTAATCACCTCGAAAGAAGTTGAAGACCTTCTATTACAGTTAGACATTAGAAAGAGCGCAGGAGCTGACTTGCTTGACACATACTTTCTGAAAATAGCTTATCACATACTAGCAGCACCAATAATGCATTTATTTAACCTGTCTCTAATCCAAGGCTCTCTTCCTGCAGAATGGAAAACTGCTCATGTTATTCCGCTATACAAAGCAGGGGACCCAAGTGATTTGAACAACTATAGGCCAATCTCCCTACTGCCTATACTTTTGAAAATGTTGGAAAAAATCGTGGATACACAGTTGAGATCCTTCCTGGACAACTCAGAATTTCTTAACCCCATGCAGTCTGGATTTAGAACCAAACACAGCACTATTACTGCACTGGCCAAAGTTACTGACGACTGGCAACGGGACCTGGACAAGAAAAAATTTGTTTGTGCGGTGTTTTTAGATCTTAGCAAGGCCTTTGATACCATCGACCATTGTCTACTTCTTTCAGCGCTAAACAATTTAGGTATGGACTCAATCGAAACAGGACTGGTTCCAGAACTACCTCAGACAGACAGCAACAAATAAAGGTCAAGGAGAGCTTTCACCACTTAAATCAATAAAGAGAGGAGTCCCACAGGGTTCCATATTGGGTCCACTACTCTTCAACATCTATATTAACAATCTGAACTTAGGAATCAAAGAAGCCAGAATCCATTTCTTCGCCGATGATACAGTGCTCTACCTAAGTCGAGACTCCCCTGGAGCCGCATGCGCTGCATTACAAGATGAATTCAATGAACTGCAAAACCAGCTCATCGACAAAAAGCTTTAGCTAAACGCAAAAAAAGCCAAGGCAATGCTGTTTGCTCCATCTAGCACCGGGGCCAACTCTGCAGCCTATGACACTGTTCCTCCTATAACCACCCTACTTGGTGAAAATCTTGAGTTCGTGCAAAATTCAAATACCTGGGTATATGGCTGGATAACAAACTCTCCTTTAAAGTGCATATTGAAGAATTACTGAAAAAGCTTAGGCAAAGGCTTGGCCTCTTCTTCAGAATTAAACATCTCCTTACTGAGACTGCAAAAAGACAGCTTGTTCATTCTACATTCCTATCATTAATTGATTATGCTGACATTATATATGGCCAATGTCCTGTCTCGCAACTTGCTAAATTGGACGTATTGTACCACAGAGCCCTAAGATTTATAACTGGCCTTCCATCCTCCACGCACCACTGCGAGCTATATACTGCAGTAGGGTGGCCTTCGCTTCAATTCAGAAGGCATAGAAATGCAGCCATTTGGACACTTGAGCTCTCTCCAACAAACTCCCGGACTACATTGCTGCCTGCCTTCCTTCAAATCCACCTAGTAGCTACGGCATAAGAAGTCACTCACTAATTTCCCTAAAAAATCCCAGGATTACCAACCACTTTGGTAGGGCAGCCATAAGTCATGCCTTGCCCTCATGGAGAAGGATCCAAAGCTCTTTGAAACTCAGCACTCCTGTCAGTATTGCTATGTTCAGGCATCTTTACGACAAAACATTTACTGAAATTTGTAAATGTTACCATAGCTTCTAGTGGTTCTATTAGTGGCCTCATTTCTAAATCTACCTCTCACACTCTTGAATCCTACCCTGTTAATCCCTCCATAACATGTTAAGTAGCCAGCTGCCTTGTTTGGCCTTCGAGCCTTTGGCACCTTCCCTTACCTAATCCTACATGCCACTTTAATTAGTTGTTCTGTTGGAATTTGGAACTTTTAGGCCCTCTCTAAGCCATGGCCAATTTCCGAGACAGTGACCACCGCCTAAGCTAGATTTAGTTCCTAAGGGATGAAATGGTTATGATCTGCATTCCCTCGGCTGAGTCCAGTATAAACTAATCCCTTCTTACATGTATAAGAAAGAATGTACATTCCACAATTACTGTCATGTGTTGTTGTTGACCTGTTCCCTACTAGTGCAATGGAATGTTTATACTGTACCGTTCAAATGTAAATCTGTATTCCTACTACTACATTTTATATGTATTCTATGTATGTATATCCATCCTTGACAAACTGCAGGTCCACCTTGTAAATGAGCTTGCTCAACGGTGATCACCTGGATAAATAAAGATTTGATTGATTGGTTGATTGATTGATTGAAGCTCATGGAAACCATCCTAAAAGAGAGGCACAGGGTCAACATTATGCCTCATGGCAAAATCGCGATGCCAACACAGCGCGATTGCTGCCATAGAGGGCATAATCTTTCTGTGGGGGGCTCTGCCCCCACACCCCCTGTGTCAAGGGGCTGTGACCTCCGAACTGCCCCCACTAAAGATTCTCAACTCCGGGGGGGTTTCAACTCAGCGGAGTGCACAAGTAACAAAAAAATAAAATATTCTGGGACCGGGAATCAAACCCAGTCCCAGACGCAGCGCCTGGGTTCCTGCTGCTGTGGCTGAGTCCTGTGAGCCACAGCAGCCGCCAGGAATCCTAATTCCCAGCAGAGGTCATATCCTCTGCCTGGGAAAGTGCTACTGGTGTAATACTGCGTACAGCAGTATACGCGGTATTGCACCATTAGCAGTTACAGACTACACTGTACAGTGAGCTTCTTGGAGGAAAACAGTTTCCAGGATGGGCAACAGCATGGGTTTGCAGCAGGCAGATCCTGCCAAACAAACTTTATAGAGTACTATGACCAGGTGATGCCAGAAATGGACAAGGGCCATGCAGTGGATGTCCTGTATTTGGACTTCAGCAAGGCCTTTGATTCAGTGCTGCATGGGAGGTTGGGGAGGAATGGAATATGTGGGGGCAGGACCAAAAAATGATGAACTGGATCACAAACTGGCTAAAGGGAAGACAGCAAAGGGTGGTGGTGGTGGTGGGGGACCTCTTGTCACCGAGAGCGGTGACGAGTGGGGTACCAGAGGGATCGGTACTGGGACCAGTGCTGTTTGGGATTTTTATTGCAGATATCTCACATGGGATCTGGAGCAGGATCAGTCTGTTCACAGGTGATACCAAGATGGGAGCTGTGGTTGATGATGCGGAGGGGTGGAAGGGGTTGCAGGAGGACCTGACTAAGCTGCAGAAGTGGGCGGAAACATGGCAGTTGGGGTTCAACGCCAAGGAGTGCAAGGTTCTGCACTTCGGGGCCAAAAACCAGGGGAGGGATTGTCACTTGAATGGGGCACAGTTGGGGAGCTCCACAGAGGAGAAGGACCTAGAAGTCATCATTACAGGGAGCATGAACAACTCTGCTCAGTGCAGGAAGGCAGCAGTAAAAGCCAACAAAATGCTGGGGTGTACTGCAAGAGGGATCTCCCCCAGAAGGAGGGAGGTTATCCTGCCCCTTTGGAGGTCATTGGTCAGGCCTCACCTGGAGTACTGCATGCAGTACTGGCACCCATTCCTGAAGAAGGACATCAGATTGTTGGAGGGGGTGCAGCGAAGAACCACAAAGATGATCCAGAGATTAGAGAGCAAGCCCTATGAGGGCAGGCTGGGAGAGCTGAATATGTATTCGCTGGAGGGGAGGAGAGGAGGGATAGGGGGTATATGATCGAGACCTTTAAGTATCTGAAGGGTATAAACAAAACCAACACAGAAGGGATTTTCCAGATGAGAAGGGGGTTGGACACGAGAGGGCATGGACTGAGATTGGAGGGGGGGATTCAGGAAGGAGATGAGGAGACATTTTTTCACTGAACTAGCGGTGGATAAGTGGAACACCTTGCCAAATGAGGTAGTGTCCTGTAAGATGGTGGGCAGTTTCAAGAGGGGTTGGGACAGGGTAAGGGTAAGGGATACTGGGAAGAGGGGGTGGGAGGGGCAACTGCGAGATGAGGTGCTGGCTGCACACTTGAGCAGACTCAGTAGACTGTGAGGCCTGTTTCTGCTGCCGATTTCGTATGTTCGTACTACATTTTATAATGCATTCTTTTTTTTTAACTTCATAAGCATGTATTGCAGTGGCAGTAGATGTGGAGACCTCTTACGCTACCAAGAGGTCTTCATGCACTGCATAGACTGCAACTGTGATGCTCTGTGCTGTTTTTTCTAAACATGAGGTCGGTGTCCTGTAACAAGTGATCGCATCTACGGCTGAATACCAGCAGTAGTATCACCGATATGTTGAAATGAAGTACCCGTTCAGTTTCAAGCCACAATCCACATGTGAACTTCATTTTAAAAGCTCCAGAGAACAGTCATATGTAGATACATAGAAATATGATGGCAGAAACAGACCGCCAGGCCCACCTAGTCTGCCCACTTTGCCTAGTTATCTGCTAGGACATGTCCTTCCCCCCGCCCCCACCTTCAACAGTCCCTTGTGTCTGTCCCATGCTCTTTTGAACCCTCCCACTGTTGTTTCTCCAACCAACTCCTCAGGGAGCCAATTTCAAGTATCCACCACCCTCTCTGTGAAATAGCACTTCCTAATGTTCCCCTTGAACTGTCCCCCCCACAATCTTCAATCCATGGCTCCTAGTCCTCTGATTTCCTTACAGCTGGAAGATGCTCTCCACTGGCACTTGGTTTATACCTTTCAGGTACTTGAAAGTCTCAATCATGTCTCCCTTCCCCAACCCCGCCTTATAAATTAATAATAATAATCCGAAGAATAAAAATAAAATAAAAAATCAAGATGACAGATGTTTTTGGTGCAGTATTAGTCACCGCTAAGCAATTTAAATTATAAATTGTAGTGAGAAAAAAATGTGACCCACAAGCACAGTCACATTCCTGCTCATATACCACTGCTTCCAACAACCACCAACCCTTTTTAGGAACAGAATACACAAGTAGCTAAAAGCATTTAATAAAAAAAAATTCTGTCAGCTTTTCTGTTATGTGTACACGTGTGTGAGTGGGGGATGCTCATGTAAATATACACAGGCTTGTTGGACATAAAGGAAATGTGAAACATTTGGTGAAAAAATGCATGATAAAAATTAAATTGGTTAAGCTGGCCCGATGGCTCAGAGGGCTGAGGGACTAGACGCCTTACCCTGTGCCACGTTGGTGATCTGGGTTTGAGAACGACCTCAGGCCACCGGGAGCCAGCATGAGGGGAAGTGGGATTGAGCAGCCAAAAGGTAGCTCTCCTCTCCTCTCCTGGGATGATTGTCTGCCCCCCGTAGTTCCGCTCTCATCGGGTGGAGGTCCAATGGGAAGCGTAGGTGGGAGGGGGTGGCAGCGATTGCCAGGGTGGGGTGGAAGAGACCAAGCCGGTAGCCAGGTCTGGGGAGAAAACAGGGAAAAAAATGCAAGAATTACTAAAAAAAAAAAAAAATAATTGAAATGGGCTGTCTCAGATGTCTCTTGGCTAATCAAGAGCATCATCACCTTGAGATATCTTTGTGTTCCAGAATGGCTCAGCTTCACTTTGCAGTTCTCAAATGCAAATATGTCTTGAGATGGCACTCTTGGTTAGACAAAATATATCTCACACAACTCACTTAGTTATAGTAAAACCATACAGATAAGTTTAAATATCTTTTTATTTGAGTTTCTGGGCCTTCTTTCGCCATTCTATAGGCATGTTATGATAGCACACTCCAGTTTGTTTAGTTATGCTGTATTAAAAGTGTGACTAAATATAAACATTTAAATAACATGCACACATGTTAAGAGGAATTTTTAGAAAAGGGTTCAGTATAAGGTTTAGACTTTGTATCATAAACAGTAATTATGGATACAGACCAAGCAAAAACATAAAGAGAAACACGGCTCCTTACTTACCTACAAAAGGAAATCCAAAAGTCGTTTCAGGAGTCAAACAGTTAAGCTCAGTGTGATATCCAGCAGCTGCAAGTTGCCTTGATAGCGCTGAGCTTAACTATTTGATTTTGTGCTAATCCGTAGGATCAAAGGCTTCTGAAATTACTTAGATTTACCTTTATGCTGACAATACTGAATTATATTTCATATTTTTCTTTTTGTGGTCTCTCCTTGTCCTCTTTCTTTTCTTGCCTTGATTCTAATAACTCCTAGCTGCAGTCAACGTAACATCTTCAAAACCGAAGTTCTTTTTTGTAAATCTAATAACTTCACATTGTTCCTGAACTCTTTTTCAATATGCCCATTGCCCATCTCTGTAAAACTGTCTCCTTCCATCTTTAATATTTAATGTATTCAGGACTGCCTTTGTGTTTGTGCTACTCCTATCCATGCTTTTGTCTCTTCTCTCCTTGAGTACTGTAACTCTGTTCTTTTTTGGTTTCCCAGACAAAAACCTCAGCATGTGCCAAGAGCTGTGACCTTCCTCCTAATGTGTACAAAATCATAACAGCATCACATCCTAAACATGGCTGCCGTGTTACCCTTAGCTTTGTGTATACAGAGGGTGGGATATTCAAAGTTGTTGTGCATGGTGCAACAGGGGCGCAACCCACCAGTGCTCCTCGGCACGATATTCAAACGGGCAGATTGCGCTGCGCAACCCCCAATGCCCCAGGGCACACCTGTAATGTATGCGGCGCAAATGCAGGGGGGCGTGCCCATGCATATGCAGCACTGTCCGATATTCAGCCCAGGATGTGCGCGGCGCATATGCAGGCACAACCCTGCCTTGCACCGCTCAGGGGGGGTGCAATGTTGTGCCTGTACAAACAGGGAACAAGTCGGGGACACCCACAGGTGGGCTGCCGTATTGCTGGGCGCAACACAGTAGCCGCCTGCCGTGGGTGGCCACCCAACCTCCCAAAACACCGACCCCATGCCCCCTGCCCAGGGAGTGTTGTGCCCCCCCCCGCCCCATCGCCTGATCGAGGGCATCACTAAAAGAACTCCTTGGTGGTCCAGTGGACAGCTATCCCTTGCCCGATTGTGGGCATATGCATATATGATCCCTGGTGGTCCAGTGGACTGATCACCTTCGCCCACTCATGGGCATATGTCAAACACCTTGGTGGTCCAGTGGTACCCCCCTGCCCAGCCGCCCACTGAGTCCCCCGCCACCCTGCACCCCCAGTCAGCAGCAGGTGGCAGCTCCACACCTGCAAGCCACCCGACCGCCCACCGACTGACAGCGTACAGTAGGGCTGTGTGCCTATTGGTCCACTGCGTGGGCCAATGGGCGTGCAGACCATACTGTACTACACAGTCCCGAATTGTGAATGAGTGTGCAAAGGGGATCAGTCCACTGGACCACCAGGGATTATTACATCACATGCCCACAATCGGGCAAGGGATAGCAGTCCACTGGACTACCGGGGCTCATTACATCACATGTCCGTGATCGGGCAAAGGATAGCGGTTCACTGGACCACCAGGGATTATTTCAATGCATGCCAGTGATCGGGCGAACGGGAGCGGCGCCCACCAAGGGGTGGCAGGGCATCAGTCCCTGACAGCTGCAGCCCAGCAGGGCGCCAGGCGCAAGTTACCGAGGATCGGCGCACCACATGCAAATGGGGCCATAATGACATGTTAATTGCCCCATTTGCACCTTGCATGCATTATGGCCTCATTTGCATGCCCACGGCTGAATATCGCTATTGCTGCACCTAACACAACCGCACTTGCGCTAGCATAGCCCCCTGCTGCCACTTGCGCTGGCGCAGTGCGTGCACCCTCAGTGCCATATTCAACGGTGCTGAGCTATGGCACAGCACCGTTGACTATCACCTGGGATATGCCCTGGCTCATCCCAGTTGCGCTGCGCCCAGGCTTGCGCCCCTGCCTGGCGCAGTCTGAATATCCCACCCAGTATGACTCCTTTTTAGATTTTGTTTAGTTCTTTTTCATCTGCTCCTGTCTTGTTTACCTTCACCATTGTTACACATATTATCCAGGAAAGTTTTCAGTACAGAACTGCTTCAGATTTTTATCATTAGGCGTCTGCTTTTGAATCAGTTTTGGAATATCTATTAGAAAACAATCATTCAGCCCTTTGGCCTACAGAAACTCCAGCTTTGGAAAGAGCGGTTAACACTGAACATACAAACTTTAGCCAATTTTCCATAACATTTACCTGGAGTGTTGCCGTCTTGAATTGACTTGCTCCACTCCACTCTGCACTGCCGCCTTTTTCTTTTACACGCTGCAGCTGTGTAGCATTCCTGATGGCCTTCCATGTTTGGGGGCATTTCTGTTGGAGGGGTTAGTGAATCAGAGTGCACCAATGCAGGTGAAACAGCATTTTTACATGCTTGCAAAAAAACACCTGCATCACTGCACTCCGCTCCGCATTCCCAACAAACTAGGGAACATGTTCTGCCACAACGGAGCAGCTTGCAATGCTGTGGTAGCTCTTTATACTGCCGGATTTGCACCAATGCAACTCATCTGCACCACTGGCACTAGTGCAGATTAGGTAGGGTGAAGACCCTTTTGTCTGCTGTCTGCTGCTGGCAACATCAAAGAACTCAGGACAAAAGATCAGGATGTTACTGTCCAAGGGCATCAATTAGCACCTCCTTGATGATCAAAAGGGTTAGTAAGCTAGCTGCTGCCCTCCTAATTTCTCTTAGGACTTGGATATTTTTACAAACAGTTTCCTTTTGGACTATTTGGAAAACAGAGCTGCATCTAGTACAATTCCAAATTCTTTCTGTCTGGTGCTCCTAGGTAATTTGTCTTGGTACCTCTGTTGACAGCGCTGGTTCCAATACTCGCCTGCTTCACCAGATTGCAGTTGGGGGTGCTAATTGGGGTTACATCGGGTTGTAGTGGTGGAAAGAGTGCTTCCCCTTCTCTTGACTAAATTGGAGTAGCAGGGTACCTCCACATACCAAGTTACCCACCAGCTGAGACACTCAGGGGCTGCATGATACTGGTACTGGTCTGCTTCTCTGTCTCGTCTCAGGGCAGCACCACTATTCAGCTTTTTAGTACACTGGTTCTGCTGGACTGCATTTTTATCCTGGATTTCTTGCAGTGAGTTTCTGCCCCTCCCCCATCAGCCTTGCCACTGTCAATATTCATACAGTTTGATACCCGGGAGGGTCACATGATCAGCCTACATTCTCCAAGCATTTCATGCTGAGACACTTAGAACTGTACAGTTCTCCTCCAGTGCATTGTAGAGCTTGGGACGTGGACAGCCAGTTCTGAGTGTTGTATCATTTTGTTTTAAATATAAAAATGTATTACTGGCTGTCCCTGCTGAAAAATCTGGTGCTCTTAGAATGACCTCACTCATCCCCACCCCCCCAGGTTTCAGCTGAAAGATGAAAGCCATGAGAAAATGCTGAACACAGCATGTGAGATCACACACACAGGTTTTTAGAGACAATGTGTTACATAGAAGGCCTTAATCAAGGACCTCCTGTTTGTCTGAGTTAATTACAGCCATAGTTGCTAAATCATATCCATTTTATGACGTTGGAGGGAAAACCCAGGTTATTACATAGAAATACGAAATCATAAAGATGCTTTCATGTCCTGGAAGGAGGAATCTTATTATGAGATCAAAGAGATGTCATTTGAAGAACATATGAGTTATGCTGAGGATTGCAAAATTAATACTTTGAAAAGACATCCTGTTTTTTTTTTATTAGATATATTTTTATATATAATCTGACAGAGGAGGAGCTAGATGACCTCACACAAAAGGGGTTGGCAAATACAGTTTACTTTAAGGAATAATTCTGTTTTACTTAGACACTTTTATCTAGACTCTGACAAGAAAAGATCTGTGAGCACTGTAAACAGGTATTTAGAGAGAGAGTCAAATCTAAGTACTGTAAATAGGAATTTGCACTGTTTAAACCTTGTTCTTTTAAAAGATCTGTATCTCTTATGATATAAGAGTTCTGTATTTTGTGTTTCACATATTTTTATCTATTTTTAGTGTAGAGCATAATTGGTCTGTCTTTGACTTCTTTTTATTTGTAAGAATAGTATATATGTGGTTATTGCAGATACTAAACATAAGCTTGATTGGTGATACCAAATTGGAAAGAGAAGCGTTTTAAATCTGAGGTCTTTATTAAAGTTTTTAAGGGTTCATCTCTGTATACCTGGTTAGGTGCCCATAGGCAAAGATATCTGGCCCCCCTGAAGACAGATATATCTGAGCCTGTGCATTGGGTACGCTAGCAAGAGGTTCACAGTTTGAATCCCTTCAAGACTTGAGACCAAAGGTTGATCCAAACTCACAAAACAGACAAGAAAGTTACCTTGTTCTGTTAAACTGTTCACAAGACTGCGTTCGGAGGTTGGCACTTTGGGAGTAGAGGGCCTGACCTGCTAAGTGGGTTTGTGACAGAGCTTACTTCTCAAACTGCATTAACTTACTCCACCAAAAGATTCCCTCGTTCACAGAAGTGACTGTTTGCTGCTTTGTTAACTCAGGTATCCTAGCTACACCCTATCTGGGTATAGCCCTATTTCTGATTTTTGCTTCACTAATTCTACTGTGCATATCTTATACAGCTGTTTTCGCCATTTGCACACCTGTTTGCTTTTTTGTTGTTTACTCTGACACCTTGCTAAACTCAGGTAATTGTAATTGCTATACCACTCTAAGGCTCAGCCTCATTGTTATCTCTGTTAGGCCGGCACAGTTTAGTTTTAATAACATTTGCCTGCTGTTTTTAACTGCTTGATAGCAGCGGTTCAGTTAATTTATTTTTAGTGGAAGGCTAAAACTTCCATGAGTCAAAATCTGGAAGACATTCCAATGTTTTGGAAGTTAGACTACTTCCAGGATCCCACTTTTGGAAGTCAGTATTCTAGGAAGGGCCAATTTGTTTACTTATTTAAATGTTCTACCAGGAAGGCATATGCTTGATTCCAGATATGAACATACGTACGAACATGCAAAATTTGCCAGCAGATAAAGGCCTAGAGGTCTATCAAGTCTGCTCGAATGTGCAGCTAGCACCCCTTATTCTGCATCTGCCCCTCCCTTCCACCCTTCCCCTCCATTGACCCTCCCCCTTGTCCTGTCCCAACCCCTTTTGAAGCAGTCCATGTTCTACTGGATACCACTTCTGCAGGTAACGCATTCCACCCAGCTACCACCCTCTCTGTAAAAAAGTGTCTACTCATCTCCCTCCTGAACCTTCCTCCCTCCAGTCTCATATCATGGCCCCTGGTGTCCCTCCCCTCCCTTACTTTGAATAGCCTCTCTGTACCTGTCTTGTTTATTCCTTTCATGTACATAAAGGTTTCAATCATGTCCCCCCGTCCCTCCTCTCCTCTAGCGAGTACATGTTCAACTCCCTCAACCTCCTCTCGTATGATAAGTCCCCCAGCCCCTTGATCATCTTTGCCACCCTGCACTGCACCCCCTTCAGTAGCTTAATGTCCCTCTTCAGATACGGGCGCCAGTACTGCATGCAGTATTCCAGATGCAGTCTAACTAATGACCTATACACTGGCAGAATCACCTTCTCCCTCCTCGAGAATATAACCCTTGCAATGCAACCCAGCATTTTGTTGGCCTTTGCAGCTGCCTTCTTACATTGTGCTGAGTTATTCATTGACCCTGTAATGAGCACCCCAGATCCTTCTCCTCCTCTGTCTGGGCTAGCTGCACTCTTCCAGCTGGTAACTCCTCCTTGGGTTCTTCACCCCAAAATGCAGCACTTTGCACTTTTTGGCATTAAATCCCAGTTGCCAGGTGTCTGACCAGGTTTCAGGCTTTGCCAGATCATCCTGCAACCCTTGCCAACCCCCTAGGTCATCCACCACCGCTCCCATCTTGGTATCATCAGCAAACAAGCTGATCTTGCTCTTGATGTCCAATGGTATGTCTGCAATGAATATCCCAAACAACACTGGTCCCAACACTGAGCCCTGTGGAACATCGCTCATCACTACCCTTGGGTGTGAGAGCTCCCCACCCACCACCATCACCCTCTGTTGCCTTCCCTGAAGCCAGTTCCCTACCCATCTCACCAGCTTTGCTCCCACCTCGTGCCTTCTAACTTACTTCCCAGCCTCCCATGTGGCACCGAGTTGATTGCCTTACTGAAGTCCAGATACAGGACATCCACTGCATGGCCTCTGTCCAGTTGCCTAGTTACCTAATCATAGAACTCCACCAGGGTGGTTTGGCAGGATCTGCCACATATGAAGGCATGCTGTCTGCTGTCTGCTGTCCTGTACTCCTCTGGCCTCTAGGAGGGCCACCAGCCTCTCCTTCAGGATAGTCTCCATTAGCTTACCCATGATGGTTGTGAGGCTCACTGGTCTGTAGTTCCCTGGTACATCCTTGGGGCCACTCTAGCGGAGGGGCACCACATGAGCCATCTTCCAGTCCTCAGGCACACACTGTGAGTGTAGTGAGGCATTAAATAGGTCTGCCAAAGGTCCCACAAGGACCTCTGCCAGCTCCTTCAGTACCCTGGGGTGGCTGCCATCTGGGCTTAGCGCCTTGTCCACCTTCAGTGCCTTCAAACCCTCCCAAACTCTGCTCTCCATGATCTCCCCATCTGTCACCCCTCCCCACTGTTTCTGCCGTTCCTCCCCCCTTGGCTATCAACCCCCTCTTCTCCTTAGTAAAATACCGAGCAGAAGTAATCATTTAAGCGCTCTATAAGCACCCTGCTTACCCAACCCCTCCCAATCCTTACTATGTGTCCTTACAGCTCCTTTTCTCCCTGATGTACCTAAGAAGTCCTTCTCCCCTTCTTAATGCCTTGTGCCAGCCTGAGCTCCGTAGATGCCTTGGCTCCCCTTACTGCCCATGTCACCTCCTTCGATTCCATCAAGTACTCCTCCCTGTCCTCCCCCCTGTTTTCTTGTACCTCCTAAAGGCAGCTCATTTCCTCCTTACCTTTTCCATGACCTCCTTGCTCAATCAGCTCGGTTTCTTAGCCCTAGCTTTCTTGCTCTGGGCCTTGTAGCAGGTTTTGGTTGCCTCCACTATCCCCAGCTTTATGAGCTCCCACCTCTGGTTAGTGTCCATACTAGGTTGAATTCTGGCCAGGTACCCTTTTACCACTTCCCCCATTCTCCCAAAGTTGGCTATCCTGAAGTCCAGCACTCTTGTGCCAGATTCCACTCCTTCCTTGCCCATATCCAATGTGAGCCATACTGAGTGGCAGTCACTGCCTGACAGTGGTTCTTTCACCGTAAGTTCTTTCACAAAGTCCCTATTTGCCAGCACAAGGTCATGGGCATTCCCTAACTTGGTTGGTTCACTGACCATTTGCAGCAGGAAGCTGTCCAGAAGGCATCCAGCAGTACCTGCTCCCTTCTGTTCCTGGTTGTTGGGGGTACTCCAGCCCACTTCTGGCATGTTGAAGTCCCCCACAATCACCACACTATCCTTCTTGCAGGTCCTCCTGATCTGTCCTGCTAGTTCCCTGTCTAACTCCTCCGTCTGAGATGGTGGCCTGTACACCACTCCCATTCTGAGAATCCTATTCTTGGAATCCTGGATTTGCATCCAAAGTGACTCCGTCCTACCCTCCTCCCCTTCCTCCCTTACACACTTCAGTCCTTCCTTCACATATAGTGCCACCCCCCCTTTCACAATCACCCTGTCCCTACAAAATAACCGGTACCCTGGTACAGACAGGTCCCAGTCATTGTATTGGGTGACCCATGTTTCTGTGATGGCTGCAATGTCCACCTCTCCCTCCACCATGAGCACCTGTAACTCTGCAGTTTTCCTCCAAAGGCTCCTAGCATTAAGGGTAACCACCTTCCATTCTTCCAACACTTCCCACCATCCTGCCCTCCTTTCCTAGCATCACCAATGGTACTTGCCATTTGTCCTTTGTCACTGTTATGGGGGTAAGCTCATATGGTTTCCCAACCTGTAGTCTCTGCATGTCTTTTGCCCACTTGCCACCCACCACTCCTAGTTTAAATTCCCAACTTCCTCCATGTACTCCTCCATCCTCTGTTTCAACAGTTTCTTTCCCTCCTCATTCAAGTGTAGTCTGCCCTTGGCATAGAGACTACTGTCCTCCCAGGTACCACCCCCCCCCGACAGCCCATACCCTTTAGCATGACACCAGGTTCTTAGCCATCCGTTAAATTCCTCTATTCTCAGCTTTCTTCTTGTGCTTGCCTTGGGCACGGGAAGTATCTCTGAAAATGTTACTGATCTTCCTGCCCCCTCACATAATTGAGATGTGTCCTAGGGGAGAGGGATGAGGATATACAATGAAGGTGCACCAGAGAGACATTTCAAAAAATACAAAAGCACAAAACTGTTCACACATTACATAGTGCAATAGAAGAGTTGGACGATTACAGGATACAATGCATTGTACAGAAGTGGTGACCACAGTAAAAAATGTAATCACAGTAATCACTGGATACATGGACAATTAGGCACTAGTTCTGAGAAATGGTCAGGTGCATATGCATGTGGTGGTGAAGTACGTTTTATGGAGGGAGTTAAGATGTTGAGAGGAGGAAGACTGCCAAATAGTCTCTGGCACGGAATTCCACAGTTTGGGCATCCAAGATGAGAAAGCCGCCTGACAAGAGGCAGTGAATGTGAGTGGAACAGACAGCAAGCGAGACTCGAAGTTCCTGAGTGAATACACTGGAGGCGCTTGGGCTGACAGGACTACATAGAGGTAGGGTGGGAGGGTCTGGGACCAGAATTTGGCTGTGAGACTTACACAGTGGGACTGTTGCCAACTTATGTATGTATGTATGTATGTATTTATTTATTTATTTCAAATTTGGATTAATACCTTTGAGCCGGGGGCTCATTTACAAAGGCTCCAAGTCAACAAGGAATACAAGACATTTACAGGTGATGAAACATTGCAGAACAGAAAGAACATCAACTAACAAGTAGTATAGTGCGCAGTTACAACATTAAGCAGGGTATAACAAGTGAGGAGAAACAGGACCACACTTGCTGAGAAACATTAATGCAGCACTAATTAAGTGCAGTACAGTGTTTAACAATCGTGTTACAGTTCAGACAGGGCGCTCCCATTCTGCAGAAATGCAGTTTTAGCAGCTGAGATGAGGCTTTGTCAAGGGAAGGTAGTAGGTAGTGGGAGGTGGGCAGTTGTGGAACAGGAGGGTGGGAGTGAGAGAGGGTAGCGTTTGACGGGTGTGAGAATGGCTGTCAGAGGCCATGGGTTAACAGAAACACTGGCAGTCATATTTGCTGGCAAGAAGAGATCGAAGCCCATTTTTAAAGTGGCCAAGTCTGGGGGAGTCAGTAAAGTCTGCAGGCAGATCATTTAACCATTTATAGATGTTAATGTAATTTATAACATGGGTCATTGTACACTGGTTGCTTGGGACTATTTTCCCAGCGGCAGGATACATGGCTCTTACAAGCATTTAATCAGTTGTAACACATGTATTAGCCATGTTTGACAGCATCCAGCGCAGAACCTATGTTATAAGTGCAATAACCCACTCCAAGGAATGGGGTTATAGACATTTAATCCATGCCTCAGGTGCTGTGAGGGCACTCAGTCTGTGGTCTTGTGCCTCACAATGCACCCGAAGCATGGATTAAATGCCTGTAATCCCATACCCTGTCATGGGTTATTGCTCATGAATTGTCTGTTGCTGCATTTAGAGTACAGATGGAGTGCTACCCCATTGCTTCCATTTTTCCTTTGCTACTCCTTGTTCTCTCCATAACCCGTCTTTTAAATAAATTGTTATTTAACTTGCATTTTAAGGTGTGGGGCTATCATTGATTGTAGAGTCACTTGTTTTGGGGAAGGGACTATGTGGGCAGTTTAATATTATGTGCTGGGGGTGGTAACCTTGTGTTTCAGAAGTCAGGTACCCTATTTCATTACTAGAATGCAAAAGTAGGGCCACCCAGCACGGCGAGTGAAAAATAAAAACCTCTGCGCTAGATAATGTTAAAAGCAATTTATTCCACGTTGAAAAACAACACACAATTCAAACAGCACCCCGTGCGCGAGACATACATTTCCCACTAATCGACGGCCTTGTCAATGTTGCATTGACAAAGCGTAATTAGTGATGTGAAACGTATATCTGCGGGCACGTGGAGTGCTGTTTGAATTTTGTAAGCTGTTTTTCATCATGGAATAAATTGCTTTTTAACATTACTAGCTCAGAGGTTTTTATTTTTCACTTGCTGTGCTGGTTGGCCCTACTTTTGCATTCTAATATTTCACAGTTTGTAGCGGCACCAGCTGCTTTGCAAGTCGCCACCTGTTCTGCTCTTACCCTATATCATTACCCCAAGTGGAGGCACCATGCCACTTTACTCAAATGTAGCACCCCTTTATTGAATCCAGGCCAGCCCTTTCGGGAGGTGTGGTGTTACGTGAACCCCGAGGGCTCGGTATGGCCAGTCTTACATTTGTCTCATTTTGGGATGGCACATGTAGTTGTGCACCACCAGAGCCTCTTCCTGTTCTGCTTCCAGTCAGTCCTCACCCTGAACATGTCCTTGTGCCAGGATCTCTTCATGTTCCATGAGGTAATGGTTGTCATTGTGCCTGTACTTCTCCTGGAACCACCAGGAATCTGCTTCCTTAATTAGAGCTGCCAGACACTGGGTGGCAATAGCAGGGCCCTTGTCAACTGCAGCAGGAAGTGTGATGATACACACCATCAGTTAAACAGAGCCACGCACAAATGAAACTAAAGAATGGCTGCATTGCTGTCACCTTCTGTGGTCTTTGTGCTCAGCAAAAAAGAAGAGGATGACGGTTTGGCATCTTTGCCTTTTACTGGTGCCTGGAGGACTGTGTGGAGGGGCAGAAGATTCTGGCACATGTAGGCAGTATGGCTGTGTTAGGAAAGGCCTGATGGCTGAGGTTTGGTATTGGCTCTGAATTTTTCTTTGCTGCTGGTCAACAGTAAAATGAGTGCTTGCCTGTAATATAATCATCAGTGTGTTGACATAAAATTAACTTTCTATCCCCAACAGTTCCAAAGTTAGATCTTTCAAAAGGTAGTGTCTTTAAAACATGATAACTTTGGAACCATTAGGGCTTGAGACTTAATTTTTATACATGAAAGCTTGCAGGCAGGTAAGTAAGTATGTAACTCCCCCCCCGAGGGGGCTTACCTTGCCACATCGTCATGTGCTGCTCAGCCCTCCCTACTCCCGACCACTAGTCCAAGGTCCTGTTTTCTTCCACCTGCATGCTCCAGCTGGAATCCATGTACACAGGGATCCTTTTGGAGACCAGTGGAGCAAAGAAAATAGTAAAGCTGCCAGTTTGGTGGTTTTGCTGATCATCACACGGCTCGAGAGTGTGAGCTGCAGCAGTTGTCTCTCTCTCCCTCTCTCTGTGTGAGCGCGGTGGCACTCAGATGTGAAAGCCACTTCGATGGTTCCTGGTAGCTCTCCTGTGTGTTCACTGGCCCCTGTGGGCACAATGTTTGGTGGAGGGGTCCAGAGGCACTTGGGGAAGCAAATTAATAATGTTATTAAAGCACTCTTAAAGCACTATGAAATTAAAATGGGCGCCTGTTTCTTTAAGAGCAGCCGAGGCTGCCGAAGTTGATGGCAGTGTTGTTTGCTGCCTGGAAGATAGTGTTATGACTGCAGTGATGGGTGAAGGAAGCCCCTTTTAAGTCCCTTTCTGCCATTGGACAGTGGGGCAGAGGAGCAGCTATAAAGTGCTTAGGGAAAAAAAGCTATAAAGTGCTTGGGCAGTTGTTTGTCAAAACAAGGTGGTTTGTCTGGAAGATAATGTTAAGGAGGCAGTATAGCGTAGTGGTTAAGGGCACCGAGCTGCTAACTGGGAGACCTGGGTTTGAATCCTATCAGCCCCCACTAGCATACTGCGTGACCCTGAGCAAGTCACTTAACTTCGTTGTGCTCTCAGGTCGCACCTGAAAACAAGCTCTGGCTTAGTGTGCCTCTCCTGGTTAAACAATTTCCCCTTTCCCAAAGTGGACTGTGAATAAACTGTTAGTTGGTGGCCATATTTGCCACCTTTGACCCTGCCAACAGCCAATGAGTCCAGGATCCCTAAGGGACTGCAGCTCTGGCTTCTGGGAAAAGGGTGGTGCAAGGTTTTGCCCCCCCAACAGCCAACCAATTGGGCGTCGAGTGCGTCTATGGATATTAATTTTACAGATGGAAAGTGACATCAGCCAATCAGAGGCTGCCATGTTCCCCTGAAAACCTGTTTTGGCCAATCAGTAGATGCCCAGCGCTCCTGAAACCCTGAGGACAGAGTCAGTCAGTTTTGGTTCGGCTTGAGTCCGCTCCTGCTCCTTACTCCATGATGTATGTGGAGAAGCAAAGAAGGTCTGTCTGGGGACTTGCACAGCCACCAGTCCAGGAGGTACCAGTGTTGCCTTCCAACAACTGGAAGGAGATGTTTTAATTTAAAGTGTGATTTGCTGTCCAGAGGCAAGGAAGTTGCTTGAGAATTTCCTGAGGGAAATGAAGCCTCTCTGTGTGTTCTTCCAGGGCAGAAGAAGACCTGCTCGGGGGCTTGCATAGCCACCAGCCCAGGAGGTGCTCTACGGTGATCTTTGTTGGCTTTCTGTACCTGGAAGGAGTTGTTGCCAGAATGAAGATGTCGTTGCTGACTGATGTGAAGGACATCAGCTGGGAGTTTCCTGAGGGAAAGGGAACTGCCTGGCATGCCTGAGAAGTCTGGAGGCCTACTTTGGTGCCTGCTAGGCCAAATAGACAAGGGAAGCCTGCCTGATGTTTTCAGTAGATGGAAAGAGAGTTGAGAAGATTAGTTCTTCATGTCAAATCTGAGCCTGTAATTTGAAAAGGTTCATTCTTCTGTTTGAGTCTGCACCTGTACGGTGAGGTTTGTTCTTCTGGTTAAGCCTGCACTTGAATGCCTGCTAATATTTTGTGGGAAGCCCAAAGACTGTGTTCCAGTCAAGAAAGAGTGACTGCTGCTCATGGGCAATGTGGCTGAAGCCATCTACAGCTGTGTGTTCCTGAGCTCCAGAACTCCATCTAGCAGAAGACAGTCCGGGGAATTGGCCAGATAATGTCACTGCTAGGCATTACCCACCCCCTCAGGGTGGGATGCCCAGTCGTGCAGGGTTCTGATCCCCAGTACTGGTCTTTCCAGCCTGCTGCCACAGTTGAGAAAGAAGGTAACAAGCTGCCAGACCCTGCAAGCAAATAAGAAGGTGACAAGCTGCTAGACCATCATGCCTCAGCCAGACAGCCTGCTACCAACCAAGTTGCACTGCTCAAGGCCCAGCTTCTGCCTGATTGCTGTGCCTAGAACCTGTGTTATTGTTCTTCAGAACCGTAGGTAACTGCAGGGGCTGCCCTGCATTCTGGGGCCCTGTCAATAGATGTTTCCCCAAAACTTGTTTGGCCACTGGGCCAGAATGTATAGCTGTTCCACTTAAAAGTCATTTTCGCAGTTGCGTAGATTGTGGGGTTGTGGGTTTAAAATATTTTTAAAGTGCACCAATGCCAGCCAACCAGCTATATCGTACAGGCCTGCAACTAGACCCTGGGGACCCAGATAGGACTATTAGGGGTTTTACACTGCTACCATTTTTGGGGGGGGGTAGCAATGTAAAATCTGGTGGGCTGACATCTGCTTGATGTATACACTGGTGGGAGGCGGGCACTAGAATTGTTCTGGATTAGAATTAAAGTGATTGAACAGTGTTTGAAAAAATGGTAACTGATGTTAATGTCAAAATGTTATGTAACCCCTAGGTGGCACTATCCCAAGGGCTACTACCCCTGCCTGCGTGGCTAGTTGCAGGTTAAGGGGCCTGGATACTGAAACAGGTGCCTCCACCCAGAGGACATGGTTGTTAGTAACAAGGCTAACCTGGGAACAGCCCTCCGGGACACTGTAACCCCCCTCTTTCCCCTCTAGTGGCCTAGACAATATGCAACAAACACTTTCACAGTAGCCCCTATTCAGCATACAATTCTTCACACTGTTTGCACTTACCACCAGGGCTGGTTCCACCAGTTCGACCCTGGAGACTCCTGTAAAACAAAATTAGGCACAGCAAATAACAACAGCGCAGTGCTTTTGGTACAAACTGGGACCATAGTCAGATTAAATGCAAAAAAAAAAAGTTTGATCTGATTTATTCAGGGGAATTGAACAAGGGAGGGGCGCAATCAGGTTGATTGATTCGAAAACTGATCTAGTCAGGCAATTATGCATGCACTTTTAGTCCCTACACAGTCACACGCTCTGGGTACCCAGTTGGAAGTAAGGTGGGTTAGCCTGGAACATTGCCCGGGGTAGGCTGGCGTCGCAGCTGGTTGGGGCCCTGTGATGAAAAGAAAAGGCATGCACAACCACACACAATTTGTAATCCAGAGCCTGAAGGCTCAGTTCATGAAAGGAAAATAACAATGCAATCAGATGACAACAGTCTGTTTTGGTGCCAAAATGAAAAAAACTGCAATTCCTACAGAAATTTGCTCCCACAAGACCCCTGGGGACAGGCTCCATTTTTAGAGCCCCCAAAGGTACCGATTGGTGCTGACTGGCAGTCCAAAACCAAAATGGTGGTGATAAACAGAACTGCCCATGCTGTAAAGAAGGCAGATTAGACAAACTACAATATCATTACTATGCTAATAGATAATCAGCAAATATGTACAGCTTCTAACAGAGCTCCCTCTGCTCAAATAGTGATGGCAGAACAGAGCGATTATCTGGCAGCCTGGACGGGAGTCGAGCATAGAAACACTCAGCCCCCTCCCAGATTAAATAAGCACCACATTATAGGCAGCTCTTAAAGAGACAGAGCACAGAGGCATTAAGACATTCTCATAAACACTTTTAAAACACTAAGACACAGGATACCAGCCTGGCAGTGGGCATGTAGGCACACCCAAGGAAGACTTTAGGGAACCCCCATTTGTAATGGGGGTTACACCCTTCCCTGCCTGGAAAAACTTGGCATCCGCGTCAAGTCTACACCATCACAATATTGAAGAATCAATATATACAAGACATACGTGACATTAGCATACTATGGAAATACTATCTGATGCATCAGTTACCGTAAACTTATCACATTGCTATACATTTCACTATACCATATCTTCATTGACAATACTTATGCATGTTTCATACACTCTATACTGATTCTATTATGATTAACATACTATGAACAGTTACCTATGACTTCACTTTATAACTTCATGTACAGTAAACAATACCAGAAGGAGCCCTCCCCTGTCAGCTAATTTGTGGCTAGATGGGATAGGGACACCGTGTTCTGAAGGAAGAACAATTAATCGGGAGGTGGCAGTCAAGCTCAGTTTAGGCAGTGAGCTCTTGGAAATGTAAACACCTTTATGGACCACATTGAGGGGCAAGTCCACAGGCCTCCCAGGGGAATCATAACTGAAACGTAGCACTGGCTTAACAGGCCACCCAGATTTTCTAAGGGGAACAGACACAGGCTCTGGGTGGTCAACACTGGCACTGATTTCTTCTCCTGTAGTGAGGGATGCCTCTGCACTGGTTGAAATGTCCAGATTGGGAACACTATCAGCTCCTTGCTCTACAAACTCTGTTTCCACAATACTTTGTTCATTATTATCTTCTGAATAGAGCTCAGGTTGCTCATTCTGAGGCAACTCTGGCACAATTAGGCTTTGCGGCACTGAAGGAGTGCTGCCAACACTTTCATATTGTTCTTCAGTTCTGGTATGTCACCAGGTAGACTCAGACCATCAGCCCCTTCTTCAGGCAAGTCAGACAGTTCTACAAGACACAGAGAGTCCACAACCTAAGAAGAGATTCTTTGTACCTCACTTTCAGGGGGCACTGGATCCAAGGAAGAAGGCGAGGAGGTGAGGAGGTGAGGCAGTTCTGAAGGCCCGGCTTCATCCCCATGATTCTGCAGAGGATTGCCTCGAAACAACTGATTCAGTTCATATGAGGGATAATAGGCATTGTCCCAGTCACTTTCATCAGAGACAGATGAACAGTCATCACTATCACTCTGGGCCAGCTGGGGGGAAGGCCTTAGTTCTGGAACAACATGGACAGGTTGGCTCTGTTTCCTCTTTGCAGCAGCATGAGTCACTGGCCCAGGAGAAGTGTCAGATGTTGGTTCAGCATCAATAATAACTTGGCCGATGGGCAGTAAGTGAATACGGTGCATGGTTTTAACAGCTTTGGAATTATTTTCTGGGCGCACCTTATACACAGGCTGATCATCCAATTTACCAGCTACTATGTGGGGAAGATGGTGCCATCCAACAGCAATTTTGTGTTTTCCATGCAGTCCCAAATTGTGTAGTAGCACCCTATCTCCAGGCAACAACTCCTGGGCTTTTAGTAGTCAATCATGTCTTTCTTTGTTGGCGAGATTTCGCTTAGCAGCCATAGTTTGAGCTAGCTGAGAGGCATGATTCAACTGATCTTTCAATTTCTGTACGTACTACAAGTAGTTTTCAGCTCAGACCCCAACTGAAGAGACCCCAAAGCAGACATCAACTGGCAGTTGGGCCTCCCTCCCGAACATGAGATGGTAGGGGGAGAACCCAGTAGCGTCACTTTAGGTGCAACTGTATGCGTGTACCAAGGTGCTAATCTGCTGCCTCCACTTATGCTTGTCTTTTGGATGGAGGGTGCCCAGCATGTCTAGAAGGGTGCAGTTAAAGTGTTCTGGTTGAGGATCCCCCTGTGGGTGATAGGGGGTGGTTCTTGACTTCCGCACCCCCCACAGAGAGAGCATTTCTTTGATTAACCTACTTTCAAAGTCTCTGCTTTGGTCAGAATGGATCCACTGGGGGGCACCATAGTGGAAAAATAATTTTTCCACCAGCACCTTGGCCATGGTAGAGGCCTTTTGATCTTTAGTTGGGAAGGCTTGTGCATACCGTGTAAAATAATCAGTAACTACCAACACATTGCCAATGTTCTTTTGGTCGGGTTCTAAGCACAGGAAGTCTATGCAGACCAATTCTAGAGGAGCTCTGGTAGTGATATTGACAAGAGGAGCAGCCTTCTGAGGCAGGGCTTTTCTCTGGAGGCAACGACTGTAGGTCTTTACATGGTGCTCAACATCTGCCCTCATCTTTGGCCAGTAGAATCGGGATCGTACCAAGTTGAGAGTTCTGTCAATACCGAGGTGCCCCATGTTATTGTGGAGGGACCTCAGTACCAGATGTTTAAAGGCCGTGGGTAGAAGAACCAACTGTTGCTTCCCTATTTGACCACAATGATCCACCATCTCTCTGTATAACAACTGATCATGCAACTTTAACCTGGGACCTTCCTTGTACAACAGAGCAGTTCACAAGTCAGGGGAACGTAACTTGGACACATCTTTCCCCTCACGCAGGGCGTCAAGTGCTGGTTGAATCATGGGATCTTGGGATTGAGCCCACTGAATACTGTCATTATCGAACTGAGGTAGTGCACTAATATCTAGAGTAGAGAAATGGCAATAGGCAGCCGGTATGCAGGTATCAAGAGGGCCCAAGCAATCTACTAGGCAGTCCACTGTGTCCGCAGACATTTGTTCACCTTTATCAAACTCCTGGAATAATGCTTTGATGTCAGATTCAGACAATCTGACCCAATTGTTCTTAGAAGCTGGTCTTCATGACAGGGCGTCGGCATCAATGTGGCTTAGTCCTGGTCTGTATTCAACAGCATAATCATAAGTCGATAAGGCAGAGAGCCAACAGTGCCCAGTGGCGTCCACTTTTATTTATTTATTAAATTTTGTTAACCGGGTAAGCCCACTGGGCCCCGAAGGTCCCTTTTTCAGGGGCGACCCGGAGTTTGTTACATATAATTCTGAACATACTATCAGGTAGTACAGTGTCAGACATATTGTACAGGATTACAAGGACAGTAAACAGTTTTACAGTTTTTGTGGAAGAGGGCAGGAGGTACATGACATTAGTGAATACAGCAGTACAGTGCAGTATGTCTAATACAGTAGTACATCTAATACAGCAGTACAGTACAGTACATCTAATACAGGAAGTATATTACATTGATGAGTAGAGCAGAATAATTATGAGTACATATAATGCAGGTTATAAGGACTGTATACAGTTTCTGTAGAAGAGGGCAGTAAATACATTACAATATAGAGTACAGCAGTGATGGCAGATAGAGGTGAGGGTGATACGTGCTTTAAATGCATACAGGAAGTTCCATATGGGATAGAGTACCAGCTTATGCAGTCATTAGTTGTAACCCTTGTAGGGGAGCAGTTTAAAGCCAGTACAAATTAACGTGAGGTGTGGTTGACTAGCCATTGGTGCAGGGGCAGGGACTAAGTCTGAGGAGGTGAGCACGCAGTCCCTTTTGAAAGATGGCTAGGGTGGGTGCCTCCTGAAGATGGCTGGGGAGATTGCTCCATGATCCAGGGGCTAGGTGAGTAAAGGATTTACTCCCAGCGACAGAGCAGACAAGGGAATTTCAGGGTTTTTGTTCGAGGCCGGATGGTCGCCAGTTCAGCTTTGGGGCAAGTAGTCCAATCAGACCCGCCAGAATTGGGCATCAAAGACTTAGAGGTACAAGCTTAATAGGGTACTGGAGCCTGTTGTAACAGGGATGGCCAGTAGAGGCTGTGAGGCATCACAATGGTAGGTCCTTGGGTGGGATTTGGAAGCAAAGCGTGATTTTGTGGTATAGGGTAATTAATCTGCTGTGGTCCATTTAGAGATGCCAGAAATACGATGGGGAGGTGTAAGTTAAGGTTCGGAGAAGGATGCTTGTTAAGATTGCCAGTTTAGTCTCTGGTATCATGTTGTGGCTTAGGCGATAGAGGCCCAGTTTTTGGTGGATGTTTTTATTACTACATCCACATGGGGCTTCAAGTGACTCCTGATCTATGTGAGGCCAAGGTATTTGACTGATTATACTACCTCTATTTTGGAGCCAGATATGGTAGGAGTGGCAGAAGATGGACCTGAGAGACCCAGGGATTTTGGCCTGAACAGCATTGCCTAGTCTCTGGTGGGGTTAAGGACCAGCGATTCTCAATTAGCCAAGTCTCTGCCTTGGTGAAGTCGTCATGGAGCCGGGGTCCTAGGTCGGATGGGCAGTCCCCCATTCTGTACAGTACTGCATCATCAGCATACTGTACTATGGAGCTGCCCCCACAATGGCCATAGACGTCATTTGTGAACAGGGAGAACATAAGCTGGCCTAAGATTGAGCCCTGTGGGACCCCCTCAGTTAAAGGTAGGGGTTCAGAGGTGACCCCTTTCCACTTGACCTGTTGAGAGCGGTCAGTGAGGTAATTACGTAACCAGTTGAGGGAGTGCTGATCCAGACCCAATTCGTTAAGTTTGGTTAGTAGGAGTGGGTGATCCACCAGGTCGAAGGCCTTAGAGAAGTCAATGAACATGGCCCCAGTGGGGGTACCCTTGTCCCAGGCGGCCAGGACATCGGAGGTGAATTTGATGAGGTTAGTGTTGGTCCCATGCTTTGGTCTAAAGCTGTGTTGTGAAGGGGCCAGTAGCCTGTTGGCTTCCAGGGAGTCTCTGAGTTGGCTGTACACTAGCCGCTCCTGAATCTTAGCCAGGTGACATAGGATGGAGATGGGCCTATAGTGGCCTATGGGTTCCCTTGCTCCGCCCTTGTGGATTGGAACTACATGGGCCCGTTTCCATGTTAGTAGGACTGTTCCTTCCTGCAGGGATCTGTTTATTAACAGGGTTACAGGTAGTGCAATGGCTGGGGCAGCAGCCCTTAGCAGCCTAGGGTCCAGTCCATCAGGTCCTGGTGATCTGCTGGGTTTTAAGGATTGTAGGAGAGGCAGCACATCTTTGGTTTGCACTGTCTGCAGGTGGAAGTGGGCAGTCAGAGGGTCCTGGGATTCAGTGGCCAAAGGGCTCTGGCAGCTGTGTGGGGGATTGGGTCTGAGCGCCCCCAGGTTGGTGAAGAAGCGATTGAAGGCTGACGCGGCCGCCTCTCCATCCGTGAGTATAGTGTCGTTACAGATTATGTTACCCTGCTGGGGTATTTTTGTACCTTTTAGCAGGGAGTTGAAGCTAGTCCAGAAGGACTTTGGGTCAGATAGTGTTTTCCTCTGAAGGGATTTTATGTAGTCCCTTTTGGCAGTTTTGGAGCTTTTTTGGCACTGGTTCTGCAGTGATCTATAAGCAGCGAAGTCAGCAGGGCTAGCAGATCTCCTTGCCTTTTTCCAGGCCTTGTCTCTGGCTATCATCAGTGATTTCAGCTCAAGCGAAATCCATTTGTGGCAATGGCCCTTAGCTCCTCTGGTCCTAATTGGGGCATGTATGTTGGCCACTGCAGAGAATGTGCACTGGAAATACTGTATTGCCATTGTCTGTGCTCCCTAGGAGTCTTAACGGTGACCAGCCTGTATTTCTTAAGGAGCTCTGGAATGCCTCAGCCGAGAATCCAGAGAAATCCCTGGCCACTATGAGCTTGGGCGGAATCCTGGGAGGCCGATTTTTCCAGATGCAGAAAGTGGGTGAGTGATCGCTTAGGACGTCCGACATCACGCCAGTCACTTGTATGTTGGTGGGTTTGGAGGCAAGGATCCAGTCAAGGATGGAGTGGTTCCCTGTTTTTTGGTTGTGCCTTGTGACCTCAGTGATGACCTGGGTCAAGTTTGCGTCAAGAAGCGTGGCCTTGTAGTTTTGCTCGGTGGTGGGTTCCCACTTTAAGTTGAAGTCCCCAAGGATCAGCAGCTCCATGAGCCGTGCCCCCGCTATTGAGCGGACTAGGTTCTGGAGTGCTGCGGTGCCACTGGTGGGAGGGTTGTAGATACAGCCTGTGGTTAGATGCTTAGCACAACCCAGTACGATTTGGATAAATAGTGATTCTAACCCTGTAGTGCTTGGCATTTCGACAGGGGACAAGGAAGCCACCAGGGAGGAAGTCATATAAATAAGGACACCCCCTACTTTTTTCCCTTTTCTATCCTTTTGGAAGGAGTCGTAGTGATCTAGTTCCACTTCGTGAGGGAGTATGAGAGGCTTCAGCCATGTTTCGGATATGGCTAGCACATCGGGCCTATATGTATCTACCCATGATTGCACCTCAGGAATCTTAGGTCGTAGACTGCAGATGTTGATGTGGGCCACCCTCAGTCCTTTGGTGTGACACCATGTGGGGTCCCTAAAGGACCCCAGGATGGAGTTGGCAGGTGGGAGCCCAGGGTTGGGTGAATGTCACCAGCCCACAATATCAATATTAGCAGGATGAGGTGGAGGACCCTCTGCCGAGTAAGGGAAGATCATTTTAATCGGTTACCTGGCACGCCAAAGAAGATGAGGTAGCAGGCTCCCTTGTGAGCTAATCCGTGCTCGATAACCAATAAAAGTGCAGGATTGAGGATCCAGGGCAATACAGTATGTGAGGAGTGGTAGCTGATGGTCCTGTGCCCCCCTAAGCAGGTTAGAGTCTTGGCAGCCACTTATTTTTGCATCAACCCAGTCTAGTGCAGCTAGGTACAGGAGTAACACTGCCGGTACTCTAATGTTAGCAGGGTTCTGATTCAGCCACGAGCACCAACGGTGCTGGTAGAGTGGTTGGGCTACTTTGGTGTGGTGCCTATTCCTCCAAGCCTCCATACCCAAATAGTGGTGCTAAGGGAGCAGGGTTCCCTATGTCTGAGCAGTTCTGTTATCCTTATGAGATGTGTCTGCCTTACCAGGTTATATCTTGTATTTGCTGGTATGGTCCTTAGCACAGGGGATGTGCAGTGGAGCTCATGTGGGATCCTCAGCCCCACCCTCAGGTTCTTCCCTAGATTGTGATCACTAGTTGTTGCGCTAAACAACAGACTTGAGGACAAAGCTGAGATGAATGTTCTGCTGTGGAGAAGGCAACACTGGTAGGATAGGATACGCAGCTCTGCTAGGGCGGCCTCTAGTGGCAGCAGAAGAGAAGCTGCAAATGGAGAAGTGAGCTGATAGGCTCAGGCAGTTACGTGAGCTCCACAATATAAGCCGAGTCCACCAAGGGTGAGTGTGGGGAAATGGTGGGGCAGCTGGCGCGCAGTGTCAGCGGGGACTACGATCGGTCAACTCAGCAGCCTCAGTTCAGACTGCATGGCATCTCGCACAGTTTCTCCATACCTGGTTGCAGTTTGTAGGAAGGGCTCCCTGTATAGGCCCTCATGACCTGACCTTCCTCCCTTGGGGGGGGCATCTGTGGCGTCCGTTCCTCGGTGGCCTGTGGAGGAGCACAAGAAAGAAGCGGGGTTAAGTATGGTGAGCTCCTTTTGTTTTCAACAGTGGGAGGGGGTGAGTACAAGATGGAGGGCTGCACTTTTCCTGTGGCAATGTCCCAATAATCACTAACTGCTCGGTTATTAATTCTGTGCATTATTAAGGCACCTTACGAGCAGCAGCTTGTTTTGCATTTGGCAGGGAGTAGGGAGAAAATTTACAACAATCTCTACTGATCCTGCTATTAAATCTATGCTTTAAAGTTAAGGTGACTTACAGCAGGCTGTTGCAGTTTTAGAACAGGCAATTTAACAACGTAAGTATAGATAAGTATCTACTGTTCCTGCTAATATTTAAGGCGTCCTACAAATGTCCCAGTTTTCTGTGCTATCGGAGACAAAACAACATACAAAAAAACTATCTGCATGCGTGTGGGGACAGTAATATACAATTAAAGACAATGTTTGAATCCTAAAAATGGCGCCAATCACGATCGGTCAGGACAGCAGCCTCAGTTCGGACCATGTGGCGTCTCGCACGGTTTCTCCGTACCTGGTTGCAGTTTGTAGTAAGGGCTCCCTGTATAGGCCCTCACGACCTGACCTTCCTCCCTTGGGGGGGGGGGGTGTCTGTGGCGTCCGTTCCACTTGGTGGCCTGTGGAGGAGCACAAGAAAGAAGCGGGGTTAAATACGGTGAGCTCCTTTTGTTTTCAACAGTGGGAGGGAGTGAGTACTAGAGGAAGGGCTGCACTTTTCGTCTGGCAATGTCCCAATAATCACTAACTGCTCGGTTATTAATTCTGTGCATTATTAAGGCGCCTTATGAGCAGCAGCTTGTTTTGCATTTGGCAGGGAGTAGGGAGAAAATGTACAATAATCTCTACTGATCCTGCTATTAAATCTATGCTTTAAAGTTAAGGTGACTTACAGCAGGCTGTTGCAGTTTTAGAACAGGCAATTAAACAACGTAAGTATAGATAAGTATCTACTGTTCCTGCTAATATTTAAGGTGTTCTACAAATGTCCCAGTTTTCTGTGCTATCGGAGGCAAAGCAACATACAAAAAAACTATCTGCACGTGTGTGGGGACAGTAATATACAATTAAAGACAATGTTTGAATCCTGAAAATGGCACCAATCATGATCGGTCAGGACAGCAGCCTCAGTTCGAACCGCGTGGCATCTCGCACAGTTTCTCTGTACCTGGTTGCAGTTTGTAGGGAGGGCTCCCTGTATAGGCCCTCACTGTATAGGCCCTCCTGACCTGACCTTCCTCCCGGGGAGGGGGGCATCTGTGGCGTCTTTTCCTAGGTTAGCTGAAGTCTGCACATAGATCAGTGGGTTATTGTCAGTCTTCACTAATATCTTTGCCCCATAGAGGTACTCATGAAACTGGTCAACTATGGCCCATTTTAGGGCGAGAAATTCCAACTTGTGGACTGGATAGTTCCACTCTGACGGGGTCAGGCTCCTACTGGCAAAAGCTACAGGTCTCAAACCATCTTCATAGTCATGATATAGCACAGCCCCAAGGCCCTGCAAACTAGCATCCATATGCAGAACACAGGGCTTGGTAAGATCAGCACAGGCAAGGACTGTGGCATGGGTGAGCTGGTATATGACTTCAAAGAATGCTGTTTCACATTCGGGTGTCCACCAAGTCCCAATAGGCTCACCTGTTGAAAAATACACTTTCTCTTGGTCTTCGATAGCCCCCTTTTTGTATTTGCAGTTGGTAGGAGGATAGTCTTGGGTAAGGTTAAGGAGTGGTCAAATCACCTTTGTACAGTCTTTGATGAACCTGCGGTAGTAGCCACAGAACCCCAGGAAACGTTGTAGCTGTTTTAGGTTATTGGGCTGGGGCCAAGGGGTCAAAGCTTCAACTTTACTGGGATCCGTCTGTATCCCTTCCACAGACACTATGTGTCCCACATATTTCACGGATGTTTGAAAAAACTGGCACTTGTCTATGGATAACTTGAGGCTGAATTCTTCCAAACAATCGAGGACTTTGAACAGTCTGGTCTCATGTTCCTCCAGCGTACGTCCAAAAACAATGATATCATCCAAGTACACTAAACATTCCAGCAAGTTCATGTTTCCCACCGCACGTTCCATCAATCTCTGGAAGGTGGCAGGGGCACCCAAAATCCCCTGTGGCACCCTCAGGAATTCCAAACAACATATGAAGGCTGTTTTCTCATGGTCCTCCAGGGCCATCAGAATCTGATAATATCCGCTGCAGAGATCCAGTATGGAGAACCACTGACCCCTGTTCAGGCAATCCAGGGCATCCTGTATGCGTGGCATGGTGTATTGATCTGGGATAGTCTGTTGGTTGAGAGTCCGATAGTCCACACACATCCTCACAGAGCCGTTCTTTTTATGCACCACTACGATGGGGGATACATATAAGCTTCTTGATTCTTGAATAATGCCAGCAGCAAGCATTTCCTGTAGGTACCTCCTAACATTGTCTATGTCCTCTGGGGAAAGGCATTGGGACTGCTCTCAAAATGGTTGGTCACCATGCAGGCGTGTGCTATGCTCGGCACCATGGGCACATCCCACGTCTCACTCTTTTAGTGAGAACACTTGGTCTCTCTGAGCAAGGTTCCTGCTAATTCGGGTCTTCCATTCGGCAGACAAGGGGGAATCACTTAAGTCAAATAATTCTGGGGTCACTTTCTCCCTTTCACCAGAGTACTTGTTACTGGATAATACTGCAGTGTCTGCACAGTGTACTGTAGCCAGCGTACATCCCTGGTTCACACAAACTTCCGTCCGACATGTTTCTCACTTGCACTCGGTGGGCATAGGTATGGGCATGTACAGGTTGTATACTGGGCTTAACCATCAATCCCTCTGGCAGCTTCCCTTCACCAGGGGCGTCTATCATCAATATTTTGTTCTTTACATCTCTCCTTAGGCGGACCTCTCCATAGATCATACACTGGGCGTTGGGTGCCAGCACCAAAAAGTCAGGATCTTTTTTCCACACTATCCCCACTGGCTCAACTCAGTCCACTTCATTGGGTTTCTGTTGCAAGTCATAAGCCCTTTTGCTTAATGCTGGAATTCTTAGGGCCTGTCCAGTCCATTGCCCTTGTTTCTCATGGCAGAGTTGTGCTAATCTCCCAAACATGTGAGCGTTTGTTCCAATTAACAGAGGAACTCCATCATACAGTCCAGTGGGGGGACACACTTGGGCAAGGGCTCAACTTGTTCATCTACCCCAGCCACGGTGGTAGGGAATGACAGCCAGATCCGGATATACCCCAAGCGCAGATAGGACATTTCACTCAACGCCCACACATGCAAACCTTCCAAGGGTTGTAGGGGCACATCAGGCAGATGCTTCTGGTACCAATCTTGAAATACTATGGTTATTTGAGATCCACTGTCAAGCACGACCCAGGCAGACACACTATTCACCGTCACTGTAGTTTCCGTTGAAGGGCCCACCACCTCGGACCACTCAGGTGACTTGGACTTGGATGTTGGCTTTACAGCTGCCTTGGAGGAATAGTTTTTCCAGGCAGCCCTACCTTGCGACCATACATTGCTCCATCAAATCAGTGCCACCAGCCTAGTGCTAACTTTTCTCAGATTCTCACGCGAACGGCAGGTGAACCAGGTGTACCCATCCTCTCTGCAGTGGTAACAGAAAACAGATTCTTTAGAGTCTCTAGGGGAAGAGGAGCTGTTCCTCTGCTTGAACATAGTGGGGGAGTCTCAGGGTCTCTCTCTGGTCGGGGGTTAGCTCTCTTGACTTTCTGAGTTTCCCCCAAGGGTCAGTGTCTCGGGTAGCTCAGAGTAGGTTTTCCACCACAGCTCTCAGTTCTTGTACCTCTTCCCCAGGCTGTCTTCAGGCTGGGTTTCAGAAGAAACAACGTGTACCCCCATCCCTCCCGGCAAGATTTCCCTCTTGGTTTCCGGGGGGGGGGGGGCTGGACAGGAATTAGCATTTTTGGCTGCCTCGGCAGCTTGCTGACTACTCTTAACTCAGTTAACTCCTTGATCAGTTCCCTCATCTGTTGCAGTTCGGCTTCCTCACCTCTCAGGGGCCTGGCAGGCGTGGGCAGCCCCAGCATAGGGCTCCCATCCCTCTTCGTCATTCTCAGTCTCACGGATCTCTTTCATTATGTCACACTATTGGGGGGGGATTGCCCCTTCTGTCTTGCAGTTTAAGCTTCAACAACATCATGCTTGAGTACCTTGCTGACTTTAAGATGTGATCTAACTTGACCCTGTTCAGTTCACTGGCGGGCACCCCCTCCTTTCCGGGGGCCCGCTGCAAATCTCGCTCAATTCGAGTAATACACACTGACAATTTTTTATTCTTCCACTGTTTTACAGATTTAAACTTCCACATCAGGTCATCTCCTGACTCGGTGCTACCAAATGCCCCCTCCAGGCCAGAGAGGTACTCAGCGTCTTTGACCTCTGGGCTGGTGGATCGCAGGAAGTGAATGGCCTCCAGTGCAGGGCCCCTCAAGCTTTCCACGAGCCTCTTCCTCTTTTCCCCCTCAGCACACTGCCATTCCTGGACCAGTGGGGTGGCATAGTCCATCCATGTTTCCAGATCGTTCTCCCCCACAGACACTGGGACCATGCCCAAAAAGAGCCTAAGTCTGTGATATGAGTCCAAATGTACAGTAGGTATCATTATGGGGGAAGCAAATGTAGGAGTTGTGGGAGAGGCTATGGGGGACTGCACGGGAGTGACATCCTTAGAAAACTCTAACATTTTCACTAGCTCTGTAGCAGAGTGCCCCCCCAGAGGCTAACAGTTTAAACAGCTTGTCTTTGAACCCCTCTATGCGGGGGGATCCTCCAGGAGCAGCCGGGTTGCTACGTAAATGAATGACCCTCCACCCCTTTTGGGACCCTTCAGGCAAAATGACAGGGGGTACCTTCTCTGGTTCAGTGGGTAGGCTGCAGGAGAGTAGGGCCACCATAGTTTGATGAAACATGTCAGAATCCCTTCCCCTTACTTCAACCTTCCCCAAACACTTCATTAGTTCGACCACTTCCACAATAGTGGCATTATTGGTCGCCAAGGAGATGTCCATCAATAGTAGAGCTTGCCACTAACAGCACACAGCACATTTATAGTAAAGCAATCACCATACCACAATGCGGAAGGCAATATCAGTGTCTCTGAGCAAGACCAAGAATTCTATGGTAAATGGATGTCCTGACAGGCTGATCGTGTAGAGCAAACCTTCATTCTTCTTCAGGTTCAAATCTGGTCACTCTTCAGTGGCTTTGTCACACTCCAATTCGGATATAGTCTGATTGCTAAGCCTTTTAAAGGATTCCCTCTCAAGGGACTGCAAGCAGACAGGCCATAAAGTAGCTGCTTGAATCACTCAAGCTGTTTACTCTTCAAACTCTAACTCCAGACTGACTGACTGCAGCAGGCAGCTTGGGAATTTCCCTTCAGTCCAAAAGGTTCTAGTTGGTTGATCTATCAGTCTGTCAAAGCAAGGGCTCCCCCTCCAGGTCTGTTTTGGTGCCAAAATGCAAAAACTACAATTCCTACAGAAATTTGCTCCCACAAGACCCCTGGGGACAGGCTCCATTTTAGAGTCCCCAAAGGTACTGATTGGTGCTGACTGGCAGTCCAAAACCAAAATGGTGGTGATAAACAGAACTGTCTGTGCTGCAAAGAAGGCAGGTTAGACAAACTACAATATCATTACTATGCTAACGGATAATCAGCAAATAAGTACAGCTTCTAATAGAGCTCCCTCTGCACAAATAGTGATGGCAGAGCAGAGCGATTATCTGGCAGCCCGGAAGGGACTCAAACATAGATACACTCAGCCCCTTCCCAGATGAAATAAGCACCATGTTTTAGGCAGCTCTTAAAGAAACAGAGCACAGAGGCATTAAGGCACTCTCATAAACACTTTTAAAACACTAAGACACTGGATACCAGCCTGGCAGTGGGCATTTAGGCACACCCAAGGAAGACTTTCGGGAACCCCCATTTGTGGGGTTACTGTTACTTAATCTCTAAACCCATTTTCCTTTTCCACCCTCCTCATGTAAATAAATTGTTGATTAACTTTTTACAAATGTTTCATGAGCACATTAGCTTAAGTCAACAAGTCTAAGTATATCGAAATATGGTTATGGTTTATGGTAATCCATGTGTGGGGTGATTGTGAGGGGAGGTGGTTAGGTGCAGCATCCCAGGGGGTTGTACTAGGCAGAAATCTGACCCACTATTTATTTTACTCTGGGTGGATGCACTGTGTTTTTATTTTATCTTTGGGACAGAACCCCCACTTGTCATCAAAACAGAACCCTGGCCCCTAAACCTGTACTACAGTCACCAGGCAGGGGTAGTAGCCCATTGGTACATAGTGTTCAGGTCACAAGTAGATATAGTGATAAGTAAATACAGTGATAAAATGTTACTATAGCCACCACAGATTGATGTAAAAAAGCGAACATGTTTCATATCACTACAAAAAATTAAAAAACAAAATGGTCCACTGAATTTTTAAAGTCATGTAATTTTTTGCAACATATCATTTTGACATGTAAATCAAATTAAATTAAGTTTATTCATTTGACTTTTTCATTACGAAACAAAGAAGAAATAACATTTTACAAAAATGTACATAAGAAGCCATCAGTTTAAAGTGCATTATATGATATGAGTCTGCCTACTTAAAAAGTTTTGTAACCGTTCCATAGTTCCATGATTCTGTCTGTGATTGATTTTGATTATGCCAGATATGAGTATAATATATAAATTTACCAACACTGTAATAAAAAATACATTAAATCTGGCCAAAAATATCATCTCTTCAAGTTGAACCAGATTTCTCTAGTTTAAATCATTAATGCCTTGACCTAAGTGTTGTTGCTATATGTTGCTATGTTAATATCTGTTAATATCCATATTTTAAAAAACTTGTATATAATGAACTTCTGGACAGGTACATTGTAGAATCCCATAATAGGAACCAACACTCGTTGGTCCCACTAGGATTTCTTCAAATAAACGCTATTAAACATCACAAAGAGTTACCAAACCCACATCCACAGCCATCCATTCCCCAGAGAGGGATTTGGCAATGGCACTAGGCCACAAGCAGGCCAGGATCTAACCTCGAGATCTTTAAGTCCAAATCATTACAGCATTGTACAGTCTCCACCCCATGGACCAATTAAGGCAATGTCCAGGGTATGAGACCTCTGGCTACTCTTGCCCCTAAAGTTTGGATGATAGTCACACACTTAGGACCACTTAATCTGTAAACAGAACCAGGCCATGGCTCTCATTCCCTCTCTTTCAGGGATAAAATTGTAGGGTATATGATCAAGTCCAATGCATGTAGTCACGTGTCAATGAGCTGTTCCCAGTGTCCTAAGCTGGTTTGACCAAAGTCATTTTGTTAGGACCTGCCACTAATAATCTTTACAGCACTTTCAGTTCCATCAAGTCTTACATCACAAAATAAAGTCTCATCAGAGACAGCTACGTGCACTTATCTAGTGCATTTTAAAATCCCTAATGAGGTGAATTGGTTGCATTCTAAGCTCTTAGCATTATATTAAAATAATTGACCACAAAGTAGCAATTTATCTGTAAATTGAAACAATTTCCGCTTTCTGAGTAATCTTCATTTTCTAATTAGTCAGACACTTTAGAATACAGTCCCAGGACTACTAGTGTCACTGGAATATCTAAGAACAATAAAACTTATTTTAGAAGGAAATAATTCAGCTTGGTAAAAGTGCTTAACAGAGAACCATTAATTCATTGACATAATCTACTTATCACAACAGACAGCTCCAGTTAGGAGTCCCATACAGCTAAAGGTGAAGAATACATGCCAAACAACAAAAATCAAAAATCCACTTCCCCAGAGTGCAAGTGTTTCTGTATCTTGCTTAGGGTCTCTGAATAAAATACTTGACAAAGCCTCAAGTTTAAACAGAATTTTAAATAGATGGAATTAAGGCTTCTTTAAAATTCTGGAGTCTGTTGGATTATATATTTTCATATTCTGCCTTCTCATCCAGTAAACAGGCAATATAAAAATTCACTGCTCCTTGCGATCTGCTGACTTTAATTAAAAAACTCATCTGACGTCCCATTATAGAAGTCACCAAATATACAGACCAGCACTTCTACCACTTAGCTATGTGGCCACAAACAATTAGTATAATGTCTGCCATTTACAGGTGTTCGCGTCCAGTCCATTTAACCATTATATCTTTCAGCTCCTAAAACTAGGAGTCCAATCAGAGCAATAATTGTATATCATTATGATTCCTGGTTTTTTGTCCAAACAAGAGTCTTTAAAATACCAACTATCAAAAACAATGGGGTGTTTTCAAATGATTATACTCAGAGCTTTGACTCTGTAAAAACATTAACAAACAATTAGTATAATGTTTGCCATTTATAGGTGTTCGCGTTCAGTCCATTTAACCATTATACCGTTCGGCTCCTAAAACTAGGAGTCCAATCAGAGCAATAATTGTATATCATTATGATTCCTGGTTTTTTGTCCAAACAAGAGTCTTTAAAATACCAACTATCAAAAACAATGGGGTGTTTTCAAATGATTATACTCACAGCTTCGACTCTGTAAAAACATTAAAGGCAGTTCACCTGTTGCTTTTTCCAGGTTAGACAGGATGCCACTATTCTTTACTGGTAACCACAAGGAATTTAAAAGCTTACCCTTTGTGCATATTTGTCCACTTCGTGGAGGTTATTTCTTAAAATTTATGAGAATGAGCCATCCCACATCTGCAGTGGTTGGATTTCCACTTGTGATGCCGGCGAACCGGGTTCGGGAATGAGCCCGGGTCGTCGGAGGGCAGGCCAGGGGGAGAAGGATCGAGCGTCCTCAGGACAGCTGTCCTTCTCTAGAAGTGGGGAGTCTCTGCACTCGGTGCAGGAGTGACACCTAGTGGAAGTTGGGTGCATTGCCCTGTGCACTGACGCACAGTTAAGGGATCTCTGAGGTGGGACAGACGCAGGCGTCATTGCATGACTCTGCCCCAGCCTATAGGGATAAAAAAAATCCCTCCATGCCGACTGTCTCTATGACGCCCTGCCCCCGGACTTCAATTAGTCACCTGGCCAAGGGTTCTCCCAACAAAATATGGCTACACGGCACTGCTACCTGCTGCGGTGCCGTGCCCCGCTTCCTGGGAGCAAGCCAGGAGTGACCGGGAGAGCTAGGGGCTTAACAGACGGTGGAAGCTGTGGCCACTTTGACCAGGGCGGAGCTCTGATGGCTCGGCAGGAGGACAAAAGTAAGCTAAATATAAAATTAAAAAAAAAATTATGCGAATGAAAGTGAAGTACTAAATAATCCCCTTAGAGACTTTCAACGGTGCACTTGCTCCTTACTCCAGGAGTCATTAATGAATTTTCAACAGTTCCACTCAGACCAGACACAATACTTCCTTCTGTCTCTCTCCTCCCTTCTTCAGTACTAGGAGCAATGGCACCTGTAAAGTGAACAAAAGAAAATACTCCTCTGAGTATAATAACCTTATAACAAAAGCAAATAAATAAATAAATAATAACCGGCTTCCCCTTTTTCCCATAGGGAAACCGTGGCGTAATTTGCCGTTATAAAGGAGTGTTTATCCTTTGTATTTATCCGCCTAACCTGCCTCTTCCCTCCACTCATTCGGACATCCTCAGTATAAAGGAGTGTTTATAATGGCAAATGTGCACAATTTCCCTTGCTATGCGCATGCTCAGGCAGCAGCGCGACCAGTCGAGACCACTCAACGCTTCCGTGTCGCCCAAAGCAGAACCACCAGAAGAACTCAGTGGTAAGTTCTTTTCTTTTCTTTTCTTTTTTCCCCCCACATACACTGTAAGCACATAAAGACCTGCTCAAAGGAAGAAAAACCTGGTTTAAAACACAGCAAATCTCGGCACCGGGCTAAAACTAAACCGAACCGAGGACAGACTGAAAGCTCCTTATTTTATATAATTGCTGAGGCGAAAAAGGGAAACCCAGCAATTATGTAAAATAAAATATGGGTAGGGATTTGTAAACTCGAAGTTTACACCCACCCTCGTTGTTAGATGCTACTCATAAACCCCTCAAGCTTCGCTCTCGGGGTTTATGTAGCATCTAACACCTCGGGTATGTTTAAACTTCTCGTTACACACCCTGACCCATACTTTATCCTATATATAATGTATGGACAGTGTCTATTAACCCCTATTTTCAATCAGTTTATAACCTGATGATCCCATCATTATGACATCAGTATGCTGTAAACCTTGCTTAACTATGTCTTAATGATGGGATTACAAGATAGAATGTCACCACCTGTCAAAATTCATGGAAAGAGAAGGCAATCTGACGCTTGGATATTCGTTCAAAACACACACATTCCATTTAGACAGTTACAGACCTGCTGTGGTATAGATCATAATGGCTAATTTCAGCACTTCAGTTGCTCAACATTCAAACCAGGAGGCATTCAATGCTGTGCAGGGATCAAGCACAAATTGAAAAAAAAATGATTTTTTCCACACAGTGGCTAGTTTTCCATATACTATAAAATACAATGCCTGAGAAACGGTGGTCAAACATGAACATAATCACCTCCTGCAGTTGCCATGACAACTGTAAACCTCTCGAGCTGCGCTACTGAGGTTTACTTGATTTTCCTGGCAACTGCTTGAGGTGATTACATCGTGTTTAACCACTGTTACTCAGGCATTATCCTATATGAAGTGAACAGACCAAAGGGACAATAAAGCCCTCCCCCGAGGTAATGTTGGCATACCTTTAGTAGGTCAGCTTAAGACTGTCAGTATTAAAAATGTTATTGTCATACTGTTCCTCTCCTTCTCTTGGGTCCTCTCAGGTTCTCCTGACTCGTTTCACCAGAAAGATGCCTCAAGACATCCATTCGGGCCACCACTCACAAGCTCTCCTGGTCCGTCTGTCCCAAAGCTCCAAACGCCGTCCCCCTTTTATTGAGGGCACTTAGATATTCTACTCTCCTTGATCTCCATGTGTCTTGTCATCCTTCTTCAAGTCCACAAGTTTTTTAGACTGAAGGACAGCAATGACAGAGAAGCTTAACAACCAGGCAACACGGCAGTACGGTAGTGAGCGCAATTCATTAACATTAAATTTTGTAACAAAAGGCCCATAACTATGAATGAAAAACAGAAATAACATCAGTTCCATTCATTAAAACTAAAACTAAGTGAGACTTTTCTTAGTTAATGCTCAGACGCCAAACTACATCAAGTGGAGAACAGTGTGGCAGGGAGCGGAGCAGCGCCATGGCCATCTTGCTGCTCTGTCTCCCGGCCAAAGAAGCATTTTGACATGTAAAGATTACCAACACAGGAAAAACTATACCATTTGGGTCTGTTTCAGTTTATTTTTTTATACTGGAAAGGCATGTGAGCAAAGAATTGCTCATTTTCACAAGTGTCCAGTTTAGGACATACAGACAAATACAGCACAGTATTCACAGACAGATTACAGTATTCACAAGAAAGCGCATAACATAAGCATGGAGAGTAATTACAAGGCAATAACCAAAAACACTTAAGGGTAATAAATTACATGCCATCATACAGTATTTAATATATCATGCTACTGGCTGGGAACAGCAGGGATCTACATACATAACTAATCAATTAGGCGGTAGTGAAATAACTTGCGGTCGGTTACAGGTGAGAGCAGGCAATTCCAGGAGAATCATGACCTGTGGCAATTGCACTCATGGGAACTGGAGAGGTGTCTCCTTAGGTTGTACTTGAAAGATGCAGTTTAGGGACAATGGGCTATGGGCGGGGAAGCCTGTTGAACAGTTTGACGCCCTTGTAGGAGAGGGTGTTTTGACCTTGGGTAGTGCGACAGAAGGGGAGGGAGAAGAAGATGGAGGAGGACAGTCTGGTGGTCCTTGCTGGGGCTGACTTGGGAAAGACGGAGATAATGCTGCAAGGTAGAAGTCCCAGAGTCATTCTGTGGAAAAAGGTCAGGATTTTGCTATCCAGCCTGTCCTCGAGAGGGGCCAGTTTATGAATTTGTACAGGTCGCAGTGGTGGGAAAGTCTACGGAGGCCTGTGACAAACCCAACACGACTATGGTGGGTGCTCTGTAATCTCCTGAAATTTCTTGGGGAGAGGGAAGGGTAGTAGATTAGAGCTCCGTAGTCAAAGATGGGAAGCAGGAAGCTGGTTCATATTTTTTTTTTTGCAATTGTTTAACCAGGAGCAGCACACTAAGCTGAAAGCTTGTTTACAGGTGCGACCTGGGAGCACAGGGAAGTTAAGTGACTTGCTCAGAGTCACACAGTATGCAAGTGGGATTCAAACCCAGGTCTCCAGACTTGCAGCTCAGAGCCTTAAACCACTGCACCACACTGCCTCCCTAAAGGTGGTGGCAAGTAATATCCTGGATTCAGGGATTAGGAAAGGTTTCACATGGTATAACATGTCAAGTCTTGGTGTGCTTTCTTAATTATCATAGTATCATAGTAAAAGCCAGCAGAATAGGCCCCATGGTCTATTGTGTCTGCTTGGAAGCCAGCCCCCTACTGAGAGATCACTCCTCCACCCCCCCAGCCCCATAGGTGGTCTTCCCTGGCCTCAGTTTCCTCCTGTTCCTGTCCCAACCCTTCTTGAATCCCTCCATTGTGGTCTCTTCCACCAGACTCCTGGGCAGTGCGTTCCATGGTTCCACCACCCTCTCAGTGAAGAAGTGTCTTCTGTGCTCCCCCCTGTACTTCCCCCCTTCCAGCTTCCACTCATGCCCCCTGGTAGTTCCCCCTTCTTGAGCCTGAACATTTCCCTGGCTCCACCCTTGTTTATCCCCTTTACATATCTGAAAGCCTCTATCATGTCCCCTCTGCCCATCCTCTAATCCAATGTGTACAGATTGAGTTCTTCCAGTCTCTCCTCATAGGTCCTACCCCCCATGCCCTGAATCATCCTGGTCACCCTCCTCTGGACTCTCTCCAGCAGCGCTGTGTCCCTGTGTTAAGAAGGGGTCTCCAGAACTGCACACAGTACTCAAGATGCGGCCTAACCAGGGCATTATACAGAGGGAGGATCACCTCCCTCCTCCTGGAGGTAATCCCCCTGGTTATGCAGCCCAATATCCTGTTTTATTTTGCTGCAGCTCCTCGACAGTTCTCACTGTTATTCATTTTGCTGTCCACAACTATCCCTAGCTTGCTCTCATCAGATGTTACTTGCAGTGTGGTCCCTCCCAGGGTGTATGCATGTCCTGGGTTTCTGGCCACCAGATGCAGCACCCTACATTTCCCTGCATTGAATTTCCACCCCCACTTCCTTGCCCACCCCCACAGGGTATCCAGATCCCCCTGCAGGGCCTCTCTCCCCTCCTGCCCATCCGCCAGTGCTCCCAGTTTTGAGTCATCCGCAAAGACACTCAACCTATTCCTAACACCCCACCCCATGTCCGAGACTTAGGAATTGAACAGGAGTGGTCCCAGGACAGAAACCTGGGGAACCCCACTGACGACCCTCCTGGGGGAGGAGACTATCCTTCCAACCACCACTCACTGTATTCGCCCTGTAAGTCAGTTCTCCACCCACCTGAGCAACTGCCCCCCCACCCCCATTCCTCCAGCTTTGTTATTAGGCCATTGTGGGGTACCGAGTCGAACGCCTTACTGAAATCCAGATAGAGGATGTCCACCGGCCTATGTCAGTCCAAAGCACCCATTACCCAGTCATAAAACTCAACCAGGATAGTCTGGAATGACCGCCCCGGTACAAAACCATACTGCCTGTCATTCAGGTGCCCCAACCTTTCCAGCTGCCCCCCAGCCTCTCCTTGACAATGCCCTCCATAATTTTGCCTACCACAGACATCAGGCTAATAGGCCTATGATTCCCCATCTCCTCTCTGAAACCCCCTTGTGGATAGGCACCACATGAGCCACCTTCCAATCTTGAAGCACCCACCCTGTCATCAGGGAGATGTTGAAGAGTGAGGCCACTGGACTTGCCAGCGCATCAGCCAGTTCCTTCAGCACCCTTGGATGCAACCCATCTGGCCCTGGCGCCTTCTCAATATTTAGCGACTGGAGGGCCTCTCTCACCCTATCTGCTGTAATTTTGTCCTCCCATCCCACCTCCTCATGCATCCTCTCCTCCCCTTCTAGATATGACCCATCCCTTGCCCTAGCCTCATCCAGACCTTCAGTCTCCAACTGACCTCCTGGCTCAGTGGGCTCCTCTCCCCTCCCATCGGGTTGAAAGGATCCCCCACCTCTCGTGGTAAAGACAGAGGCAAAGTACTCATTTAGCACCTCTGCTTGTTTCCCAGCTTCCTGCGCCCCCAGTTCTAATCCTGCTGATCTGGGCCCTCACTTTTCTTTTCTCCCCTATGTACCTATAGAACCCCCCCTTTCACGGATATACCATGCCTGGTTAAGCTCCTTCTTTGCTTGGCCCCCCTTTACCACCCTGGTGACCTTCTTAGCCAGAAACTCATACTCTTCTCTCCCCCTAGCCCCCCTTGAGCGCTTTAAGCATGCGTAGGCAGCCTTTTTTTTCCCTCACCGCCTCCTGCACTCCCCGAGTCCACCAACACGGCTTGCTGGCCCTACATTGCTTGCACGTTACCTTTGTGCAGGCCCTTGAAACCTCCTGCACCCACTTCTTAATGGTCTCCCAGAAGCTACCAGTGTCCGTGTCTGGTCTTATCTCATCCAAGCACCCCTTAGAAATCCTTCCCATGCCCTCAAAGTCCACCCCCTGAAATCTATTACTTCTGTGTTAGTGTAAATTTTCTCTCCCCCTAGAAACATAAGAAACCAGAGCGTGGCATGATTACTACCTGCCAATGGGCTGTTCACCTCCAGGCTCATCTGGTCATTATCTGCTAGGACAATGTCCAGGATCCGATCCTGCCTAGTAGGCTCCCCACATGCTGAACTAGGAAGGTACCCTGGAAGACATCTCTCAACCTCTGCTCCCTGGCCACTAAGGATGTCATAGTGCCCCAGCCTGCCCCCGGCATGTTCAGGTCGCTCATGATCACCACCCTCCCATTTTCGAGGCCACAGTGACCCCAATGTTCTTAGCCAGATCATCCTCCAGTTCTGCTTCCATTGAGGAGGGTCTGTACAAAACCCCTATTTTTAATCTTTTACCCCCCTCGTTTGTAGGGTTACCCAAATTGCCTCCACAGTTCCCTCTGCCGTCTCGATGCCACTAACTACGATGTCATTTTTGACTATCAATGCGGCACACACCCCTTTTCCCACCCCTCTATCCTTCCTAAACATTGTGTAGCCCTCTAAATTTAGGTCCCAATTGTGCCTCTGGGTGGCCCATGTCTCAGTAATTGCTTCCACGTCTGCTGCACCCTCAATGAGCATTGCCTGGAGCTCTGGCTTTTTATTGCCCATGCTCCTGGCATTGATCAGGACCGTCCTCCACCCTTCCCCCTCTCCAATCTTCTCAGCCCAGCGCAATACCCCGTTTCTCCTCCCCACTCAGATCCCCCTGGTCTTTTAATACTACCCGCAGGCCGCTTTGCATGGTCTAGTCCTGAACCCTCAAACTTCCTCACTGGGGCTTTCAGTCTTTCTAGCCCTCCCCACTTTACAACTTTAAACCCCACCTGTCACCTATGAACACAAAAAGTTTCAGTTTAAGGATCTCCCTCCCCTCCAGGTTGAGATGCAGCCTATCCCTGGCAATTATATGCATGTTAATTGAATTCGAAGCCTTCATAGAAAAAAATATACTTTCAATGATTAACAGTTCACATGTTACAGTTTATAAAGCATGATAAAATATCATAAAAGAAAAGATTATTTTTGGAAATGATCGGAGGACACTTAGTGGTTGCTTTTGTCTACGAATAAGCACATTCTCGGCTTGTCGCTAGATGGCGCTGTGCTGAAACCGATTGAATCTTGAGCTAACTCTACTGCCTCCCTCTTGCTTTTCACAGTTTCCTTGATCGGGGAGTGTAGGGTCTTTCAATCCCGGCATCCTCCGGTAACCGGCCACTCATCATGGCGGATCCGCGAGAAAAGGGATTGCAGGATTACCGAAAGAAACTCCTCGAGCACAAAGAGATTGACGGCCGACTCAAAGAATGTAAGGGAAAGATGATGATATCCGGGAGTTATAAAATAATGTAGCAGAGTATGAGTTGTGGGGAAATGAGTGAAAGAAGACGGATTAGGTAGCTCTATGTGAACTCGCTTTGTCATTCATCCATAGGAATTGACAGAAGAGTTATTGCTGGTGACTTTAAGTGGGGATATGGACGAGTTACCGTTTGCAGCTTGTATCCGTTAGTATGAGTTGAGGAAAATGAAATAAGGAGGATGCGGAGTATACGACGAATGTTGATGCTGAGGTAGTCGGGGTTGAGGCCGTCTAGTGTACTTAGCATTCATAGCAACCTGTGTTTCAGTAATACTACGTACCGTGTTAATAGGGTGACAAAAATGACGTTTTACGTAACTACACCAAACTCGTTAATTTTGTAAGGTTGTTCATTTCTTTGCTTGTATTGGTTTGGTCTAGTGGAATCAAGTTTCTGTCATTGATAATGGATTTGTGTGCTTAATAACCAAGCTAGATATTAAAGTTTCCCCCAAGAAACAGACTAGTTAAACCATGGTAGAAAGTTTGTGGGATGAACATTACTTTTTTATACTTACAAAGGCACAATTGGACCGTCTAATTATAAATATTAAATAACCAAGCTCCAAGTGTCTCTTCTCATTAGTGTTGGCCCTACAACTCCTGAATTCTGTTACTCTTGAGCAGAGGATATTAGGGCATTCCAATTTGATCACCCCTCCCCCCCAGTATACATGTATGTATTTGTTATGGAAGTACTCCTACTGGGGAAAGATGCCTCTTATGTTGATTAATTTGTATGTAGTAGGCAAGTATGATAGGTGCTGCTTGTATGGTGACAGACTCATCTATTTTCTATCCCATACCATTTTCCCCCTTCAGCCTCCAAACCTTCCTCTTGTGGGGTTTTTTTCCTAGTACTTTTTCTGTAGCAGTAACCTCTATTCTGCCACACCAGCAGGAGACTCGCAAGACTTGCCCCATCTGTGACAGGAGCCACACTGGTGGCAGCTTACCCAGGAGGAGAAAGCCTGTTATCTCAAGGCTGGATGCCTGTATCAGAAGGGCTGCTGTGCAAGGGGATCTGTGTGCCTCCCCTTCTCTGGGCCACCAAAGAAAAGGCCTGACCTATAGTGAGAGATGCTAGCCACCTGTCATTTCACAGCTCCTGAGGACTGTGCTCAGATGTCTGACATGATTAGGAGTATGGGTTAGGGCACTGAACCAAAGTCACACATATGGTGACTGGAGACACTGGTTTGTCAGGCCAGACACTAAATATATTTTGAAGAGAAACTTTTAGCATTGTAAACTTACAGCAGTATATCCAGCAGTCTCCGATAAGAGTAACTGCTTCTATACCAGTTAGGTGTTTCTTCCTGTATATGATTGTTTGCAAACACTCTCACTCCCTGATGTCAGCATGCAGGGTTCATTTTTGGGTGTGAGATTGGGACAATTGGCACACAGTTTTACATTTTGACGTACCTTTTCTTCTATCTTTGGGCAGCCTGTTCACTGTTATAGAAGTTTTAAACTGCTGTTTTATGAATCTGAGCTTGGTTGAACAATATGACTTACTATTTTTTTCATGTGACCCTTACGTTTTATACTCAGTGGGTCAGTGTCCCACATAGATAAATGTCTGAAATGAACCCTGAGCATGCAGAGACATTTCTTGCAAAACCAACGCCTTTTCACATCAGAATTTGTGTGTTCTGTTATATATGGACTAATGTATGTGGTTGTGTACATTATGTAAGCAGTACGACTTGATAGGGTATGGGCTGTTGTCTGATAAGAAGCAGGTGTCTAATGAGGCACAAGGTGCTTGCACAAAGTACCTTTAGTTCAATGAAAGTGCTCATAATCTGACAACAACCCACATCCCAGGAGTGCATTATTGCTCATATAAAATGGGTACCATAACTCATTACCTCCTGGGCGGCCATTATGTGTCAGGTAAACGGTGGATAGTTTGGACTTCATATGGAGCAGTTAGAGGTAAGGAGATGAGAAGATTTGAAAAAGGAAAAAAAAAAAAGGAACAAAAAAGATGCAAAAACCTTTGAAAGATTGGTTTTTGTTTGTTTTTAATGTAAAATAGTACACCCATTACAGCAAAACTAATGAATTTGTAGTGAAAGCATCTGGTTGCCAGTAGAGGATGCATGTGCTTTGATCTTTGTTTTGCAACTTGCTGGAAAACTTAAATTAGCCCCACCACATTGTATCTCTGTGTACTCCCCCCTTCTACTTCTTTTCCACCTCCCACTACCACCACCACTGTAGCCTGCTTATGCTTTATTTACAAAAAAAAGTACCCATCGTGAAATAGGAGCTTCTGGCTGTTTCAGGTGAGCGACTTCTGTTTTTGGTAGTAGAAATGTGACTAGATCGGGGCACTCCTGTCTTTACTACTTCTCCCACCACATCACTGTAGCCTGCTGTATGCTTGTGTTTTTTTTATTTTTTTATTTTATTTAATTATTATTAATAAAAAAAAAACAGTAACAAGCTTTGTAAAGTAAGAGCTCTTGGCTTCAGGTGATTGACTTCTGATTTTGGTAACAGGAGGGTGGTGAATAGATAAGGGTGCTCCTGCCTGATCTCTTTTGCTTTAAGTATCACTAGTGGACTCCCCCAAAATCGCACCTTTTAAGAATTCCCTAAGAAAGGAACTTGCTTTGAAATCTGTTTGCCGTTGCATTATATGACCAGATACCTCTGTATAATGTGGCTTGTCTGCCATCTGACTGAACTCTACACTGGCATACCTTGTTTGCAGCCCTAATGTCTGTACTTGACCTGGTGAAATCTTGTGGTGTATACTGTAAATATTCTAAGTTATACATTTGCTATTGATGTGGCTTCTCTGTATACCTGTTTGTTTCTGACATTTGTTATCTGAATTTCAAATAAATTAAAGGGGGAAAGTTTCAGAAAAGTGTTACTGTCACGTGCCTGGATTTTGAGGAGTGAGATGACGTGGGGGTGGGGGGAGATGGCATGGGCTGCATATGAGGCACAATAAAGGAGCGAGTATACAAATACTGCCAACCTGTGGGAGTGCAGAAACTTGGGTATGTGGATTAAAGGTCTTCAAAAACAAAAATGACAGCAAACTGTTTTCAGAAGGTTAGTTATTTATATAAAATGTCATGAGGCATATGTTTCTTAGTTGTAGGGTGGGGATGGATATTCTATATGAAGGGTGACAGTGGATTAGGGTAAGTAATTGTCACTAAAAATACTACCAACAGCTTAATCTGGTTCAGTTTCAGTTGGTTACCATCTGTAGCTCCCCTCCTCCCCGTTACTGCTGGAAAAGGAACTTGTAGTCTCAGTGGGCTTACCAGGTCAACAAAATTCGAAGATACTGTGACATCTTCGGTGCTCTCACTTATCGGCTATGGGATTGTCGTTTACGGCTCCGCTGACCCTACTGCCCTATGCTGTATTAAGGTCTCCCTAAATAAAGCCTGCAGACTTGTCCCATGATGCGACCATTGGACCCATACCTGTGAGCTCTACCGTCGCACCAGCTGGCTTAACTTCGACCAGACTGCTTGGTTACCAAACCTGTCTCCTTGCCAGAAAGCTCTCACTTTGTTCCTCCCCCTGGGACTTCGCCATAGTGTGCAGCACTCCACCCAACCCTGGACAACTCAAAGCTCTCTGTCTGCCTCTCTCTTAGTATCCCATTGCAGGACTTCCCTGGGACAATGCTCCTTTTTCTGTAGGGTCCCCTTCTGGTTGAATGAACTACCTCTTGCTGTCTCTCTGGAGCAACGTCTAGGCCCATTTAAATTCCGAGACTGCTCAGAAATTCTCTCCCACTCCTGCTGCAACTGCGCTAGTCCCTATCTGCAAAGCGGATGCAAGTCACCCACCACTTTCCCTTTGACCTGGGGTCAGCCCCTACCACTTGATCCTGCAGAAATTTATTTATTGCAAGCTAAGATTCACACCTTTGTGCATCAGCTCTTTACATAGGTACAACGTCAAGGACCAGTACAGTGCATACAGACAAATCATTGTTACAGATAAATTAAACAGGTAGTTTCCAGAAAATGAAAATACAGGGATGACAAATGGTACATAGCAGTCATCAAGCGGGTAGAAGAACATCCTTGTCAGGTAGCACTGAGTGACAGTCAGAGGTGTGCTAGAGGAGGCAGCGGGTGAAGGGAACTGGTCTGGCAGATGTTACCAAGGTAGTAGAAGGGGGTTGCAGGTCGTGAGGGAGGAGGAGGAGGGGGTGAGAGGGAGTAATAGAGGGTAGGAGGTAGAAGGACAGGAGGAGGTTAGTGCTAGAAGTGGCCTATAGGGTCAGATGAATTGGCAACCAGACTGTAGTTTATTGATCACTGTCTTTTGATACTGTGACTGTTGATGCTTACTGCTCACTGTCTGACTCGGGCTGGATCTCTCCACCCTTGAATTTGTTACTTGTCCTCTTTTCAACATTGTAATATTGCTCCCGTTCTTGTCTTTCTTGTACCCTGTTATGTTGTTTTATTTCTGATGTGGAGCCTTTGCAAAGGAGTCCTTGACTCAAAGGTTGTAATTCTTTCAATAAGTAAATAGATGTTTACCTAACTCATATGGCTGCCAGAAATATTTAAAAAAAACTTTCTGGAAGGCATGGATATAGAAGTATTGGAGGGAGAGGGGTGGACACTAGTCCATTCTCGGAGGATTGGGTCTTGAAGGGACTTGCTAATCTAAAAGTGGACTTAGTGATGGGGCCAGATGGGATGTATTCAGGGGTATTGAGGGAGCTCTGGGAGGGACTGGCTGCACCTTTGACAGTCCTATTTAACAACTCATTGGAAACAGGAGTGATTCTGGAGGACAGCAGATGTAGTCCTAACCTACTGCACAGAAGTGGTAGCAGGGAAGAGGCTGGCAATTAATAGGCCAGTCAGGCTGACCTCAGTGGTGGGAAAGTTAATGGAATCACTGCTGAAGAAAAGGATTACGGAATCTCTTGAATCAAATAGATTCACGGGGGTGTGTGTGTGTGTATGTGTCAAACAAATCCGATACATTCTTTGGATGGGTGTTCAAGGAACTAGCTCAAGGTGGAGCAGTGGACAAAGCCTACCTAGATTTCAGTAAGGCGTTCAACACCCTTGCACATATGAGAAAGTCCAAAAGTGGTTAATGGGGTAAGAAATAGGTTGGAGGACAGGCTGCAGAGGATGGTGGTAAATGGGAGTTCAGTCCGAGGAAGGGAGGGACAGTGACTAGCGGGGTGCCTCAGGGATCTGTGCTGGGACCTGTTCTCTTTAATATAATGTAGATAATGTATAGTTGTATAAATATATAAAATTGTTGTAAATCTGTATAGGTCTAATTACCTGCTAATCTGTGCAGTATACTAACATACTAAAATGCCAGCTGAATAGGCCTAACGGTCTTTCGTGTCTGCTCGTTTGGTCAGTCCCCAACCTGGGTGCTGACCTTGCTGTCCCCATCGCCTTCTCTGGCTTCTCCCTTCCCAGTTCCGGATATTCTTGCTGCATTGGATTTTGCTTCCAGAACCCTTCCCTGTACCTGTCCCACCCCTCTTGAACCCTCCACTGTCTCTGCCTCCACCAGCCCCTAGGCAGTGCATTCCATGGCTCCACCACCCTCTCAGTGAAGTAGCACCTCCTCCTTTCTCCCCTGAATCTTCCCTCCAGCTTCCACCCATGCCTCTAGTGGTCCCTTCCTCCTTCCTTCAAGCACCCCGACTGTTCCTCCCCATTTACCCTCTTCATGTACCTAAAGACCTCTATCATGTCCCATGATCCCTCTCTCTTCCAATGTGTACATATTTAGCTCTTAGAGCCTCTCCTCATGGTCCTGTCCCCCAAGCCTCAAATCATTTTGGTTGCCCTCCTCTGACCCTCTCCAGGAGGTTAATGTCCCGCTTATGTGTCCTCCAAAACTGCACGTAGTACTCAAGGTGCGGCTCACCAAGCAGTTATACAGAGGAGTATCACTTCCTCCTTCTGAGGTGATCCCCTAGCGATGCATCCCAGCATCCTGTTGGCCTTGGCTGCTGCCCTCCCACAAGTCTCAGAGTTGTTCATCTTGACATCCACCACCACCCCCAGGTCCCTCTCAGCCATCAAGACTTGTAGCATTTCCCCAGCGTACACTTGACCTGGGTTTCTGGCCCCCAGGTGGAGTACCTTGCATTTCCCTGCATTGAACCTCAGCTTCCACTTTCTAGACCATCTTTCCAGAGCCTCCAGGTCCCCCTGTAGGGCCACCCTCCCCTCCTCCCCATCCACCACCGCCCCAGTTTGAGTCATCTGCAAAGAGACTCATCTCACTCCTGATTCCTGTCCTTATGTCCAATACGAGAAGTTGAACAGAAGGGGCAAGGACTGATCCTGTGGGACCCCAATTATGACCCTCCTTGGGGATGAGACTATCCCCCCAACTACGACCCTCTGGGTCCGGTTCTGGAGCCAATTGCCTATCCTTCTGATCATCTGGTTCCCCACCTCCATTTCTCCCAGCTTATCCAACAGGCCCACGTGAGGAACAGAGTCAAATGCCTTGCTGAAGTCTAGAAAGAGGACATCCACTGGTCTACCCAGGTCCAAAGCACTTGTCACCCAGTCATAGAACTCCACCAGGTTTGTCTGACACGATTTCCCCGGGATGAATCCATGCTGTCTATCGTCCAGGCACCCTGACTTATCCAGGTCCCCCCCTAGCCTCTCTCTTGACAATGCCCTCCATCACCTTGCCCACCACCGAGGTCAGGCTGACAGGCCTGTAGTTCCCTGCCACCTCCCTTGATCCCCTTGTGATAGGCACTGTATGCGCCACCTTCCAGTCTTGGGGCACCCACCCTGTCCTCAGAGAGATGGTGAAAAGCTCTGCCGGGACATCTGCAAGTTCCTTCAGCATTCTGGGATGTAATTTATCCGGCCCCGGTGCTTTCTCCGTCTTAAGGGAGCTGAGGGCTTCCCTCACTCTCTCTGCTGTGATTTCCACTTCTGGTACCCCTTTTCCCTGCTTAGCCCTCCCCCCACCTGCCAGTGATGCCTCCCCCTCTCCCCAGACCTGCCGATCGGTAAGGGCCCCCTCCTCAGTGTCTCTGTCTTCTCCCATGTATGATGCAGCACCCCCATTTTCCCTGGTGAAAACTGAGGTGAAGTACTCATTTAGTACCTCAGCCTGCTCCCCCGGGTCTTGTGCCCATCTCTCCCCTGATTTAATCCTGCTAATCTGCCCCTTCACCCTTCGCTTTTCCCCAGTGTATCTAAAGAACCCCTTGTTCCCTCTCTTAATTTCCCTGGCCAGGTTCTGCTCCTTCCTTGCCTTAGCCGCCTCACCACTCTAGTGGCCCTTCTAGCCATCAGCTCGTACTCCCCCGATCCCTTTCACTCCTTGAGCACTTGAATTGCTTATAGGCTGCTTTCTTTCCCAAACCACCTCCTGGACCTCCCTGGTCCACCAACAGGGTTCTGGGCCCCACCGTATCGCCTTACTCTGCACAGGTGCTGGTAGCATCCTGCACCCTCCTGATGATTTTTCACCCACTATCAGCGTCCATGTCTGACCCAATCCCATCCAAATGCTCCTTAAGGATCCTTCCCATTTCCTTAAAATCCGCCCCCCTGAAGTCGGTTACTTCCGTCTTTGTGCAGCCTTCTACCCCTCCTAGGTCCAGGCAGAACCAGACCGTGGCATGGTCACTCCCCGCCAATGGGTCCCTTACCTCCAGGCCCCCAATCTGGTCACTGTCTGCCAGGACCACATCCAGTACCCATGCCTCCCTGGTCGGTTCCCTCACCTGCTGAGTTAGGAACGCGTCTTGAAAGACATCCAACAACCTCTGTTCCCTGGTCGCAGAGGATGTCATAGTCTCCCAGTCTGTTCCTGGCATGTTTAAGTCCCCCAACACCACCACCGTGTTATAATATAGTATAGTATATAATAGGTCTGTTTCACTTACTGTATGCTGTGCTTACAGTGGCTCTCTACCTGTTGCCTGTAATTGTTGACCTTGTAAATTTTTTGTTGCTTGTTACTCCTTTCCACTCCTGCCAGGACATACCTGGAAATGAGCAGTTGCTGCTCAGTGTTCTTTTCCTGGTTAAAACTTTTCAAATAATGTCTTTATTGCAGAGAGCTGGAAGGGAAGGTTGGCCTCTTTGCGGATGGCACCAACATTTGCAGTAGATGGACACTGGGTGTGTGTGTGTGTGTGTGTGTGTGTGTGTGTGTGTGTGAAGGATGAGCAGTGACCTGAGAGAACTAAAGGCGTGCTGTGGTCAAGGGTATGGCAGCTGGGTTTCAGTGCATAAAAGTGCAAAATAATGTACTTGGGGCACAGAAATCCATGAGTGGAGCACAAAATGGGTGAGGTGGTACTGATCACCACCAAACAGGGTTAATCATAGTGGATGACCTGAAGGTGACCAGGCAGTGCAATGAGGCAGTTGGGAGAGCTGTTGGGATGCTGGGGTGCAGAGGGAGGAGTATGAGCAGCAGAAAGAAGGAGGTGCTGTTCTGTTGGCGCTATACAGATCACTAGTAAGAGTGACCCCACCTAGAATACTCTGTCCAGTTCTGGAGACCATGGCCCTGATTCTCAAAGGGGGCTGCGTTTGGCGCAAGCTGCGGCAAACTGCAGCTTGCGTCAAAGCCCTCTGTGCCAGGGACCCTGCACCCGATTCAGGTACGGGACATGTCCTGGAGCCTAAGTCCCCTTAATCGTGGCAGCACCCCCCGTATGTATCCAACGCATGGCACATGGACAGGGTGTGTCGCAAGCCCCTTGTGGCAATGCACAGCTGGTACCCCCTATCCCGATGGCCCCAGCGCAGGCCAGTAACCCTCCTGGTGGTGGTGATGGTCCAGCCCCCCCACCCCAACAGATAGTGCTCACCCCATCCCCAGATAGAGCAGGGGACCAGCATAGCCCTCCACACACCTCCGCGGAGGTCCCCGACTGCAGGTGCGTGAGGACTGTACAGTGCATACGCTAATATAGCGTGTACACTGTACAGTCTGCTGCACATTCCAGGCAGTTTGGGACCCTGGAGGTGTGTGGAGGGCTGTGCTGGTCCCCTGCTCTGTCTGAGGATGGGGTGGGGGGCACTATTCCACCATGTGGGTGGCACTAGCGGGACATGTACTGGGGTAGCATCAGGGTTTAGGGTGGGATGGGGACAGTACTAGTACCATGGGCTGCATAGGGGATGGGGGAAGTACATTACCATGGACATAACATGGGCCCTGGCACCACTGGAGGACTGCGGCATAGTGCCACATACAGAGGTTGTGCCCAAAAGAGCATTTTCTGAATCCCCTTAGAACAGACACATTCCGAAGAAAGGGGGGGTAACCAAGCGAGGTACGAGTTCTAGGGATGTCCAGGAGGAAGAAGACTGACTTCCTTAGGGAACAAGTGCAGTGTGAGACATGGAAGAGAGAGAGAGAGAGGAGACATAGACTGGGAGTTTATTGTGTAGTGCTTTAAGCCTCCATGTGCCAAGGTGTAGCAATCTTCTGGAGGTTAGGGACATCCGCTCAACAAGAGAATGCAAGTCACAAGTCACCACTTTTCGAGTCTCTGTCTCTCAGTGGAATAGCACAAACTTCACACAAGTGTTCCTTCAGTTATGGTGCAAGTCCCAGTAATAACAAACAAAAATCCTATTTTTTTTTTTCTTTACCTGAAGCAGTACTAGGATTCCATTTTGTTGGAGTGCCTCTAGTGGTGACATCACCAGTGTCCTGTTCTGGCTCATGTTACTGCAAGCCGGCTGCAGTTTACTGCCACCTTGTTCCCAGGTTTGAAGTGCTACCCCCTGCTCAAGGCACCCACTAGTCCCCACATCCTCGCCCAAGTCCCTGAAACAAAAGTTAGTTTTTTTTTTTTTTTTAGCTGCCTTCATATAGTGGCCGTTCTGAAATACAGCCCCCTGCCCTCCCCCTGTAGCCTCTGAAAGTGAAATCTTATTGCTGATCATGCCCAAGGTCATGTCATGAAGTGTTACTGTGGGAGGCTGTCGTCACAGAAACATAGAAAAGTGACGACAGGAGACCGAAGATCCATTGAGTCTGCTCTGGGTTTCCCCTAGACCTGGTGTGGATCCTGGGATCTAGCCCTCCTACTGCTTTTTACCCTTTAGCTAGCCCCCAGTTCCCCCGTAGTCCTTGCTCTACCCAACCCCCCTTTGAAAGCTGTTATGGTCCTTGCAGTCACCGCTTCCTTCAGCAAGCTGTTCCAGGGCTTTACCATCCTTTCTGTGAATAAATAATATTTCAAATCCCTCTTGCCTTTTAGCTTCCAGTCGTGCCCCCTGGTGGCTGAGCCAGTGACCCTTTGGAATAGTTCTGTATGTGGCACCTTGTTAATGCCTCTTAAGAATTTGTAGGTCTTTATCGTACCCCCTCTCTGCCTCCTAGTCTCCAGCGAGAACAAGTTAAGTTCTCTGTCGCTTCTTGTATGAGAGATCGTGGAGACCCTCTATCATCTTGGTTACTATTCTCTGCACAGTCTGTAGCCTGTCATTGTACTTCTTAAGGTGTGGAGTCCAAAAATTGGATGCAGTACTCCAAGTGGGGTCTTACCAGGGACCTGTAGAGAAGGAAGGTCCACTTCCCTGCTCCTGATGTTGAAACCTTTCCCAATGCAGCCTAGCATTTTGTTTGCCTTGCTGTAAGCTTTGTTAAATGGGCTCGTTAAGGGTGTCTCGTATGATGACCCCCGAGATCCCTTTCTTCCTGAGAGGTGTTGAGTTTGACCTGACTCATACCTTTGGGAATGAAGACGAGTGAGCTGCTCTACTGCCTGAATGGTCTTCTCTCTTCCATGAGATAACCTCTGGCATGACTGGTAACAAAATTTCATTTCTGGGGGGCTGTTGGAGGAGGGCAGTGGGGGCTAGCGCCAGCAAGTATGTTGAGTGACGGTTTGATTTCAGAATGCCCACTATATGAATTTTGCCAGGATGGGAGGTTACTGATATTTTTCAGATAGGGGAACGCCTGGTTTTGTTTAGAAGTCAGCACAGTGGTAAAAAAAAACACAAAACAGAAAACTAATATACTTTTGTTTTCAGAGGTTTGGAGGGAGGAGGGAAGTGGAGACTTGTGGGTGTGTTGGGAGGTGTCTCAAGTTGACATTTGCAGCCTCTTCAGTCCTACCCACACACCCAGCCCCCGCCATTCGCCTTACCCAGGACTTACCTCCATCTCCGACAGAGTGTCTTACCTCCCAGGGCGGGGCTGTTGAGAGTGGAGCTGTACCCCTGACAGAGACGCAGATTATGCCCTTAAGAGAGGAGTGTCTCAGTCGGCGATGGAGGGGCCTGCATTTGAGGGGTGGACATCTTCCTGCAGTGCCTGGTGGTGTTTTTCCTGCTTTTCTGACACGAAGAACCCCATGATGTGCAGGTACACGTGTGCATTGCACAGCATCGGCTTCCCCTTCAAGTGCTGTGGCTCCGCTTGCACAGCCACTTGCGGTCACCCTGGTAGCAGTAGCAGAGCTGAGTCAGTCGACCCTCTTCCCCGAAATGGAGGGTGTCCTCTGGGATGCTCATCACACCTCCCCCAGCCGGCCATCTGGCTCAGGCTTGTTCCTGAACCTGGTTTGTCAGTGTTGTGAGTGGTAGCGTTGCTGCTACGATGGCAGTCCAGCCGCTACTGTACTGTTTTCTAAATGCAAGCACTCTCACTATAGTTGCTGTTGGTTGCATCACTTCCTGGTTACTGAATCTGCTGTGTGGTCAACAGAGACGCAAAAAGGAGGGTTAATAGAGCAGAGGAATAAAAATTTCATATTAAGGTATGTAAACCTTTGCAGGGTGTTTTTAAAAATTCAGTGTGCTCTGATTGCTGCATAATAGTGACAGTTGCCTATATATAGGGGTGACTCTTTCCCTTTAAAGGAGGACACAGTCCTTTGTGTATTCAAAGGGTCAGTAGACAGCATCCCAAAATACATATTTCCTGTCCAATATAACCGCAAAACCACTGCTAAATAACTCCATTTACTTGTCACCAACAAACAGAATTTAATTTTAGAATAAGTTATTGGGTGTAAATTTTGGATTCCGTTTTACTGGAAAGTCTATTTAGTGCTGGTGAAAGATGAGAGACTGCAAGTACTAGAGAAAAGTACTAGGGACTAAAGCCCTCTGCTTAAGCAAAGGACCAGGTAGTGCAGAGAAAGAACAGTGCATGCTTCCCAACACTAATGTATTCAGTACTGTTGAAATGTGAGGGTTTGACAGCACTGGAGAATGCAGCCATCTGTTACCTATATGGCCAGTTCCAGACGGAAGAGGAGTACCTTCAAAGAAATTCTGCAGACTTGCCAACGCAAACAGGTATTGGGACAGTTTGCACTATTTGCCAAACTAGTACATAAATGCTACACTTGATCACTGGAGGGGATTTTGTCACAAGAATAATGAGCTCAATAAAATACAGTTACTACACTGCCAGCATATTTATTATTACTGTGATATGCATAGTGCATACACTTGGTAAAATTGATTTCTGAGGAGTGTCTGAAATACATAATGGTTGCTACATTGCAATCACAGAGATTATTATAATGATCTGTCTAGTAGTCATAGTGAGAAACTGATCCCTCACCCATTCACTATATACACACTGTTGACATCACAAGGGGGCACAAGCCAATTCCTGTTTCTTTTGCTCTCAGCTTTCCTCTTTTTACTGCTTGCATTACCCCCCACCCCCACCCCCACCACTACCACACACACACACACTTACTGGCAATATCCTGTCGAGCCCTAGAGCAACGGTGTCCATATTCTGGTGCAAAGGGTTCAAAGGCCATTAATGCTTTCTTAAGGATTACTGCTTCAATACAGACAGACTCATGAAAGATTACTGCAAATAGCCACACTAATTTTTTTCTTCATCGCCACAAGGATCCTGGGGTATATCCCATCTGACCTTTGGATGTACCAGTCTTTATCTTTGCCAGGTAGTTAGCTACAGGGGCAGGTGTGATGTCCATAGGTTGCTGTGTGGTTACTCTTGATGCCATGGGCCCTTCCAGTGCCCCCCAGCTCTTTAGTGAACACTGAAATGAGGTGTTCATTCAACTTCTCGACCATCACCTCTAGCTCTTACAGGTTCTTTTACCCCATCCCTTGTTTTCTGCCACCCAGTCCCCTCCTTCACCTTCCTCTTAACATATGTTCTGGAAGAAGGCTTTGGTGTTCTCTGCAGCTCCTAATGCTATCCTGGTTTCCAGACCCTCCTTTTCTTCCTTATTTCTAGTCTTGCAGTCGCTCAGTGCTCCTCTTGTTTGTGTGTGTGTGTGTGTGTGGTGGCAACTTGTCTCCTGCAATACAGACTCCAACCCTAACCCCCTAACACCACATTTCCCAACTTTTAATGGTGGGAATCCTAACTGATGCATTAACAAAGTTTTTTGGCAAGAATTTCCTTATGTTTTGAGAAAGTATCACTCCTTAATGGTATGCATATTTATGTGTGTGCTTCATGTATGCATATATGTATGTATGTGTGGATCCTGCACTTACATTTGTAGGGCAAGTATGACGAAATTGTCAGCATAGCCATGTTATTACCCTACCTGATGTACCTTCTACTGAAAAGCTTCAAATCCCAGCTAAAATGTAAGTCTGCACAACAGCAACACCATTCTGCGCCACAGGTGCAAAAACACATTTTGGCCAGGATTTGAAAAATTACTGCTGTGACATACATTTGTTGGGGTAATAGCAAGTGTATGTTGGAAATTTGGTGTCAAAATATTTAAAATATTTAAATTTCCCCCAAGTTACGAGCGTTCGTAACGAAATTGCAACAAATGGACATAACTCTGCCATTTGTAATAATTTTGACCCCAAATTTTTAACACAAACTCTTATGACACCCCCTCCACGAACAATGTGACTGTCATTATACAAATCCCTCCTTAAAGGTGATTTCACCAACCGACTGTGAAATCGCCTTTCCGGTGGGAGTTGCGTAACGACAGTCACATTGTTCATGATGTAGGGTCCCCAAAAGGCCATGCTGAAAATTATTTGGATCAGAATCTCAAGAAATGGGCGAGTTATGCAAAAAAAAATTAGAACCCCATTGAAATACCTCGAACTGCATTTACCTTAGTTTCTCATATTGAAATCGCCAGTTCCAGCAGCAAGATGTGTCTTCGATTGTGAGAGCGGATCTCAAACCTGGGCCCTCTTCCGATAAGTGAGAGTGCGTGGAGGTGGGTGCACTGTGGGAGGTCTGGTGTGGGTGTGACCGGTGATTGGATGATTTTTTTTTTTGGGTAAAATATAAAAACATCGAGGGATGGTTTTCTTATTTACAGACTTTATGTTGATCTCTACCTCTTTGTTTTCTACAGCTGAAGTTTTAGTTGCTACAGCTTTACTTGTTTTTTTTTCTGTGCCCTCTTGATTATCAGCTGCCTCTAATAAGGGCTGAATTGCAGCTATACCCATGGAGTTGTTTGAATCATGTCTCGGTGCAGGTAAAGTCAGCGAGTTTTTAGTTATTTGTTTTTTGGCTACAGACAGTTTTAAAAAAAAAAAAAAATAAAAAAAAAATAAAAGAACTTCTTGCTGATTTACCACATGATGAAAAACTAACCTGTTTTGATGTGCTCATTGTCTTTTGTGTTTTTAAACAAGGCATTAGGAGTTGAGCTGGAAGGTGAGGCGTTCTCCTTGTAATGGGGTGAATTCTCAGGTGTCGTCGGATGTTGCGAGGGGTTGGGGTTTTTCACCACTTCAGTCATGTTTGTTAAACATGTTCTCTCCTTGTTCTTCACCTTTTGCAGATGGTGAAGATAATGGGGATAGAAACTTAGGTATACCAGAGGTGCACAAAATAGTTTGTAAATTGGAAGATGATAAAATACTACTCACCGTAGTCATCTTCTTTCTTCCAGGGTATTTTTCAGTATCATTAAATCTAGTAGTCGGCCTCCAATAATATTTTAGATTGCCCCCTTCTTTCTTTTTATTTCCCTGAGCCAACTGGCAATGTCCAAAAAGACCAAAGAAATAGAACTGGACTACTGGTTTAAAAAAAGATTTTGTGCCAGTAGAGGCCAACCAACACACAGTAACACTCGTAATGGTATACTGCTAGGTTCTGCAAGGGGAGGTAGGGTGGGACAGTTAATGATACTGAAGAGTACCCTGGAAGAAAGATTACTGCGGTGAGTAATATTTTCTTCTAATCCCAGGTATTCTTCAGTATCGTTAACTCTAGCAGACTATAAAGCAGTACCTTTGGAGGAGGGTTCAGAACCCTGTTTAGGGAACAGACTATGCAGCACTGTTGTGCCAAACCTGGCATCACTCCTGGACTGGATGTCTAGACTTTAGTACTATTTCCAACAAGGGGCTATCCCTAGCTGCTGCTGGTGTAGCAGCTGTACCCATAGTGGAATGTGCCCTTGGGCCTGCTAGGGATTCCTTGCCAGCTTTAGTGTATGCAGTTGTCCTTTCTGAAGCTGGCCTACCTTTACCCATATCACCATAGGTCAGGAACAGCTGTTGCTTTTCCTGTGTATGCTCTGTAATAGGTCAGGGCTCTGTTTACATTGAGACTATGCAATCTGCACTCTCCAGAGCTAGAATGCTCGGTGAAGAAGACAGGTAAAGTAATGGATTGATTCAGATGAAAGTCAGAAACTACTTTAGGAAGGAATTTCCTGTTAGTTCTGAGCACCACCTTGTCTCTGTGGAAAGAAGTGTAGTCTTCCTCCAGACACAGAGCTTGTAGCTCACTTATTCTTCTTGCAGATGTGATGGCTACTAGTTAGATAGTCTTCCAAGTGACAAATTTCAGGTGAGCACTGGCCATTGACTCAAATGGGGGGCTCCATAAGCTTGGCAATACAGATATTCAGGTTCCAGGCCAGAGCTATCTCCCTGTGAGGGGGATGTAGATGGGCCAGCCCTTTAAAGAGTTTCCTGAAAATAGGGTTAGCTGCTAAGGAGACCCCTTTGCCAGCTGACATATATTCAGAAATGGATGCCAGGTGGACTTTGAGTGTGGGTGGCTGAAGTCCGAGTATTTAGGTATGTCTGATATTCCAGCAAGATTGGCCTTTGTGGGGAACCACCCCTTTTGAAGCACACCAGATGGAAAAACTGTTCCATTTGGAAGTATAGGGTTTCCTAGTTGAAGGTTTCCTGGAACCTCTTAGCACCTGCAGGACATCCTCTGAAAGGTGTAGGTCAGCATACTCTCTGTGTCTTCAAGTGCCATGCGTTGACTCTCAGACACCTGAGGTTCAGATATAGAATCATCCCCTGGGAGGATGTCAGTAGATTGTGTCTGTGAGGGAGGTGTATTGGTTGAGCCACTGCCGGAGAAAGCGGCAGTGAGTACCATGGCTGCCTGGCCCAATTTGGAGCTATCAGAATCATTGTTGCTGACTGGGACCTGAGCTTGATCAGGACCCTGAGCAATAATGGAAATAGAGGAAATGCATACAGAGTTTTAACCCTTCTCTCTCCTAAGCTGGTCTCTGGGCTTCCTTACTGCTGGGCTGTACCTACTGATGCTGATCCACAGGCAGGAAACGGACCTCTGGAGCAGGGGACATCCAGCCCTCCACTTCCTGTTCTCCTCAGTTTACTTCCTGCCTTCAGCCTGGCAGGTACTCTGCAGGCAGAGCTCTGCCATGTGGCAGAGCTGAAGACAACAGACTGTAAGTTAAGCAGTTTTGTTTCAATGAGGATCAGCAATCACTGCTGTATGCTGAAATCACAGGGTGGGTGCCAGTCTCAGCCTTGCAAGCTGCACAGTCTGGCCCCATTTTCACCAGGTTGTTTTTTTCCCTGCACATCCTGCACTAGGCCTGAAATGCTACTTAGTGCAGTGTAAAGTGTTTCTCAGGGAAACAAAACGGGCACCGGAGTGATTTGATTTTCAGGGAATCGGAACAAGCCCGGAGTGTTCAGTAACTCGCAACATCTATTTTAAGGGGGTCAGAACAGGATGGGCCCCATCTATCCAGGAGGCTGCTTTCCCTGCGCTTTCTAGGGTGTAAACTGTATGAGGAGTTGGGGAGAATGCATCTTCCCTCAGCTTTTGGGCAGAAACTGCTTGTGTGTTTATTTTCCTGCGAAGGATCGTGCAAGGGAATAAATGGCACACAGACTTGGGGAGACTACATCTCCCCTCAGCTGGCAGCCCCATAACTTTTCCCCATATTTTTTTTTGTTATCCCATTGACAGCATTCTAATTGAGCCACTTGTTGATGGTGGGCCGGCAGTTCGTCTGCGGCAACTTGTTGACGAATCACTGCTCGACAAAGCGCTGCAGGGATAAGGCACTCCCAACGAGCACGCAAAGGGGCTTAAATTATACATGGTAGTCGGCGGCAGGCAATCGGATTACCTCAGCCGCTCGTTGACAGCGGTCCTGCAGTATGACTTAACAACTCCATTGTCGAGCACTACAGCACGGGAGGAATGCTATTATGGAGCCTCTATTGACGAGTACTACAGCGCGGGAGTAGCGCTATTATGGAGCCTTTTGTTCACCATGCTGCGCCCCACCCCCAAACACTGTCAAGAAGTGAGCCAGCTGCCTAGTTTTTTTTCACATCCCTGCATATTCTAGGGGGGAGTAAAATAAAAAACCTTAGAAAAAGGACTACAGCACAAGGGCAGCTCTGATGGCCTTTACAGGACTGGCACAATTCTTAAAGGGCCAGCACAGTTTCTACCTGCTTCAGCAGCAGGACATCAGGAAGGGGGAGTAAGTTGAATTAAGGGAAGTAGGGCCTTTTGTGGTATTATGGCCTCGGACAAGCCTTCCCAGGGCAGAAAAGGTCAGTGTGGCTAGTCGCCCTCTGCTAATGACCTTGCCTGGGTAGTTTCTCCTATAATGTCCAGAGGGCAACGTCTGCAAATGGGGAAGACGTCACGGAGGAAGATTCTCCTCGGCTCAGTATCATAGCCCACGGATCATATTAACCGACAGCTTCCAGAGGGACTCAGCAATCCGCAGCCCCCTCTGACACCACACCTCATAAAACAGTTAAATACAACCCAACAGTTAAATAAGACCACATATGAGACTTCTCTAGAGGATAGAAGAAAATGGACCATCCATAGTCTCATTCCTCTATATTCTCACCCGAGAGGCAGTTGACCTAGGAGGATCAACATTCCGCCTCCTAGGAGAAAGATAAGATATTGAGAGTAACTTAAAGCACCGAAGGGGGCCTTTCTGGCACTCATAGGACCCCAGGTTATCATCTTCTGGAGGGGGAGAGAATGGCCAAATTTCTGTCTAAATAGAGGTCACTGTCGAGATTTCCCTTGGTTCTCACCTGGCGGCTCCCAGCCAACAAAAACAGTTTTTTCTCGCTGGTCATCTGCTGTCAAACCGGCCACAGCTTTTCCCACTCTTCTTACCAACAGGGAAATGGCCAAAGGAGGAGTGGCAACTCTCTTAAGCTTCCTCCCCTATCCAGTGCCCCAGCAGATTTTAAGCTTTTCAGGCTCGGAACGCAGTAACGGGAAAAATGGCTAAAACTGCCATAGAAGCTACCCTCTGATTTCAAACCAAATAGTGAGTCACTGGACAGGACCGTAGAGGCCTTACTTACACAGCAAACCATTCAGAAGAAGCTACACGGGGTGATACTCGATCCCTAGCTCGCCAGAACCCCTGGCTTTGGCCCTAGCAGGTAGTGTCCTCTCCCAGGAGGTGTTTGGTAATGCATGTCATAGTCTAGGGCAAGGGCAGTTCAGGATCCAGAGACCCTAGGTGCAGAATTCATGGCCAAGCTTATAACTGGGCTCAAACTCAACTTCTCGAGGAAAAGTGAGTACGGGTCTCCTTACCTAAGCAATGTAACCTCAGAAGGGACGAATCTAGTGGAGTGGGTGACAGCGATCAACAAGTAGTCACAAGCTATCTGGGCCCATTCTCAAGTAGGGGGCGGACCTTCATATTTCTCGAGCAAGGGGTCCAAACCAAGTCGGTCAGGTGGGTCCTATGCATCGCCAACAAGCCCCCGCTTCATGTCGTGCCCTCCCCTCTCTATGGTGGCTCATCCAAAAACGCAAACCCTCTACAGTCAGAGGATATTGTACAAAGTGCCCCCTTGAACAAAGTGCAGTCACAGAGATTAATTAAGGGGCTACTCCCTATTCTTCATGGCGTAAAAATATATAGGGGGTTCAGGCCCCTCCTACATCTCAAAGGATTGAACAAGCAAAAGACCCATCGGCAGATTCCTATTCAGGAACTACACAAGCACCAGTTCAAATTCAAGGTGGGGGAGCAGTTCTTCTATTCAAAATTCTGACATCTTGAGTATTCCCAAGACCTACGGGCATTATTAACAATGCCATCAGTGGAAACAGTCCACTTAAAGGCCCCACAGCTCGACAAAACAATACATGCAGGGGATTTTCCGGCACCCATAATTCTGCAAGATACCCGTTTGCTTATTCAAAAGCAGTAATGGCGTACGCACTATCCCAGATTCAGAATGGAAGAGCAGTACTTACAAATCAAACTCTACCATTGCTATCTTTTCAGACCCATGGACAGTATTTAAGGTGCTAGTAGTGGTTATAGTCCACTTAAAGGCCCCACAGCTCAACCAGGCATTACAGGCAGTGGCAGAGGTAGTTGGGTCCCCTATGGCACGTGGTTTTCCCATCAACTGAAGAAAGAGCTCCCTAATTCCAAACCAGACCATGATCCTCCTAGGGGGGCTCACATCATGACACATGGTTTCTCCACCCGAAAACTAGATTTTGGGATCTGTAATTGCTCATCAAGGAGTTTTTGTAAGCTCCTCAGCTTCCTGCTTATTTTTTTCACACAGCTCATTAAGACTGATTAAGCCCTTCCTCCAGGGACGATCCCAGAGGTCGGAGGTCATGAAGGGCCACAAGTTAAGCCATCCGCACTAAGTCGGAATCATGACCAATGCAAGCTTCAGGAGCTGGGAAGGACTCACCTACATCAGCTGTTGGCATCGGGCAGGGGATTGCTGTTGGACACATGGTACAGTATAAGTGTTTCTGGGGAACAGTAGGCCATGCCCTGTGACATGCTGAACAGCAGTTCCTCAGACAGGCCAGCTTGATTCCAGCTGACAGTCTGGCAATGCTGACATACACCGACATCGGGGCGAAACGAGAAGCTCAAAGATGCTAAAGGAATCCCTTCTCTTTCAATGGGTTGAGCACCACTGAGCGATGTTTGTTTGTATTGGGACAGAAAAATGTCATAGCAGAATGTCTCAGTTGCAAGGTGGGTTGACCAAGGGATTGCAGCTGAAGGACAGTGCCTCCCACATTCAGACAGAATAGTGGGGCAATACTCAAACAGATCTTTTTGCCTGCTGTCAGAACTCCAGGGTAAAGCAATTCCGTTCCCTGGCCAAGGACAAACCAGCGGTGGCCCAGGACATCTTTTTCGCCATAAACTGGGATCTGTTCAGTCTCCTGTATGCCTTCCTCCAATACCGCCTCTATCAAGAGTCCTCCACAAAGTGAGCTTGGACAGGACAGTCATGATTCTAGTCTGTCCCTTATGTTTTTTTTTTCTGCACTTAGTTGTTTCTCATTCATTGATCAGGGCTACCACTTCGAACATTCAGGTTCAGCCTGGGCATTCTCCATCAAGGTCCAGTTCTGCACCCCATTTTAACAACTAGTCTGTCTCTAGACCTAGAAAGTGAGTGGAAGAACTTTCAAGGAGCTATGCGGCACACCTCCTGCTATTGACATGATGGGGAACTCGTGTGTCTCTTCTACCTCCAAAGTGTATTATAGAATCCAGTGGAAATTTTGTTTCTGGCTTCATTCCAGACATATACAGAACGATGCAATATAATCACCTGTACTACTGCAGTTGCTTTAAGGCAGATGGACAAAGGACTGCAACCAGCCATCTTACAAAGTAGAGTGTCTGCACTGGGGGCACTCTTGACGGACCCTGGGGAATTGTTGAGCTCATACCCCCATGTCTGGTAGTTCTTCAGGTAGCAGTATTAAAACATGTTCAATCCACCAAAGCTATCACCTTGGAGTCTTAACATGGTTTTCAAGGCCCTCTTTAGAGCCTCTCAGGCCATCCAACATGCATCTCGAAAATAAAGGTCCCCCTTTTTTCTCAGTTATTTTTCCAGCCAGGAGTTTAAACAACCTAAAAGCATTGCTTGCCCAAGAGCTGTGCACCCGTTCATCAGGCTGGAACAGTTCCAGTTTTTGTTTGCCAAAGTTATGTCTCCCGTCTATTATAATCCAGGGTTCATTCTTCCTTTCTTCCTTCTGCCCACTCTAAAAGCAACAAGGATGAAAAATTTCATACACTAGACCTGGGAAGAGGGAGAAAAATGTACATTAAGAGAGAGGACACTATTCACAAAACTTCAACTGTGTTCTTGCCAGCTAAAGGGAAAACATTTGGGGCAGTAAGGATTCAATAGGCTCTACAGCCAAACAGATTCTGTTCATCACCTCTGTGGCTTATGATCAGGCCAGAGGATCTTGCCTGGCCCAATGAGAGTCCATGGCCCTCTTTGTGGGCGTAATTCAGAGAAGCATCAACAGCACACTCCTACTGAGTGGCCTTTTTGATCATCCATTCACGCACTATAGCGAAAAAAAAAAAATTCTCACTGGGGGTGATGTCTTCGGCAGAGGCATCCTTTGGCCGTAGAGTATTTCAAGCGGTGGTGAACCCTTAAGTGCTCTTGACATTCTTCCCACCCGGGACATCTGGGGACGTACTGCTTTTGTATATCCCAGTAGTAAGGAAGCCCAGAGACCAGCTTAGGAGAGAGAAATCGAAATTTAAATACCTGTAAATTTTCTTTCTCCGACGGCTGGTCTCTGGGCTTTGGATTCCCTCCCAGAATGTATATAGTTGGCTGGCCTCACGGCCATATATGCCTTAAAATTCTTGTTTTTTGTTTCCAAGTTTTTGTAGTATTACTACATTGGACTGCTTTAAGAAGAACTGAGGAGAACAAGAGGTGGAGGGCTGGATGTCCCCTGCTGCAGAGGTCTGTTTCCTGCCTGTGGATCAGCATCAGGAGGTACAGCTCAGTAGTAAGGAAGCTCAGAGACCAGCCATCGGAGAAAGAAAATTTACAGGTATTTAACTTTCGATTTTCCAGTTCAGCACCATGGCATCCATGGGGACTGACCCCTTGGCTTGGGGTCTGCAACAACATTTTGGCAACTGATGATTCTCTTCTGAGGCAAAACGATCCATCTCTAGAGTGCCCCACCTCCTGAACACTATCCCCAGCACTTGTCTGAGACACGGTCATTTGTGATGGTTCTGGCCGATTCTGCTTAGGGCATCTACCAAAGTGTTGTTTTTCCCTGGAAGGTGGACTGCCACCAGGGATATTTGTAGAGAGTATACTGGACTCCAGATTTTCATTGCCTCTGTGCACAGCAGGTTGGACCTTGTCCCACCCTGCTTGTTGATGTAGTACATAGTAGTGGTATTGTCTGTTCTGACCTGTATCACCTTTCCCTTTATCAGAGATGCAAAAGATTGGAGTGCTAGAGGCACTGCCTTGATCTCCAAAAGGTTTGTGTAGCAGTGGCTCCATGGGGGACTAAGTGCCATGCACTGTGTGTTCCTCTAGATGAGGCCCCCCCAGCCTAGCGGGGAAGCATCTGTTGTGAGTACCATGGTAGCAGACTAAGTCTCAAATGGTACTTTTTTCCCTCAAGTTGCTTCTGTTCTGCCTCCATTGCAGGGCCTGTATCAGGGTCCCTGACACTGGTACTAACTTTGACACCAGTGGGCCCTCAACTTAAAGTGAAATTGGATGTCTCATCTGGAACAGACATCTTTGCTCTGTGCTTGTAGCTGCAGCCATGTATCCCAGCAGTTGCAGAAAGTGTCTTGCAGGACTCTGTTTTGGACAAAAGACTCTGCCATGCTCCCAATACTGTCTGCTCTGTCTTGGGGGGGGGCTTTCCCTATACAGTGCCCAGTTCTGCTCCTAAGAATTGCAGTAGTTGAACAGGTTGCAACACAGACTTTTAAACATTTATAAAGAATCCCAGGGACTCCAGTGTCTCCTGTGTGAAACTCAAGGCATCTCTTTCTTGTGTTCTTCCCACCACCACCACTAACCAGTCGTCCAGATAAGGGAACACCGAGACACCCTGTTTTCTCAGGTGTGCTACTACTGCTGCCAGGCACTTTGTGAATACCCTTGGGGCAGAAGTCGGGCGGAAAGGCAGAGCTGCAGACTGGTAGTGTCCTGATGGTAGTCTGAACCTCTGGTACCTTCTGTGGGATTTCCTTATTGGAATGTGGAAGTGGGCATCTTTTAGGTGCAGCAATGCCAGCGAGTCTCCTTGTTGCAGTGTGGGTAAGATCATTGCCAAAGTAACCATCCAGAACTTTGGTTTTGAGATGCCTGTTTAGGAATCTCAAATCCAGTATGAGGCACCACTCCCTGTTTTTCTTTGAGATCAGGAAATATCTGGAGTAGAAACCGCTTTCACTTTGAGAGGAAGGAGCTGCTTCTACTAACTTTGCTTCCAACAGTGGGGAAGCCTCTTTTTCCAGTAGTTTCTTCTCTGCTGTGTCTGGGCACCTGAATACTCTTGGTTTTAACCTGGGAAAGATTTTGAAACTGAGGACCAGTCTCTGACCCACCACCTCCAATACCCACTTGTCTGTGGTGATGGATTTCCAGTTTTGGAAGTAGTGGGTCAGTCTGCCTCTGACTGGAATAGGGAAGGCGACCTGACTAACACATCAGGGGTTCTGCTCTGACTGTGTGGAAGGCTGAAGGGGATTGCTCTCCCCTTCTGGATCCTCTGCGACCCCTGCCACTATAGTACCCTCTCTGAGAGTAACTCGGGGTAGCTTGTGCTTTGTAGAAAGGTCCGGTATGACCCCTACCTCTACCTCCCCTTTCATAGGACCTGTACAAAGTAGAGGCCCTCTGTTTAGCAGAGTTACTTTTGTAAGTGGCCTTATATTCTTCCATTTTTTTTTTTTTTATATACTCCTCTGTTTTGGTTCTAAACAGAGTATTATTCTCCACCGGGGAAATCCATTGCTTTGAGTATCTTGAGCAAGATTGGTTGCCTAAGCCAGGCAAATCTTCTGAGGGCTATCGACAAAGCCATACATTTGGCTGCATTGTCAACCGTATCTGCGCCTTCAAAACTCTGCTTAAGAAACACCTCCAGTCCTGTAATAACTGTGATTGCCACTGATTACTTTCCCCTCTCTAACTAAGGCCGCTGGCCGGATTATGTCCACCCCTATTGAGTCTCCAGCCTCGATCCATCAGGCTCAGCTGGTTCTGCAGAGTAGTATTAATGTATTGTTTAAGAACTATGCTTATTATTCCTGGTATCTAACTGTTCGTCTTCTCCCTACTCTGTCTATATTTACTTGTACCCTGTGAAGATGAATTACCATGTATTGTCTGTTTTGTATCTGACTTCTCTGACGTGGAACCTTTGTAAAGGAGTCTCTGACTCAAAGATACTTTTCCGAAACCTCAATAAATAAATAAAATAAAATTTGCATTCACAGCCATGTGGAATTGATATTTTGTAGCTTCCAGGCAGCATTTGGATGTTTCCACAAGGTCAGCCTGCAGGCTTGGGGGTGCCTTAGCAGCAGTGGCCGTAATGGAGTTCCGTAGGGTTTTCTGTTATTGGGCTGCATAGACCATGTAGTTAGCTTCCCTAATGCCCAGTGAGGCTGCCTGGTACCCTTTTTTTTTTTCATCCTATCCAACTTCCTGGAGTTTTTCTCCAGTGGTTGTGTAGCCAGAGGTACTTTAGCCTTATTGCAGGCTGCTGTTTGCACCACTCCCTCGGGGTCCAGGTGAGAAAGTAGGAATTCTGCCCTAATGGATCAAGCTGTTATTTCATGTCCGCTTTCTTGTTCACAGGCAAAATGGTGTTTGGGGTAACAAGAATGTTAAGTACTTGCTTCTTGAAGGATTTGTTAATAGGCAGCAACACCTTTCTTGTGGGTGTTAGCCTCATCATATCCTTAAATTGCACCTCCTCCTCATCCTGTTCAGACTCATAAAGGGTGAGGTCCAGAGCTTCAGCCATGTGCTTCACAAAAGTAAAATGTAAGGAAACATTCTCAGGGGCCCGGGGGGGGGTTATCGAACCCATGTTCAGGAGAAATTTGAGGTTCGATTGGTTCATCCTCGCATTCCTCCCCAAAATCATCCTTTCTGGGATCTGTCGCCTCTACAGAGGACATGGACATAGTTGCTGAAAGACTAACCGGTTGCTGGTTAACTGGAGCCAAACCAGTTTGCAAAGCCTGCAATATTTGGAGAGCCTGTGCCACCTGGTTGGCAGTTGGCATATTGCCTGAAGAATTGGGAACCCCATTGCTTTTTCAGCCAAGGAACCAATGTTGTTTTTCTTGTCCAGCTTTTTTAAAGGAGGTGAACCCTTTACCGGTTCTCCTGGCCTTTTCAGTTCAGATGTCTCGCCATTTTCAGGGGCGTTTCAACAGACATGTTCAGCATTATGAGCATACAAAGAGAGGTGAGAAAGAAATAAGTACCTCAGTTGAGACTTGAACCAAGGCTGCCCGGAATACAATTCCGATTGCGCTAACCAGCTGCGCCACTTAGATAACTAGAACCTTGGCCGTCCCCGAGCACATTACTCTTTCTCAAATGCACAACCCAATGGCAACACAAATATTTACTTCAAACAATCACACAGGAGTGTGGTGTGCATATTCCAGGCGGCCTGGGTTCAAGTCCCAGCTGAAGCACTTATTCTGTCTCACCTCTGTGTGTGTTCCATAAAATATGCACACCATACTGCTGTTTGATTGTTACAAGTAATACTTTTATCAGCATTCGGATCCTTTGGATCTGAAACAGATCCTCTGGAATTTCTTTCTTTGAAATGTGTTTTATGTTTTTCCACAGTTTTTATCTGAAAAACTTACATATTACACATTCAACATCAAAATGTTCTACTCTCAGGCAAAATTAGCAAAGTTCGTGCTTGTCCGCCTTGGTGAATATTTTCTGACATTTTAATAATATAATTTTTAAATTCAGTTGGTCCAGTCTTTTTCTTGGGTTTATCAGACATTGTTATGGTAGACGTAAGAACTTAAATAAGTCGCCTAAAGTTTCCTGTATCTGTTTGTGAACCGAGAAGAAACCAGAGAGTAACCGCAAGTTTTAAATGTAAATATTTATTTTATTTATTTGTAAAATCAGTTTACAACCGTTGAGCCAGAGGCTCGTTTCCAAAGGTACCTCGTCACATTAAAGACATACATAGTGTTTTTGGTTACATAGCATAGGTTTGCAAAACAATAAGCGTTCAACAGAGGCGCCACGTCACACTGAGGTCAGACAAATACATTTAGGTTACAGGGTATATGTAATTGAGAACAGTTGTTACACAAGTTGGTATCAAAAATTGAGCAATCTAATAGGTATACAATAAACAGCTGGCACTGGCCAGGTTTGACATAAACACGGAGTGTACCAGGAAGCGGTGGTGGGGATGGCTAGGTGGAAACCGCCCGGACGTTGTCATGAAGAAGTCGAGGTGGAGGCTACTGTCAGAGACAGGAGCAGCTACAGTGTTGAAAGTTGGTTTAGAAGGGTGGTTTTGAACTTGGAGATGGTGGTGGCATTGGTGATGGGGGCAGGGAGAGAGTTAAACCAGGATGGGGCTCTGTAGCAGATGACCTCTGGCCCGGCTGGTTCTTGATCTGAGGGACCATTAGAGTGGTCTTGTTGGATGACCGTGTTGCAATAGTGGGAGGGCTCTGGTGGATGGATGCCGTTACCCCAGGGGGGGAGAGCCCGAGTAGGGTTTTTTTTGTGAGGAGACAGGTTTGATATCGGAGCCGTTCATCCAGGGTAAGGAGTTTAGCCTCGACATACAGCTGACAGGTGTGTGTGAGCCTGGGGGCACCAGTAATCAGTCTGCAGGCTTTATTCAGGGTTAGGTGAATTTTTTTGAGTGCAGTGGTGTCGGCAGCACCATAGACTGGTAGACCATAGTCTACAAGGGACAAAACGGATGACGTAACAGCGAGCCGGAGTGCATTTGGGGGAAGGCAGGTTCTATGGCGGAAGAGGATGCCAAGCCGTGTGTTAGTGGCGGATGTTAGGGCATCGATGTAGTTGTGAAATGCGAGGGCTGGTCGAAGGTAACCCCAAGGTATTTGTAGGAGCAGACTTGTTCCAGTGGCTGATTGGTACTAGGAAGGATATACTAACATACTAAAATGCCAGCAGAATAGGCCTAACGGTCTTTTGTGTCTGCTCGTTTGGTCAGTCCCCAACCTGGGTGCTGACCTTGCTGTCCCCCTCGCCTTCTCTGGCTTCTCCCTTCCCAGTTCCGGATATTCTTGCTGCATTGGATTTTGCTTCCAGAACCCTTCCCCTGTACCTGTCCCACCCCCTCTTGAACCCCTCCACTGTCTCTGCCTCAACCAGCCCCCTAGGCAGTGCATTCCATGGCTCCACCACCCTCTCAGTGAAGTAGCACCTCCTCCTTTCTCCCCTGAATCTTCCCCCTCCAGCTTCCAGCCATGCCCTCTAGTGGCCCCTCTCCTTCCTTGAAGCACCCGACTGTTCCTCCCTATTTACCTCTTCATGTACCTAAAGACCTCTATCATGTCCCCGCGGTCCTTCTCTCTTCCAATGTGTACATATTTAGCTCTTGAGCCTCTCCTCATAGGTCCTGTCCCCAAGCCCCCAAATCATTTTGGTTGCCCTCCTCTGGACCCTCTCCAGGAGGTTAATGTCCGCTTTAGTGTGGCCTCAAAACTGCACGCAGTACTCAGGTGCTGCCTCACCAAGCAGTTATACAGAGGAGTATCACTTCCCTCCTTCTGGAGGTGATCCCCTAGCGATGCATCCCAGCATCCTGTTGGCCTTGGCTGCTGCCCTCCTACAAGTCTCAGAGTTGTTCATCTTGACATCCACTACCACCCCAGGTCCCTCTCAGCCATCGAGACTTGTAGCATTTCCCCAGGGTGTACACTTGACCTGGGTTCTGGCCTCAGGTGAGTACCTTGCATTTCCCTGCATTGAACCTCAGCTTCCACTTTCTAGACCATCTTTCCAGAGCCTCCAGGTCCCACTGTAGGGCCACCCTCCTCCTCCCCATCCACCACCGCCCCCAGTTTGGAGTCATCTGCAAAGAGACTCATCTCACCTGATTCCTGTCCTTATGTCCGATCGTGGGCGTTGAACAGAAGGGGCCCAGGACTGATCCTGTGGGACCCCACTAATGACCCTCCTTGGGGATGGAGCTATCCCCCAACTATGACCCTCTGGGTCCGGTCCTGGAGCCAATTGCCTATCCATCTGATCATCTGGTTCCCCCCCCCATTTCTCCCAGCTTATCAACAGGCCCACGTGAGGAACAGAGTCAAATGCCTTGCTGAAGTCTAGAAAGAGGACGTCCACTGGTCTACCCAGGTCCAAGGCACTCGTCACCCAGTCATAGAACTCCACAAGGTTTGTCTGACACGATTTCCCTGGGATGAATCCATGCTGTCTATCGTCCAGGCACTCTGACTTATCCAGGTCCCCCTAGCCTCTCCTTGACAATGCCCTCCATCACCTTGCCCACCACTGAGGTCAGGCTGACAGGCCCTGTAGTTCCTAGCACCTCCCTGTGATCCCCTTGTGGACAGGCACTATATGCGCCACCTTCCAGTCTTGGGGCACCCACCCTGTCCTCAGAGATGGTGAAAAGCTCTGCCAGGGTTTTGCCAGGACATCTGCAAGTTCCTTCAGCACTCTGGGATGTAATTTATCCGGCCCGGTGCTTTCTCCGTCTTAAGGGAGCTGAGGCTTCCTCCTCTCTGCTGTGATTTCCACTTCCGGTGCCCCTTCTCCCTGCTTGGCCCTCCCCACCTGCCAGTGATGCCTCCCCTCCCCCAGACCTGCCAGTCGGTAGGGTCCCCCTCCTCAGTATCTCTGTCTCCTCCCATGTATGATGCAGCACCCCCATTTTCCCTGGTGAAAACTGAGGTGAAGTACTCATTTAGTACCTCAGCCTGCTCCCCCGGGTCTTGTGCCCATCTTTCCCGTGATTTAATCCTGCTAATCTGCCCCTTCACCCTTCGTTTTTCCCCAGTGTATCTAAAGAACCCCTTGTTCCCTCTCCTAATTTCCCTGGCCAGGTTCTGCTCCTTCCTTGCCTTAGCTGCCCTCACCACTCTAGTGGCCCTTCTAGCCATCTGCTCGTACTCCCCTCGATCCCTTTCACTCCTTGAGTGGGTGGTTGCTAGCTTTGTTTTGGGGGTGGGAAAAGAGCATAGCTTTGGTCTTTTTAAGATTGATGACGAGTCTGCGCTCCTTAAACCAAGCTTTGGCACTATTGAAAGACTGCTGTAGGGTGTCCTGAAGGGAGACGGGATTGCGGTGGGTGGCAAAAAGGACAGCGTCGTCTGCATACAGGAGAATTTTGCCAGGGCATGCACTGGGCAGGGTGTTCAGATAGGAGCGAGAAGAGAAGGGGGCCCAGGATGGAGCCTTGGGGGACCCCAGAGTGAATGGGACGGGTATCGGAGAGTATCCCATTGATTTTTACACACTGTGATCGAGCGGCAAGATAGCTTGTGCACCATGCTATGGGGCCAGCCGAGAGACCAGTGTGGTAGAGAGCATTCAGCAGAAGTGGATGGGAGACTGTGTTGAAAGCCTTTGAGAGGTCGATGAACACTGCACCAGCTAGGGAGCTGGTATCCAAGGAGGTGTGTAGGAAGTTGGAGAATTCAATTAGGGCAGTGCTGGTACTGTGACCAGCACGGAAGCCATGTTGCTCTGGGCATAAGATGTTATGCTTAGCCAGATAATCAGTGATTTGAATGGCCACCACTTTCTCCAGGGCTTTAGAGATTGGGGGAGGATGGAGTTGGCGGTAGTTGTTGGCCGACGACCTGTCGCCCCCTTGTGAATTGATGTGATATGGCTGTTTTCCAGCCGTGGGAAATTGTCCCAGGCAGCGTGATCGGTTAATTAGGCTGGTGAGTGGGGCAAGAACTTCATCTAGCACCAGCCTGAGGATACTGGGGTCCAGTGAGTCACTGCCGGGACTGTTGCTATTCAAAGCTTTGATTAGGATGGGTCTGGCTTCCCGGGTGGAAATCTTGCGCAGGTGGAAGCTGGGGTGCTGGAAGACAGGGGGAGGTTGGTTGGGGGGAGGGTCAAAGAAATTACTAGGGAGGACTGAGCTAAGGTCAGTGAAAGCAGTGTTGAGCCAGTTAGCTATGGTGGCAGGCTCGGTGGTGGTAGTGCCATTTCTAGTGAACTGGGATGGGGCAGGGGAGTGAGCTTTTCTGTTAAGTTGCTTAATATTATCCCAGAAAGTCCGGTCCGAGCCCCAGGAGAGTGAGGGTGGCCTGGTAATGGTCGGCCTTGGCTTTCGGATGGCCCAAGGCACCTATTCGGGCTGCATTGTAAAGCCTGCCTGTCAGACAGGCGACCCGTTTCAGTGGCAAGGTGCCAGAGGTTATCGATTTCTTAGTAATTGTAGAAGGGCAGGGCTAATCCAGGGTGCATTCTGCTTTTGGACCGGATTTTGGTGAAGGGTGCAAAGAGATCACAGGCCATGTTGAAGTGTGTGTGAAGAAGGCGAGGGCAGCGTCAATGTCGGTTGCACGATGAATGGGGGACCAGTTTATCTGGGTGAGGAATACTTTGAGTTTTTTCAGCCCACCATGGCAGAGGCGCCTGCGGAGGGTGGTCTGGGCTTTGGGTTTGGGATTGGGGACTGCCCAATGAAATAGGATAGGGAGTGGTCACTTAGAGGTCTGGTAGGACCTGGATGTTTTGGATTTTTTGGGATCGGTTGGTTATAATAACATCCAGAAGGGTGCTGGTTCCTCTCTTAGGGTTTATTCTCGTGGGCTGGGTGACGAGTTGCGTCAGGTCTTGGGCGGCAAATGAGTCTCTGATCGCGGAAGAGGAGGTGCTGAGCCAATTTACATTAAGGTCCCCAACTAGGATTTGTTCCGCCTTATGGTGGAGGGTGGCCAGGTAGTCAGTTAAAGATACCAGGGCCGGGTGCTGGTTCTTTGGGGGAACGTAGGCCATGGTGAGATAGATAGGGCTCCTAGAGGGGTCCGGGCTGAGTTTGAGGGTGAGAGCCTGGGCCCCATTTACAAGGGCAGGGGTGGGGAGTGCATGTCCAAGTATTGTGTCCCTAGTGTAGATTGCACAGCCTCCCCCTCGTTTTCCTACTCGGTCCTCCCGGTATAAGGTATAGCCTGGGAGGGAGACAAATGAGTCAGGGGTGGATTTGGACAGCCAGGTTTCAACCAGGGCTATGATGTCTGGTTGATGAGCCAAGGCCCAGCACTGTAGGGCGTCAAATTTTTTCAGCAGGCTCGCATATGTTCATGGAGGCTACTTGGAACCAGTGGGCCGAGTGGGTGGGTGGGGGGGCAGGGCCTGGGTTGGGATGTATGTTCCTGTCAGGAGTAGGAGGAGGAGAACTGCTCTGGTCAGAGGGTGGCAGATGGAGAGTTTACGCCGGGAGCGATAGGATGAGAAGGGGTTTTGTAGCACAAGGGGTGGGTAGGGCAGCACAGGCAGAGAGGCTTAGTGATCAGATGTGCAAGGGAGCCGGGGAGGAAAGGTAATGTCTGGATGGGGAGTGAGGTGAGAGGGAGCATATGAGGTGTGGGGAGGAGCAGTGGTAAAGGAGGAGGGGAGGACAGGAGGGTAGGTAGGAACACTGGAGTAGTGAGGCTGAGGGTTAATAGGGACAATAGGGTTGGTGGAAGGCAAAGGAAGGAGGAGGAGAAGAGAGAGGCCGGTGAGCAGGGGGTGCACATGCATAGTTGGTAAGGGTGGGGGAGCTGAGGTGAAGAAAGAATGGGGGAACTAGGATGATAGAGGGGAGATAGTAGTGAGAGGTCACCTTTAAGTGTAGTTGCCGCTTTGGTACAGTGGCAGAGCTGGTGCCTGAGGTGCACAGGGCACTAGGTTCAAGTCTTGGCCAGGGCAAGCTTGTGATCAGTTCCTCAACCAATGAAACCATCAAAAATCCCAGTAAAAAGTTACCCAAAGAAACCGGACAGCAAATAAACAATCACTACAATTCAAACTAAAGAAATAGCGATTGAAACGCTAATATAAATAAGATTGACTCTTCCTCACCGGTTACAGAGAATCAACGAGGAACCACAAAACTAACTAAAATAAACTTGAAACTATAGTGGGCAGCAGAAATGAAATAAAATAAAAATGATCCTTAAGGTTTTTGTTGACAGAAACTAAGTTCTCTCAGGAACGCTGAGGAGCAGTCTCCCAGACGTTCAGCTAGTCAGGCAGAGAAAGAAATCTGAGCGTCTTGGTACGCCTACAGTTGGCAAGGCAGCAGATCTGAATAGTGGCACGAGCCAGTTAATGTTCCATTATTGACATAAAGGTCCATTTATCTCTGGGGCAATACAATCCAGGAGGCTGCCTGCTAGAGTTAATGATATCGAAGGATACCTGGGGTTAGAATTGTAGCTTCCTGAGTTATGATCTCCTCATGCCTCGGCCCTCTTTCCCCTTGGAGGTTTTTAAACCTAAAACACTGAATTGGGTTGGTATTTACCTAATCGGGGGCCAAGGAATTGGATTCTGAAGTCAGTTGCCCCCAGAATGCCCCAAAATAAGTAAATGTTGTCTGCGGGTGTATTTGTACCACAAATTGCACAGCTGTTTTGTGAGCCACCTTTCCTTGTTTCATAAAACAATGGAATTTTGCAGCGCAAACTCTCCTTGTTTCATGAAACGGCTACAGTTTGTTTCACAAATACATCTCTGGACAAAATTAACAGATTTCTGGGTATTTTGGGGGAAAACTGACCCCAGAATTCAATTCCTCAGGCACCAATTAGGTAAAAGCAACTGTTCTTTACCATTTCTAAATATTTTTTGAAATATTTAAATTTGTTTGCCTAGCTAACTGAAAATAAGATGGCGGAATCATGACACTACATTCCACTTTTGCGACAATAAATACCACTTTCGCTGCATCAAAACAATTGTTTCGCACAGCACATCTAATTTTTCCCATAGGAAATGATGGGAAAATTGAAACTTTAATAACTTTTGAACAGATTAATATTTTTTCACCAAACCTTCAAAAGGCACATCTGCGACCCAAGCCTCATATACTGCAAAAAATGTCAGACCAAACCCCCAAGCTGTTTCTGAGACATGCCATGGCATGATAAAGAAGTTACACAAAAAATGGTAATTTTCAAATTTTTTGACAATCCGTATCTCTGCACCTGCATATCAGACCGGAACGAAACTTTGCCAGATCCAGAGATCTTTTGTCCCCGATGGTGCATGCAAAATCTCATGTGAATCTGTCCGCAAAATGTTGTGTTTAAGATAGGCGTGACCGTTGAACCCTAATTATAGGGTCGCTATTGCGCTATTTAAAAAAAATGGCATTTCAAAGCGGTTGGCGCCGCAGTATAGTTAGATTTGAGTAAGCAGTTTAATGTTAACCCTCAAATTTTGCTTCCTAATGACTTTGAAACCGTTCGGATTTGCACGCAATTTGGAAAGTGTGGTCTCATATGGTAGATTTCTTGATTTGTCAAGTTGAATTTCAATCAGTTTTGTAGTTTTTGTGCAGCAAAGTGCCAAAAACCATGTTTTTGCGCTTTTTTTTTTTTTTTGAGATTTTTGCCCATCTTACTGTGGGCACGTCATTTGGAATTTTGATCTGAAAGTTTTCAGGGTAGAAAGAGGTTTGGTCAAAGAACAATCCAGCGTTGGTGTGGGCCATCTGAATGCTGAGTCGCGATCAAGAATTTTGCTACCTGCGCAGATGGGGTTCTTGATCGCGACTTAGAAAGAACAAATAACCTATCTTGTGAACAAGGATCAGCTCGTGAACAGGATTTTGACACCTCGCAAAAGAGTTTTGTCAGCCTGCCAAAGAGGATTTTTTTAATTCCTCATTCGCGAGCTGTCAAAATCTCCTTTCATAAAGCCAACTTTTAGTGAGCTGACAAAATCTTTGATTGCGACTTCCAGACCAGGTGGCCAATATCTGATCAAGGATTCCTTGCAAACAGGGATTTTGACAGCTTACGAATGGGGATTGACCTCGCAAACAGGGATTCTGCCATCTCACAAACTAGGATTTTAAAAACTTTGCCAGTGCACTGTAAATAAACTATTTGGTCTTTTTGCTTGAAATTTGCAGGGTATAAAGCGGGGTGTCCCAGAGATGTGAATTATGCAGTTTAGGTCTAAAAAGGTTAATCAGTTCCATAGATATGCCATCACAAAGTTGAGATTTTTCCCATAGGATAACATTGTGGCGCCCACAGCGACTTTCAGTGCCCGTATCTCGGAATCCATGCGAGATACGGATTTTTCACTGCCCGCAGTGGACTAGGCACGCTTGGAGGTTTCAAAGTCATAATTACAACTGCAGTGGAATTTTTTCATAGCTTGTACGGTTACTGAGATATTGGCAAATTAGTGTTGCAAGGGTTCCTTTTCAGCCCTTTAGGGCTACTGTATGGCTCTGTTATGTGTAAGTGGGAGCGTAGGGCCTGTGGTTCCGCACATGCATTTTGTTATGCACAATTGGGCAGCTTGGTGATAGCACGGGGCCCAGAGGGCACGCGCTGCACCAGCACATACCAGTTACCAGGTACATTACACTTTCCCAAAACACTTTGCCAGGGCACTGTAAATAAACAGTTTGGTCTTTTGGCTTGAAATTTTCAGGGTATAAAGAGGGTGTCCCGGAGATGTGAGTTATGCTGTTTAGGTCTAAAAAAGTTAATCCGTTCCATAGATATGCCATTACAAAGTTGAGATTTTCCCATAGGATAACACTGTGACGCCCGGAGCTGTTTTCTGTACCTGTATCTCAGAAACTATGTGAGGTACAGATTTAGTTAACTTTCTCGCGTGAAGGTTTCAAAGCCATGATTACAGCCGCAGTGGAATATTTTTCATAGCTGCTACGGTTACTGAGATATTGGCAAATTAGTGTTACAAGGGTTCCTTTTTAAGCCTTATAGGGCTGCTGTATGGCTCTGTAGTTATGTGTAAGTAGGGACGCAGGGCCCGCGCTCCCACAGACTCGTATCATTATGCAAAAATGGGCAGTTTGAAGGTAGCCCCGTGCTCCCACCAACCCATACTATTTACCAGTTGCATATTATACTTTCTCAAAAAGTAAGGAAATTCATTGCAAAGAACTTTGTTAATGCATCAGTTAGGGTCGAAGCTACAAAAGTATGGAAATGAGATGTTATGGTTGAGCCCCTAACCTCCCCCCGCCAAATCCTTCACACACCAACAGGCATTTGGGCGTGCCGTGGGGTCACTAGGCCTAACTCTCACCCCATTCTCCTATGCTGTACCGTGTCAGCCTGTTTACACATGGAATGGGTTGAGAGTTGGGTTTAACGACCCCATGGCACACCCCGATGCTTGTTGGTGTGTGGAGGTTGGAGGTGGGGTGGTAGGGTGGGAATAGGGTTAGGGGACAACGTTAATGTCTCATTTCCATACTTTTGTCGCTTCAACTTTAACTAATGCATTAACAAAGTTTTTTGCAAAATATTTGAGAGATATAACATTCCTTTATTAGATTTTTTTGCAGATCATAATTGATAAAAGAACCCAGAGGTTATAAATAATCGACATCTACCACAGTGCACATAAGTTCTGTAATAGCCTAGCTAGCTAGATGTAAAAAGATATGGCAGAGCATGAGGTAGGCTGCATGCTGGGAGT